>CM050420.1:27752118-27854618 GCA_027564155.1 Gymnocypris eckloni scoliostomus | reverse complement strand
GCAGCTTTCCATACTGAATAAAGCTCAGGGTTTCTTACGCAGTATGGAAAATAAATAAAATGTCATTTTAGTCATATGTGTGTTTCCAGACTTATCCCTATACTGATTTCTAAAATATAAAAAATAATAATGTTAATCGATTTATTAAATAAAATCATAGATGTATCATTCAAGCAGAGTGGTTTTTCATGAGATTTAGAGCAGGCATTCACAATTTTCCATGACTGATTAAATTGTAAACAATGTATTGAAATAATATTGTAATCCATAATACTGTTGATTTTGCCATGAATATAACCATTGCAGCTGATAAGGTGATAAATCATCAATAAATACATACAATAATTTATCACATGTTCAATATGGTCTGAAAAATCTGGACATTTGAGTATGGAATTGTATAGAATTTGAAATGGAAAATGTGTAAGAACCTTGGAAGCCTGACTTCTGGACGTCGTTTAACACCAGCCAAAAAGATTAGCGCTTATGATTTTTACAAGATCTTGCTTTTTTGTGCTATGCATTCAGCGTTGTATAACTGTGGTGCAAACATCTGATTCTCGTGTGTGTGTGTGTGTGTGTGTGTGTGTGTGTGTGTGTGTGTGTGTGTGTGTGTGTGTGTGTGTGTGTGTGTGTGTGTGTGTGTGTGTGTGTGTGTGTGTGTGTGTGTGTTCTGCAGATCCCCATCGCCTGCAGTGGCATCAGAGCCATGGGTTATCTGATGAGACACCAGCTCCGCTCAGGAGGACCGGAGAGCATCTCCCCCCGCATCATCACACAGTTCCACAAGGTGAGACTGACTCCAGCATACACTGATAAACCAGCACCTACCATACAGTAGTGTACAGAATACTGTGTAATGCACACTGACTGCATACTTAATGTGTTTGGGAACACTTTACAAAGTCAGTTTGCATTAACTAACAATTTTGTACACATTGTGAAGAAACTCAAACACGTTAGTTGGACTGACACACATAGAGATGCTGAACTCACTGTCTGCCGTGGCTCCTCCCACAGTGTCTGCAGAACCAGTCGAGTGACATTCGTCTGGTGACGGAGCGCGTGCTGTGGTGGGTGTGTAAGGAGGCGGAGACTCCCGCTCTGGAGCCCAGTCTGGTCAAACCGGTCATCAAAGTTCTGCTGGACAACACCAAGGACAAGAACACCAGCGTCCGAGCGCAGAGCGAGCACACGCTCGTCAGTCTGCTGCGGCTGCGCCAGGGAGAAGACGGCATGCAGGTCAGTCATCACACGATGTTGCTCTCTTCCATGCACCCTAAAAAATCATTTTATGCTGTAAATTATCTACATGTCTGTAAAAAGTACATTTTGTGTAATTGAAGATAAAGCCGGTCTGTATCTTGGAAAACAAAATCTGCTGATTTACTATATATATATATATATATTTATTTATTACAGTAGATGATGCTGACGGGTTTTCCCCACAAAAGAAAGAAAATAATGAGTGTGTGTATAAATGTATGTATCAGCTACAAAATATATCCGACTCAATTGAGAACATAAGTTTTCATGCACATTTTAAGAGTTTACGCACATCTTGCTGTTTCCATTCACCATTTTTGTGCAATCTCAATTTGCATAAAATATGTGGATGGACAGCTTCTGATGAAGGATGGTTTTATTGAAAGTGTTGGTAAATTTAATGTATTACAACATTGCATTACTCCTTAAAACAGTAACTAATTGTGTTTCTTAGTTACTTTTATGGTAAATAATGCATTGTTACTTTCATTTCACCTGAACTGGGCTTGCTTGTTTATTTTTTAATAACAAAAACTGGAAACTGTAAAGTGCCTCTAAACATCACTCCAGATTCCTCAACATGGGAACCGGCCACAGGGAGAGGTGTCAGTGAAGAAATAGAAAAACTAAGTAACTGGTATTATTTAAAAAAGTAACACGGATATTTGATGGTAAATTTAAAAGTAATGTTACTTAAAAAGCAATCTGATTTCATAACTAGCGTAACTTGTAATGCATTATTGTATTGTTTATGCTGTGCAGATTATTCACAGCTCTTTCCACACAATAAAAACAGACCCTAACACTAACCACCTCTTACACAATGCGTCTGGTAACCAATCATGGCACAGCGCTTGGAATAATGTTTGCATGTGTAAATTGGTTTCAGAGCATCAGTGCAATCCTGGACTCGGCCAGTAATGATCTGCTGTCAGAATGTTACCGCAGATCCTTGAAGAAGATCTCCAGCCTTCCCGACTCCAACGAAGAGATCGATGACACCATCCTGACATGATGAACCGCTGCTCCGCTGCTGTATCAGTCAGTCACACACACTCTCCTCACGCTAGCTTTGACTCGCCACAAGGAAAGCCTGGGAAAGTATTTATTGTGCTGAGTCCCTAAAATCATCATCGAAATTCTGCATTGTCCTTAATTGGCTATTAATTTGTAAATGCATCATTTTTGTTTGATTTTCTTCTGAAAGATGAAGTATTAATTTGTGCCAATTCTTTTCAAACATTGATGTTCTGCTGCCCTTTTATATTTCGTTTGGATGGTGAGCAGATTCTCGTTGGTGTAATTGATTTCTCCGTGTGCGCGTGTGTGTGTGTGTGTGTGAGAGACCCAAAGGATGTGATGCTGATTATTCCAATTAGCTCTGTGTCCAATAATAATGGTTGTATGAATAAATAAAAATGAAAACCTTGGTTTAATAAACGGTTTGACTTAAAGAAATTACATTTGTTTGTGTCTTAATGTTTTAATTCCTGCTCAATATTTCATGCATCTGTATAACATCTGAAAACTCATAATTATTCCACTGAATTATCGTTTTCAAGAGAAATCACCCGTTTAACACATTGTGTACCCAGGAATCTTGTCTTTGGTTTTACTATTTAAATAACTGAAGCATTGCTTGTGTAGTAGATATTTCTTTGCTTGTGTATTTTTGAGTTGGTAAAAAACAAAGATCTGAAATTCAAATGTTCTTATTTGTTTAAAGTGATTTAAACGTTATGCTATCAGTGAAAGTCACACAATCACACAAGAAAGTTAAAGGTAGTGTAGGTAATTTCAGAGAGGCTAACAACTGCAAGCTAGTTTTAAAAGCATAAGATCCCACCCTCCCTGCATATCCCTGCAAAAAAAAAAAAAAGATTTCACTTTCTCTCCTTCCCTTACTAGCTTGTACTTATTTGAACAATGCCTAAGACTTGGTGTTATTGGCACTTCCTCTGTTTGCCTCTTCAAGATTAATCGCTTTATGTATTCCCCAATTGTAAGTCGCTTTGGATAAAAGCGTCTGCTAAATGACTAAATGTAAATGTAAATATCATTCTCCAAAGCCACGCCTCCTCCAAAACACATGACCGCGCACAGTCAGACCAGATATAAACACATTTAGACCACTTCCCTTAATGCTATCAGGATGTAAAGAGAGTTCAACCAGCATAACAGAAAAATAAATGTTTCAGACAAATGCAATCAAAATTATATTAAAAACCTGGGTCTTCTGAGATTTTTAATGCTGGAATGTTTTAAATGGTGGTTGAAATTTTGAAGCCCCAAAACAGTACATCCAAGTGTGTAGGTTTGATTTTGGCATTGGTGAGTACATAACCGCAGACAACAGACATTTAATTGTTTGATCAAAATTATTGCTAGGGATAATTTAGTCAACGCTGGATATTGGTAGGGACGTCATAGCATCTCTACTAAATTATACACCCTTGAAAATCACAAGCATTGTCCTACTTTGGAAAATATAGTTCTCTCCTTAAATATGAAAAGATCAAGCAACAGATTGAGTTACTCCAAATTTCACAAAAGGCATATGGACATAATTATGCCAGACATTGGAGTGAGTTGCTGTTTGTCATTCACTGGTTTGGTAATGTACCCACAGAGACATTTTGGTCAGATTTTTTAACGTTCATCCGATCTAATTTTGTGACTTCTCTGTTTTAAAGATGTTTTCTTTGGATTGTTTGACTTCTCAAAAGAAAATAGGAAAATAATTAGTTTCATGCTAGCTAAATTTCACATACATAAAAAACATGGTTACTACTCTAACCATATGGTGTTTATAGTAGAACTGGTCAATAAAAATAAACAAATTGGAAAAAGATTTAGGGTTGACTTCGGCCCGATCTGAATCAAATGATTCACAAACCTGCTACGATCGAAGTCCCGATCGGAAACAAAAGACTCACGAACCCGCTCCGAAGTTCTGATCTGAATCAAATCATTTGCAATATAGAAAGTTTTCAGGATTGCGGGTGAGACCCTGAATTTCCTCAGCTGTCGCAGATGGTACAGTCTTTGCCTGGCTTTCTTAACCTGTGTTTGAATGTGTAGTAAACTAACAAAGGAATGTCCATCATCATAAAGCCACAGATCTGAAATCGTTATCGAAAGGTTTGAAGGTTTCAGCAGTCTTCAGACACATCTGCAGATTTAGTGCATCGCAAACCCATCTGTGTGTCATTACTGAGCTCATATGCAACATAATTCATCTTCAGCTGAGCCCGAGGAAATCAAATCTGCAGTTTTCTGGCAGACTGTCAAAGTTCAGACTGCTTTGGAAAAGTTGCACAGAGTTTTCTGGCTCTCGCTGAGAAACTGCTGAGATGTCATGAATACATTGTTGGCACTAAGGAAGAAAAAATGAGACCTTGCTTTAAAAAGCACGGTGGTGGTACCATGGTACACTGATGGTATCAGATGGTAAACAGTGTAGTTCATTCCACTGATGATATATATATATATAGACACATATACAGTCGTGGTCAGAATTATTGGCACCCTGGGTAAATATGATCAAAGAAGGTTGTGAAAATTAATCTGCATTGTTAATCCTTTTGATCTTTAATTTAAAAAAATTCACAAAAATCTTACTTTTCATAGGAGAATAAAATTTTAAAATAGGGGAAAATATCATTTATGAAATAAATGTTTTTCTCTAATACACATTGGCCACAATTAACGGCACCCTTTTATTCAATACTTTTTGAAACCTCCATTTGCCAGTTTAACAGCTTTAAATGTTCTCCTGTAATGCCTGATGAGGTTCGAGAACACCTGACACGAGATCAGAGACCATTCCTTCATCCAGAATCACTCCAGATCTTCAGATTCACAGCTTCTTCTCTTCAGTTCACCTCACTCATCTTCTACAGGGTTCAGGTCAGAGAACACCTGACACGAGATCAGAGACCATTCCTTCATCCAGAATCACTCCAGATCTTCAGATTCACAGCTTCTCCTCTTCAGTTCACCTCACTCATCTTCTACAGGGTTCAGATCAGAGAACACCTGACACGAGATCAGAGACCATTCCTTCATCCAGAATCACTCCAGATCTTCAGATTCACAGCTTCTTCTCTTCAGTTCACCTCACTCATCTTCTACAGGGTTCAGATCAGAGAACACCTGACACGAGATCAGAGACCATTCCTTCATCCAGAATCACTCCAGATCTTCAGATTCACAGCTTCTTCTCTTCAGTTCACTCATCTTCTACAGGGTTCAGATCAGAGAACACCTGACACGAGATCAGAGACCATTCCTTCATCCAGAATCACTCCAGATCTTCAGATTCACAGCTTCTCTCTTCAGTTCACCTCACTCATCTTCTACAGGGTTCAGGTCAGAGAACACCTGACACGAGATCAGAGACCATTCCTTCATCCAGAATCACTCCAGATCTTCAGATTCACAGCTTCTTCTCTTCAGTTCACTCACTCATCTTCTACAGGGTTCAGATCAGAGAACACCTGACACGAGATCAGAGACCATTCCTTCATCCAGAATCACTCCAGATCTTCAGATTCACAGCTTCTTCTCTTCAGTTCACCTCACTCATCTTCTACAGGGTTCAGATCAGAGAACACCTGACACGAGATCAGAGACCATTCCTTCATCCAGAATCACTCCAGATCTTCAGATTCACAGCTTCTTCTCTTCAGTTCACCTCACTCATCTTCTACAGGGTTCAGATCAGAGAACACCTGACACGAGATCAGAGATCATTCCTTCATCCAGAATCACTCCAGATCTTCAGATTCACAGCTTCTCTCTTCAATTCACCTCACTCATCTTCTACAGGGTTCAGGTCAGAGAACACCTGACACGAGATCAGAGACCATTCCTTCATCCAGAATCACTCCAGATCTTCAGATTCACAGCTTCTCCTCTTCAGTTCACTCACTCATCTTCTACAGGGTTCAGGTCAGAGAACACCTGACACGAGATCAGAGACCATTCCTTCATCCAGAATCACTCCAGATCTTCAGATTCACAGCTTCTTCTCTTCTGTTCACTCATCTTCTACAGGGTTCAGATCAGAGAACACCTGACACGAGATCAGAGACCATTCCTTCATCCAGAATCACTCCAGATCTTCAGATTCACAGCTTCTTCTCTTCAGTTCACTCACTCATCTTCTACAGGGTTCAGATCAGAGAACACCTGACACGAGATCAGAGACCATTCCTTCATCCAGAATCACTCCAGATCTTCAGATTCACAGCTTCTTCTCTTCAGTTCACCTCACTCATCTTCTACAGGGTTCAGATCAAAGAACACCTGACACGAGATCAGAGACCATTCCTTCATCCAGAATCACTCTTCAGATTCACAGCTTCTTCTCTTCAGTTCACTCACTCATCTTTTACAGGGTTCAGGTCAGATAACACCTGACACGAGATCAGAGACCATTCCTTCATCCAGAATCACTCCAGATCTTCAGATTCACAGCTTCTTCTCTTCAGTTCACTCACTCATCTTCTACAGGGTTCAGATCAGAGAACACCTGACACGAGATCAGAGACCATTCCTTCATCCAGAATCACTCCAGATCTTCAGATTCACAGCTTCTCCTCTTCAGTTCACCTCACTCATCTTCTACAGGGTTCAGATCAGAGAACACCTGACACAAGATCAGAGACCATTCCTTCATCCAGAATCACTCCAGATCTTCAGATTCACAGCTTCTTCTCTTCAGTTCACTCACTCATCTTCTACAGGGTTCAGATCAGAGAACACCTGACACGAGATCAGAGACCATTCCTTCATCCAGAATCACTCCAGATCTTCAGATTCACAGCTTCTTCTCTTCAGTTCACCTCACTCATCTTCTACAGGGTTCAGATCAGAGAACACCTGACACGAGATCAGAGACCATTCCTTCATCCAGAATCACTCCAGATCTTCAGATTCACAGCTTCTCTCTTCAGTTCACCTCACTCATCTTCTACAGGGTTCAGATCAGAGAACACCTGACACGAGATCAGAGACCATTCCTTCATCCAGAATCACTCCAGATCTTCAGATTCACAGCTTCTCCTCTTCAGTTCACTCACTCATCTTCTACAGGGTTCAGATCAGAGAACACCTGACACGAGATCAGAGACCATTCCTTCATCCAGAATCACTCCAGATCTTCAGATTCACAGCTTCTCCTCTTCAGTTCACTCACTCATCTTCTACAGGGTTCAGGTCAGAGAACACCTGACACGAGATCAGAGACCATTCCTTCATCCAGAATCACTCCAGATCTTCAGATTCACAGCTTCTTCTCTTCAGTTCACTCATCTTCTACAGGGTTCAGGTCAGAGAACACCTGACACGAGATCAGAGACAATTCCTTCATCCAGAATCACTCCAGATCTTCAGATTCACAGCTTCTTCTCTTCAGTTCAGTTCACCTCACTCATCTTCTACAGGGTTCAGATCAGAGAACACCTGACACGAAATCAGAGACCATTCCTTCATCCAGAATCACTCCAGATCTTCAGATTCACAGCTTCTCCTCTTCAGTTCACCTCACTCATCTTCTACAGGGTTCAGGTCAGATAACACCTGACACGAGATCAGAGACCATTCCTTCATCCAGAATCACTCCAGATCTTCAGATTCACAGCTTCTTCTCTTCAGTTCACTCACTCATCTTCTACAGGGTTCAGGTCAGAGAACACCTGACATGAGATCAGAGACCATTCCTTCATCCAGAATCACTCCAGATCTTCAGATTCACAGCTTCTTCTCTTCAGTTCACCTCACTCATCTTCTACAGGGTTCAGGTCAGAGAACACCTGACACGAGATCAGAGACCATTCCTTCATCCAGAATCACTCCAGATCTTCAGATTCACAGCTTCTTCTCTTCAGTTCACCTCACTCATCTTCTACAGGGTTCAGATCAGAGAACACCTGACACGAGATCAGAGACCATTCCTTCATCCAGAATCACTCCAGATCTTCAGATTCACAGCTTCTCCTCTTCAGTTCACCTCACTCATCTTCTACAGGGTTCAGATCAGAGAACACCTGACACGAGATCAGAGACCATTCCTTCATCCAGAATCACTCCAGATCTTCAGATTCACAGCTTCTTCTCTTCAGTTCACTCATCATCTTCTACAGGTTCAGGTCAGAGAACACCTGACACGAGATCAGAGACCATTCCTTCATCCAGAATCACTCCAGATCTTCAGATTCACAGCTTCTTCTCTTCAGTTCACTCATCTTCTACAGGGTTCAGGTCCAGAGAACACCTGACACGAGATCAGAGACCATTCCTTCATCAGAATCACTCCAGATCTTCAGATTCACAGCTTCTCCTCTTCAGTTCACCTCACTCATCTTCTACAGGGTTCAGATCAGAGAACACCTGACCAGACCCGTGATGACCATTCCTTCATTCAGAATCAATCCAGATCTTCAGATTCACAGCTTCTTCTCTTCAGTTCACCTCACTCATCTTCTACAGGGTTCAGATCAGAGAACACCTGACACGAGATCAGAGACCATTCCTTCATCCAGAATCACTCCAGATCTTCAGATTCACAGCTTCTTCTCTTCAGTTCACTCACTCATCTTCTACAGGGTTCAGATCAAAGAACACCTGACACGAGATCAGAGACCATTCCTTCATCCAGAATCACTCCAGATCTTCAGATTCACACAGCTTCTCCTCTTCAGTTCACTCATCTTCTACAGGGTTCAGGTCAGAGAACACCTGACACGAGATCAGAGACCATTCCTTCATCCAGAATCACTCCAGATCTTCAGATTCACAGCTTCTCCTCTTCAGTTCACCTCACTCATCTTCTACAGGGTTCAGGTCAGAGAACACCTGACAAGAGATCAGAGACCATTCCTTCATCCAGAATCACTCCAGATCTTCACAGCTTCTCCTCTTCAGTTCACCTCACTCATCTTCTACAGGGTTCAGATCAGAGAACACCTGACAAGAGATCAGAGACCATTCCTTCATCCAGAATCCAGACCCTTCAGATTCACAGCTTCTTCTCTTCAGTTCACTCACTCATCTTCTACAGGGTTCAGATCAAAGAACACCTGACGAGATCAGAGACCATTCCTTCATCCAGAATCACTCCAGATCTTCAGATTCACAGCTTCTCCTCTTCAGTTCACCTCACTCATCTTCTACAGGGTTCAGGTCAGAGAACACCTGACACGAGATCAGAGACCATTCCTTCATCCAGAATCACTCCAGATCTTCAGATTCACAGCTTCTTCTCTTCAGTTCACTCACTCATCTTCTACAGGGTTCAGATCAGAGAACACCTGACCCGTGATCAGAGACCATTCCTTCATTCAGAATCACTCCAGATCTTCAGATTCACAGCTTCTCCTCTTCAGTTCACCTCATCATCTTCTACAGGGTTCAGGTCAGAGAACACCTGACACGAGATCAGAGACCATTCCTTCATCCAGAATCACTCCAGATCTTCAGATTCACAGCTTCTCCTCTTCAGTTCACTCACTCATCTTCTACAGGGTTCAGATCAGAGAACACCCCGAGATCAGAGACCATTCCTTCATCCAGAATCACTCCAGATCTTCAGATTCACAGCTTCTCCTCTTCAGTTCACTCACTCATCTTCTACAGGGTTCAGATCAGAGAACACCTGACACGAGATCAGAGACCATTCCTTCATCCAGAATCACTCCAGATCTTCAGATTCACAGCTTCTCCTCTTCAGTTCACTCATCTTCTACAGGGTTCAGATCAGAGAACACCTGACCCGAGATCAGAGACCATTCCTTCATCCAGAATCACTCCAGATCTTCAGATTCACAGCTTCTCCTCTTCAGTTCACTCATCTTCTACAGGGTTCAGATCAGAGAACACCTGACACGCAGAGATCCATTCCTTCATCCAGAATCACTCCAGATCTTCAGATTCACAGCTTCTTCTCTTCAGTTCACCTCACTCATCTTCTACAGGGTTCAGGTCAGAGAACACCTGACACGAGATCAGAGACCATTCCTTCATCCAGAATCACTCCAGATCTTCAGATTCACAGCTTCTCCTCTTCAGTTCACCTCACTCATCTTCTACAGGGTTCAGATCAAGAACACCTGACACGAGATCAGAGACCATTCCTTCATCCAGAATCACTCCAGATCTTCAGATTCACAGCTTCTCCTCTTCAGTTCACCTCACTCATCTTCTACAGGGTTCAGATCAGAGAACACCTGACACGAGATCAGAGACCATTCCTTCATCCAGAATCACTCCAGATCTTCAGATTCACAGCTTCTCCTCTTCAGTTCACCTCACTCATCTTCTACAGGGTTCAGATCAGAGAACACCTGACACGAGATCAGAGACCATTCCTTCATCCAGAATCACTCCAGATCTTCAGATTCACAGCTTCTTCTCTTCAGTTCACTCATCTTCTACAGGGTTCAGATCAGAGAACACCTGACACGAGATCAGAGACCATTCCTTCATCCAGAATCACTCCAGATCTTCAGATTCACAGCTTCTCCTCTTCAGTTCACTCACTCATCTTCTACAGGGTTCAGATCAGAGAACACCTGACACGAGATCAGAGATCATTCCTTCATCCAGAATCACTCCAGATCTTCAGATTCACAGCTTCTTCTCTTCAGTTCACTCATCTTCTACAGGGTTCAGGTCAGAGGACTGGAATGTCTGGTCATAGCAGAAGCTTGGTTTTGTGCTCAGTGACCCATTTTGTGTTGTTTTTGAGGTTTGTGTTTGGATTATTGTCCGGTTAGAAGATCCAAACATGGCCCATTATAAGATTTCTAACAGAGTCAGTCACTTGTTGATTTTTTATCTGTTGGTATTTGATAGAATCCATGATGCCGTGTGTCTAAACAAGATGTCCAGGACCTACAGCAGAAATATAGGCCACAACATCAACAATACAGCAGTATATTTAATTGTACACATGCAGTACTTTTTATCCCTGTGTTCACCAAACCCATCTTGAGTGTTTGCTGCTATAAAACTATTTTTTTTGTTTCATCTGACCATAGAAGCCCGTCCCATTTGAAGTTCCAGTCGTGTCTGACAACTGAATATGCTGGAGTCTGTTTTTGGATGAACTAGGAGCATTTTTCTTGAAACCCTCCCAAACAACACGTGGTGTTTTTCTTTTTAAGGTTTTCTGACCCCGAGACGGAACTATTTTGTGGTCCTTGGAGAGTCTTTAGACACTCAAACTCTCCTCCTCGCCGTGCATTATGACGATATAGACACACGTCCTCTTCCAGGCAGATTCATAACATTATCTGTTGATTGGAAATTCTTAATTATTGCCCTGATGGTGGAAATGGGGATTTTCACTGCTCTAGCTCTTTTCTTAAAGCCACTTCACTAATTTGTGAAGCTCAATTATCTTTTGCTGCACATCAGAAATATATTCTCTGGTTTTTCTCATTGTGATGATGATTAAGGGAATTTGGGCTTTGTTTTCCCTCCTATTTATATTTCTGTGAAACAAGAAGTCATGGCTGGATAATTTCATGTTCATAATCACCCTGGAGTGCTCAAAATTGTGAATATGAATGGGAATATACTTCAGAGATATTTTACTCAGAAGAATTTCTAGGGATACCAATAATTGTGTCCAACGTGTATTTGAGAAAATCTTTTATTTCATAATGGTATTTCCCCCATTTTCAATTTTTAGTTCAATGAAAGGTTAGATTTTTGTGATTTCTTTTTTTAATAAAAGATCAAAAGGATGAATAATGCAGGTTTATTTTCAAAGCTTTCATTGATCGTATTTACCAAGGGTGCCAATAATTTTGACCAGGTATGTATGTATATATATATGTATATATAAGCAGTTTTCACAATATGTTTTGTGACTTTTTTTTCGTTTACAACTAAAACCATTTTGTTGTAATCTTATGATGCTATAAAAATAATGCACATATAATTATAAATAACATAAATATGCTCAAAAAACATCTTGATATTCATGGATTCAATTCATAGCCTAGAAAATTAATTTTAAAAACGCTTGAAAATAATTCAAGTGCTTGTAATATAGTATACATTGAAGTTGTGAAGCATTATTATTCAGTATTATTATTACTAATTATGATGCTGTTGTTGTTACTGCATAAAATAAAGGGAACAGTGAATCTGAAAAAAAGGAAAAAATCTTTCAATCATTTTAAATAAATAAATACTTTTAGTATTTTTCTATCCAATTTGACCTATTTTATGATTTTGGACATCATTAAATGCACTTGACTCCATTGACCCATATACAGCAAATACGTGCATCCTTTGATCCTTTGTATCGCTACGCGGGCTTGTTGACGGCTGTTACGTCATATGGCGTCGGCGCGCTCTGATTGGTTCTCCACCGCTCTGTGCAGCAAGAGGAAGCGCCGTTTCCGGTAATGAGCGAGTGACTGGCTGCTGACACCGCCCAACCCCGACGACAAACCCGCTGCTTTCGGCATCTACCGGGGGAAATTATCCGCTCTTATCCGAGCGGGACGTCAGACGGTTTCCAGCCAAGCGTTCGGCTGGAGAGAGGCGCGAAGCTGCAGCGAAGGAGCGGGGTTTGAGCCTCTCACCACCGGCATGGCCCGCGACTACGATCACCTCTTCAAACTGCTGATCATCGGTGACAGCGGTAAGAGACGCCGCGGATGCGTGACGGGAAGCGGGCCGGATCGAGTCTCTGCAGGTCTGATTTAACGGACGCACGAGCGTGTTTCTGTCGTTGTGCCGCTGCTTTAGGGCTGATCGTCGCACACAGGCCCGAGATCCGGAGATCCTGCTCTAAGCATCATTTATTCTGTACCACAACAGAAGCGCATTGATTCGAGTGGCTCCAGAATGCATGTAAACACTTATGTCTGAACATCAATCAATTCGATTGTAGAGTATAAAAGTAAGAAAATATAAACGCTTTACAGTCAAAACATTTGAAAAACTTGGTTTAAAATGATAAACTAATAGATCAGTGTTGAAAAGGAAGATGTATGGAGACACTTGCTTGAATATGCTGACAGTGAATGTGATTCTCGACACAATGACTTGATCTTTATACAGAAAAGATTGATCTTGCAGCATTTGAGATGCACAGATTTAATAAATGACATTCAGACACATTACATGAACAGGTTCTTTTGTCTCTTAAGTTCACAGGGTAAACCGATGTAACGTTTGTGTCTGAATGAAGTGATCAGAAACTGAGCTCTGCTGATTTAACACAGACAATGCTTTGTTTGTGGTCGTTTAGTGTAGGTTGGTCAAAGTTGAGTCTCTTGTTCAGGTGTGAGTACAGGACATTAGCGTCTGCACAGAAGTGAAGGCGAGTGTTGTTCAGGTGTGAGAACAGGACATTAGCGTTTGCACAGAAGTGAAGGCGAGTGTGTCCTGTTTTCACGGGATGGTTAACAGCCAGCAGCACATCACCGCTTGTGGTTCTTGTGGTTTGAGTTTTTGCACCTTCTCGTGCAAAGCAGACGACTCGAATGAGCTCAAACCGTTTGGATCAACTGTATATTATAAAGTCACATTATTTGTGTTATTCTCAATTACTGGTTTGAATCAAGGAATACTAAAATAATCTTTTTTATTTTTATAATTTGATATATGGTAAAGGATATATCAAATAATTAGTTTATATATATATATATATATATAGATAATGTAGATATATAAACATTATTTTATTATATATTTTATCTACACTTTAAATGAAAGATCATATTATAAAATATATTATAAGATTTATTTATACCTAATAATTAAATGTGTAACTTGCATAATAAAATAATAAGTGTGTGTATTGCCATTGAAAGGTTTGGGATCAGTAAGATATTTAATGTTTTTTTAAGTGCTCATTAAAGCTGCATTCAAAATAAAAAAAATACTGGGAAAACACTGAAATATTGTGAAATAATTATTGCAATTTAAAATAAATGCATTCTATTTTAATATACTAGTATTTATTCATGTGATACAAAGCTGAATTTTCAGCATCATTACTCCTTCAGAAATCATTATAATGATTTATTTATATACTGTATATAATATAAACACACAGATGTAGTATTCTACACTATATGAAGAGCATCTCTTTATGATATACACAGAGTGAGACGCTGGCTGCTGGCGGCTACAGATGGACAGTGATTCTGTTGTTGTCCTCCGAGGGCTCTGCTTCAGTTCTGAACTCTATTGATATGGTACTGTGATGAAAGAAATTCGGCTGGATTTGTCCCACATGGATAGACAGGCTCTCTTTTGACCCTGGCTGTCTGGCTTGTAATACCACTTCATTTTAAATAGGAACATTTGATCTGTTTCTTGCGTCTGTATTTGTTTGATTATGTTCTCTTTTTGAGAGACTTGAGACTGATTGCTATGAATATCTGTCTGCAGAATAAAAATGCAGGTTGTCCATTGAGAGAAAGTCCTGTAATAGTATTTGTGATCCATGTTCTTAAACAACACTGTAAAAAAAAAAGTTGAGTTCATTAAAATTGAGTTTCCTCAACTTGTTGTTTTAAGTTTATAGAACAAAAAGTGAAGAATTTCCTACAAAAATATGTAGAACTCAAAAATCTGCTGAAGCTGGGTGCATTAATTTTAAGTTGGCTCATCTTTCTTTTATTTTACAGTGAAGTTATACTCGCACTACTGGAATCTGAGTTTTTTCCAAGTGATTTGATGCATTTCTATAGACCTGATAAAGCATGTCAACTCTCTTATCCTGTGTGTTAGTGGCATCATTTGTTGGTTTATCTTCCTTTCTGAGAGTCAGCAGTCGTGTGTGTTCATAAACCACCACGTTCATATTCCTCTGAAAAATCTCGCTGCTCCAATCTGATTGGCTGACTGCTGTTTTGAATGACGTGCAAACCCCTGAAGAAAGTTACAGGGTCATTGGAAGACGGTCTCTTCCTGTCTAAATGTAGAATAATCTGCGGTGTGGATCAGAAAGATGCTGGTGTGTGAGATTGTTTTGGTCCTGATGTTATTTAAGGAAAGCGTCTCGGCGAGGACGTCATGTTTCTCAGAGTGTAGGTTTTGTCTCTAAGCAGTAAATCTGTGAAACCACATGGTGAACGTTAACGGTGAGCAGGCGTTAGTGCAGAGACTTCGTCTGCGTTGCTGGAGCCAGGATTGATCACGTTCAGATGAAATCTGCTGCATCATATGTTGTGTGGTTTTCTCATTCTTTGGTTTTGTTTGTCGTTGCAGGTGTTGGAAAGAGCAGTCTTCTCCTGCGCTTCGCAGACAACACTTTTTCAGGTAAGATGCATGAACGTCTGATTTGAAGGGTCCAGACAGTCCTGAGTTTCTGAAGCCAGGAGCGCGACTGAAGATGGCCTGTTACAGCCGTTTGTGTTTGTCCTCCGCCTTATGTTCATTAAATTATACAAGTTCTTACACAGCTTTAATTTCTACAAAGGAGGAATTCATTTATGGAAATTAATACATTCAAGTAACTCTTATTTTAATTTGTAAAGAAAAATAAGTTTATGAATGATACATTACCATTCAAAGTTATGGGGTCAGTAAAGAAGTTAAGTTGATTAAAAGTGACAGACCTTTATACCATAGATTTCCATTTTAAATACTGTTCTTTTGAACTTTCTATTAATCAAAGAATCCTGAAAAATAAAATGTATCAGGGTTTCCACAAAAATATGAAGCAAGCTCAACTGTTTTCAACATTGATAATAATCAATGTTTTTTGAGCTGCAAATCAGTATATTAGAATGATTTCTGAAGATCATGTGACACTGAAGACTGGAGGAATGATGCTTTGCATCTCAGGAACGAATAACATTTAATGCCATTTTTAATGTTGCTTATATTGTTTAATGAGTGTCCTAAAACAGGTATAAATGCATCCAAGGTCAAAAAACACTGTTTTCTCAAAAAATAGCTTAAATTTGACCTAATTTCTGAATGATTCCTAAACGACTGGTGTGAAGCAGTAGTCTCTCTAAGCCCCTCCTTCCTCTGCTGTGATTGGTCAGATGGCGCAGTCCTTTGTGATTGGTCTACCGCGTACAGCGTGAATGACAGTCATGGGCGGACATTATGCAAATGTGTTACTTCGTGACGTACAGCCGTAACAGAATAAGATTTGAATTCCTGGCGACTCGTTTAGATGATTGCGAGCCGACTCTGTTTTTTTTTTTTATAGACAATAACTTTATTTATCGTGCACTGTTGGCTTTGCAGAAAGTTTGTTCACATACTGCTACATGGTACACTGCATGAAAGGTAATATTCCGAAAGGCATAATAGGGGCACTTTAAAAATATTTTCAAAAAGAAAATTATTTGAAATCATTGTCATATTAGGTTCAAGGTTCTTTTATTCGTCACATACTCAATTATACAGGATATAATCAGTAGTGAAATGTAAATCAGGTTAGGCCCGCTCAATGGACAGTGCAAAAAAATAAAATGAAACATAACACAAGAGAATATAGGTAAGAATAAAAAAAAAATAATAAGGGGTACAATGTGCAATGAAATAAAATGTGCAGGCCAGTATACTGTGGACAAATCTCTCTCTTTATTATCATGTCTAATGGGTCATGTGATGTTCCTAAAATATCCTTCAGGACAATGTTTGTAGAGCGTATTATGAAAATAAAGGACTAATCTATTATGATGGCATATTCAATGCTCTTTGTGTTGTAGGTAGTTACATCACCACTATAGGAGTCGACTTCAAGATCCGGACGGTGGAGCTTAACGGAGAGAAGGTGAAACTGCAGATATGGGACACAGCCGGACAAGAGCGATTCCGAACCATCACGTCTACGTGAGTCAAACGCATGACGTTATCACACACTGCTGAGCTCTATGTGTGTTCTAGACATGATGTGCACATGCATGTGCTGCTTTTCATATTTCATAATAAATCATAACACAAAAGGTTTTGATCAGAAATGTGCTCAAAGAAAGTTTAGCACAGCAAGAATAAATCTCCGTTGTCTGAACAAATTCTTTATGGTATTTCTTTGAAATGAATAGAAATGTTGCGTTCATTCTTAGCTTCAGTAATAACATTTTAAGAATGTTCCAAGACATCTTTGTTTGCGGATGCGGTGTGTGTCAGCGTGGCTGCTACCAGAATGCTTCAGGAGTCTGTTTGAAGTTCCTAATTAGTGCTGTAGCGTTTTATAACCGCTGTTTGACTGAGCATCTACCATCGGCACTCTGGGACTGAAGCTGTCCTTGGGCTTTAAGTTCACACTTCCTGTGGCAAGAGGGTTTATTTGTCGTGATGTTTGTGTCTTACTTTTCCTGAAACACACACCATTACATAATACACTTTGTTTGTGTAGAAGCTATCACTTCATAAGATACATTTAATCAATAGCTAGCTTAAGTTTAAATGTCAGTTTTACCTGAAAACTCCGAATCTTATCACTTCCTTATTATTGTTGTTTGGATTTCCAATATCTGAACATCTTTATCAAGATACATATACTTGAGATGAGTTTAATGAGCCAAAACATGAACAAATATCTACTAAAGGAATATTAAAAGATGCAGTAAAAGCTATTTCCATATTCTAGAGGAGAGATATTCAAGCCCTTTTTTTGTAAAGTAAGTGAAAAAGTAATCGATTTATTGGAAAGTATTTTTTATTTAATGTTTTAAGCATTGATAAATTATAATACAAGACATTTAGAGACCATATTGACATTGTGTTGCATTCGATTTATTACATACAAGTCTTAAATTTACTTCATAAAACCTGCATAACTCCTCAGAATTATGCCTTACATTAACATATTTCAGACTTCAAACTACATATGTAAGTTTTGGACGTGTGTGGCACCGTAGTTAAAGTGTGCAATGGCCTGAAGCCGGTTGGTCATTACATAGCTAACAAGGGAATGTATGCTGCTTCGTTAGCATCTCGTTAGTGTGTTTGTGAGGTTTTGATCTGTTATTAAGGACTGTCACAGGCTTGGTCAATGACACAAGGGTTTGGTCGCTCCAGGCCTCTCAAAGAGCTCTTTGTGTGCGCATGCATGTGTTTGGAGACAGAAGACGGCCTGTGCTTTTAAAGTCAGAGGGCTGTTCCTCATCCACTGTTGGTTACTGAGAGGAATTCTTGTTCATTTAAAGCTGAACTCTTTTAATGATTCTCATTCTCAGGTACTACAGAGGAACACATGGGGTCATCGTAGTGTATGATGTCACCAGTGCCGAGTCTTTTGTCAATGTCAAACGATGGCTGCATGAAATAAACCAGAACTGTGATAACGTCTGTCAAATATTAGGTGAGTTCTCCTGGAAATGTTGCATTTCATTTTAAATGACATCATTTTGATATGTATATTTTGTTTAAGTCCAGTTCTATTTATAAATGACCACTGTTATGATTGGCTAATATCTTTGCATATGAAATATGGTTTTAGTTCACACTGTGGGTAGTCATATGTTAATGAGCCCATGGTTGTGATGTTACTTCCATGATATGAACCCTTTAGTACATGAACTAGCAGACTTAAGTCAATCGAATGGTGAATGCTATTAATGTCTGTCTACATTTTCTCCCTTCAGTGGGCAATAAAAATGATGATCCAGACACTAAGGTTGTGGAGACGAATGACGCACAGAAGTTTGCTGAGCAGATGGGCATCAGTCTGTTTGAGACGAGTGCAAAAGATAACCTCAATGTGGAGGAGGTGAGTTCCTCAGGGCTCTGTATTAGGACCGTTCAGATTGTGCTGTCAAACACCTAAGACGCACTTATGTGCTAGGTCTCGAAAATGTACTTTTGCTCTGCTCTAGAGTATTTCATTTCATATTTCTCAGAATGAACACTTGAATAATCAATCACTTGTGCACATCCCTAGTTGAAAGTAGTCAAAACACAATTGAAATGACCTGAGACATGTCTCTGTGTGACATCTATTTTACAGCGGCTTCAAACGTGGCTCATCTAATCAGATTTTAGAGCCGTAAAGTGTGTTGATCTTTATTAGAATCCGTTTTGGAGGGTGCAAAAACGTGTGTTTTTCTGGTGTTTGTGTAGATGTTTAACAGCATCACAGAGCTGGTGCTCCGGGCAAAGAAAGAGTCTGTGGCCAAACAGCAGCAACAGCAGCAGAACGATGTGATTAAACTCGGCAAGAATACCAAACGAAAGAAGAAATGCTGCTAGTGGACGAACAGACGTTCTTCTGTGATCGTCTCAGTTAAGATTTCACAAAAACAGTGCGGACAAACGCAGTCCTTTCTGGACCGAGACAAACCACAAAGACTTTTTAAAAGAAATGTACAGATTTAATGAGAGTCGAGGAGTTTTATGTGGATTTTGTGATATTTAATAAAAGATCCTCCTCCTTTATTGAAGGACCAGTAAGCTGACCTGATCGCCAAACCGTGCAGAATCACTCTTCAGTGATTATATATCTCTATTATCCACCATCTCAGGAGTGATTTTTATTTTCTTCTTTCAACGATTCTTCTCTTTTTTTGTGGAATGACAGTTTTTTTCTGCAAGAACAATTTGGGCCTCCATCCCCAAACCTGACCCCCCCTTGTGCATATTTTTTGTTTTTATGAAATCATACAAATACAGACATTTACTCACCATGAACTCAACTGGAGACTTATGCCAACAACTTTTTCTTTTAGTTCATTTTAGACTGATTAGTGATCCATCACGTGTTTTAATTCTCTGATTGGATCTTTTGTTATTCCTTTCATTGAGTGAATCTCAAACACCTCCAGGTCACATTTAAAAATCATTTCTATTTTGCATAAAGAAAATGAAGACGTTTAGGATCAAGCCCATTTCATGCCAAATTCTTGATGACATTTGATGTTATTTATACATTGTAAATAATCATATATCATCATAGTATTTGTTGTGCTGCATTTAATTGATACTTATTTAAGTAAATCATTGTAACAGTCATTTAATTTTTCTGTAGTACATTAAAAATGACTTATTGTAATAAGAATATAATTAGAATTTAAATATTTTCAGTTACATGCATTAAAAAGAGCATTGGCTTGAATCATAATCATACAAATGTAGTCCATTAAAAACATTATCCTATGATCCTAATATAGGCTTCATTTTTTCATGCAAAATATAATTAGTTTTTGCCTTTTAGATTGAGATGTTTTTATGAGATTCACCGCATTAGTTCAGGCCTCGGGTCTTCATGATGTGGACAGCAGAGCTCCTTTGACATTCAATGACATCTTCTGCCGCTTCAGGCTCGTGTTTTTCCCGTGAAGATGAAGATGATGCTGCCATAACCTCAGAACAGTGTTGCCACACACTTCTCTTCTGTATCAGTCGTTGTAGTATTTCTCTGAACGCTGGAGTCGCATCTTTGTCTTTGTGGATGCGTTCGATTGAAGATGTTAAACAAGACTTCATCTTCTGCCTCTCACGGAAGAGCGATGTTGTATGAAGTACAATCTTCTGGACCCGGAAGATGCTGGTACAAGGTTTAAAAACATAACAATTACCGTGTTTATGCACCGTTGCAAAGTGTCTATTGCTAATATGAGATGTAATATGTTTTATATGTGGAAGGGAGATGTTATGTTAAAGTGTTTAAGCCTGACTCTTCGGTTCATCCCTAGATCTGTTGAATACGCTGTAGAAACTTTGACTGAATAGTATTTATGACAGATACACAACCTCTGCCATCTTCTATGAATCTCACCAAAACACGACTGTCCCTTAAAAGGAAGTTATTTTTCATAAAAAATGAAGCCTATTTTTAGGCACATTATTGTTATTTTTTTGCATTGTAATGTTAATGTAGCATTTTTTGCAAAGAATTGGTCATTAAAACATTTCCCAAGTGAAAGTGAAGCACATTTTAGGCACATTATTTATTTATTCTGCATTAAAATGTAGATTTTTTTGCAGAAAATTAAAGACCACAATTAGTTTTGTATGCAATATGCATTTGTCATTACAACACAAAGTTATGTTCTTGGTTAAGTAAAATGTAAATTTTTTGCAGATCAGTACCTTTATTAGTTTTTTATATATCTGTATTGAAGTCATTACAATTTTTTTGAGCATTGTGCATTTTTTGCAGATTTTTTATTTTAATGCAATGAATTTAGAGCTGCATTAATTAATTACAACAAACAGTACAATGGTATATAAATGCTTCAAAACTGAAATATGCAAAACATGGAAAAAGATTAAGGAACCTAAAATGAGCTTCATTTTTTAATGTATATATATTTTTTATATCTAATGTAATATTGTTTTTGTGAGATTCACCAATGAAGATTTTTTCATGATTAATTTAGGAAGTCAAAACTGACCACAAGCCCTGACTGTGCTGTGAGCCGATTTCACCAGTCATGTGACTTCAGTTCATCATACATGTGCATATACGTGCAGGTTTGACACATTAGCACATGTGCTGTGAGCCGATTTCACCCAGTCATGTGACTTCAGTTCATCATACATGTGCATATACGTGCAGGTTTGACACATTAGCACATGTGCTGTGAGCCGATTTCACCCAGTCATGTGACTTCAGTTCATCATACATGTGCATATACATGCACGTTTGACACATTAGCACATGTGCTGTGAGCCGATTTCACCAGTCATGTGACTTCAGTTCATCATACATGTGCATATACGTGCACGTTTGACACATTAGCACATGTGCTGTGAGCCGATTTCACCAGTCATGTGACTTCAGTTCATCATACATGTGCATATACGTGCACGTTTGACACATTAGCACATGTGCTGTGAGCCGATTTCACCAGTCATGTGACTTCAGTTCATCATACATGTGCATATCGCACGTTTGACACATTAGCACATGTGCTGTGAGCCGATTTCACCAGTCATGTGACTTCAGTTCATCATACATGTGCATATCATATCGCACGTTTGACACATTAACACATGTGCTGTGAGCCGATTTCACCAGTCATGTGACTTCAGTTCATCATACATGTGCATATACGCACGTTTGACACATTAGCACATGTGCTGTGAGCCGATTTCACCAGTCATGTGACTTCAGTTCATCATACATGTGCATATACGTGCACGTTTGACACATTAGCACATGTGCTGTGAGCCGATTTCACCAGTCATGTGACTTCAGTTCATCATACATGTGCATATACGTGCACGTTTGACATATTAGCACATGTGCTGTGAGCCGATTTCACCAGTCATGTGACTTCAGTTCATCATACATGCATATACGTGCACGTTTGACACATTAGCACATGTGCTGTGAGCCGATTTCACCAGTCATGTGACTTCAGTTCATCATACATGTGCATATACGTGCACGTTTGACACATTAGCACATGTGCCGGTTGAAACACTTTTATCAGCTGTGGTTATATTATACACTGGAGAAAAGAAACCTCCCCTTTATGAATTCAATCCTTAATAAATATTTTAAGAATTAATATTTGACACAAGCATGCTTGTCCTTGTCTTTATTAAGCATCATCACGTTGCACATGTGTTTATCTTAATGTGTATCTTCACTTTTATTACTGGAATATCAGATAATTGAGAAGATTTAGCATTAGTATTTGTTTTATTCGGATACATCAGTGCGTTTCACTGTCAAGACACTGGAAGCTTTTCAAACATAGACATGCGTTTGTCTGCATTTGTATATAACTTGGTATTTTAAAGGAATCTGTTGGAAAAATAAGAATTTAATAATTATAAAAACACATCAGATCAAACTCACTAGGAGTATAAATAGCAAACACCTCATGGAAAGTATAAAGTCCTCCTTATTTACATGTTTACCACGGTATTACCTCCAAATGTACAGATACACACACTTGTGTCTGCAGTCTTTGTCTGGAAGTGAAGTGATATAATAGCTGTGAGAGAATTCGCTTTAAGTCCATTTGACACTTTTTCTGGTTTTATTCAAAGAATGAACAGATCGGCATGAATAATTCAGACTTAAGTGTTTCATATTTACTGTAAATGTACCGAGGTTCATGATATGAAGTTTTATTTTGAGATTTACTGCAAAGATAAAGTGTTTGAGTAGAGATATGTATGTTTTTAATATGTTAATTTTTAGAAAGTGCATGTAAGGAAGGAAACTTGGCACTAATTAGGCTGGTGAGAACCATTCATAATTGCTTTATACAATATTATTTACTCTCCCTCTTTTATTAATCTGCCCCCCATTTATTATATGTAAAATAAGCTTTTTGAATCACAATCAGATCAACAGGATCAAGATAGAATTGCTTAATACTCAATATTTCTATTAAAATAATTAATCAAACGTCCAGTGATCATATTCAAACAGCTTGTGTTTGTCTTCTGAATGAAATATACATAGAAAGACGTGCACACATGCATGAAGAAGTGCTGCTCGTCTGAGGGACTGGTTTTTGTAGAAATGGGAGATGACTGCGGACACACAGATTTAACACACAGACCGGAGAGACTTGCAAAAACAGTGTTTAAATGGCAAGAGGACAACAGTACAGAGTCAACGTTTACAGAACCGTGTGTGAAATGCAAGAAAAGACACACAGAACAACAGAAGAGAGACGAGTGATGTCTGGAAGAAGCACTGCTGATATAACCTCCACCGCCAGAGAGAGGCACTACAGGACACAAGCATCCTCTTTAATCATATATTACCACTTTTGAATAAGTCCTTTTAGAGGGGTTTTATCTTTTGAAAAGGCACAAGAATATCGACATGAACAAATGTACATTTGTTATGCATTCATTTTAAATATTTAGACCACTGGATTTGTGTTCTGTGTAATTTTAATCACTTTATAATCATACACAAATTTGCATATTAAAAAGGTCACTGTAGTGAATAGTAAAATGACCAGTGTTTAGTGTAACGCATTACTAAGTAAATAGTTACTGTAATTTAATTTCCCAAGGAAAAGGTAAAGTATGGGATTATTTTCTGTAATCACGTTTTCTTTCTGTAAATTCATTGCAGTTACTTCTGATGCATAAAACTAGTGGATTTTCCATCCAATATTTACTCCTAATGATAAAATATTAATGGTACCTTCTCCATTTAAATAATTAGGTCAGTTCAAGAATAATTGATGCAAGTTTGAGTTATTTATTTAAAATAATTTAAAGAGCATTTTCCTGTCTGTCCTTGTATTGTTCAATGGGTCGAGCGTAATTCAATACGTTTTAGAGAGAGTGATTAGTTCAGTAATCTAGTTACACTGTTTTAGAGAAACTTGCCCAACTATACGCATGCATCTTTTCCCCTGTTGAGCTGTAGTGTCTCTCCTGGGCCCAGGTGGAGCGGCGTGTGATGTACTGGGTCTGGACTGAGTTTTCAGGTGTAGTGTCTCTCCTGGGCCCAGGTGGAGCAGCGTGTGATGTACTGGGTCTGGACTGAGTTTTCAGATGTAGTGCTCTCCTGGGCCCAGGTGGAGCAGCGTGTGATGTACTGGTCTGGATTGAGTTTTCAGATGTAGTGCCTCTCCTGGGCCCAGGTGGAGCAGCGTGTGATGTACTGGTCTGGATTGAGTTTTCAGATGTAGTGTCTCTCCTGGGCCCAGGTGGAGCGGCGTGTGATGTACCGGGTCTGGATTGAGTTTTCAGATGTAGTGTCTCTCCTGGGCCCAGGTGGAGCAGCGTGTGATGTACTGGTCTGGATTGAGTTTTCAGGTGTAGTGTCTCTCCTGGGCCCAGGTGGAGCGGCGTGTGATGTACCGGGTCTGGATTGAGTTTTCAGATGTAGTGTCTCCTGGGCCCAGGTGGAGCGGCGTGTGATGTACTGGTCTGGATTGAGTTTTCAGATGTAGTGTCTCTCCTGGGCCCAGGTGGAGCAGCGTGTGATGTACCGGGTCTGGATTGAGTTTTCAGATGTAGTGCCTCTCCTGGGCCCAGGTGGAGCAGCGTGTGATGTACCGGGTCTGGATTGAGTTTTCAGATGTAGTGCCTCTCCTGGGCCCAGGTGGAGCAGCGTGTGATGTACCGGGTCTGGATTGAGTTTTCAGATGTAGTGTCTCTCCTGGGCCCAGGTGGAGCGGCGTGTGATGTACTGGTCTGGATTGAGTTTTCAGATGTAGTGTCTCTCCTGGGCCCAGGTGGAGCGGCGTGTGATGTACCGGGTCTGGATTGAGTTTTCAGATGTAGTGTCTCTCCTGGGCCCAGGTGGAGCAGCGTGTGATGTACCGGGTCTGGATTGAGTTTTCAGCTGTTTACATTCAGTTCTGATCAGACAGCGAATCCTCCAGAAACACTTACAAACCAGACTACACGACAGACGAGCGCTTACATATAGATTGTTCTAAAAAAAGTAGATTTATCATTCAAAAGTTATACATTTACAAATATATTGATTCTTTTTTTTATTCCAAACCTATGTGTCTTTGTACGTATAAAAAAATCACTCTTT
Organism: Gymnocypris eckloni scoliostomus; assembly: GCA_027564155.1. Taxonomy (NCBI): domain Eukaryota; kingdom Metazoa; phylum Chordata; class Actinopteri; order Cypriniformes; family Cyprinidae; genus Gymnocypris; species Gymnocypris eckloni. The sequence goes on along the minus strand of CM050420.1, from coordinate 27,828,937 downwards.
GGGTTTCTCCAACCAAAACTCTGCGAGAAAGAAGACAGCTGCATAGCTTTGCTCAAAATCTGCCCGACTTTCACTGACTGAACCCAAGCACACACACACACACACACACACACACACACACGAGACAGAAAACACACCCATTACAGCTCACGATCAGGACACAAGTGCTCCCTTCATTCTCAGGCTGGAGGAAGTACACACTAGAAAGGACCCGGGCTGTGTCCAGAATAACACCAGCACACTACACCTTCAGAAATTAAAGATACAGGACTGTCTCTTGGCGTGGTCCCCTTTCAAAAGGTACTAATGTGTGCATTTAAGGTAACATTTACCGTTGAGGAGTAAACAAAGGTACAAAGATGAATCTTTTAGCTTCTGTCTCTTACTGTGGCACCACTAGTGACAATTTTGCACCTTTTTCCTGAGAGTGTAGTCACACTATGCCTGCGGTATTTATTTGTATACAAAAATACTCCGATGAGCTACTACAGTAGCCAAAATGTGCAGTATAGATATACTCATTGGATTGAACACTGTATCCCACAATGCAATGCACTTGACCTTCCCTTTACAGTGTGACAAATGAACTGGAAGTAATATCAACAATGATTTGTAACATTTCTACACTGTGAGAAAAACAATCTGTAAAAAGTGGGAAAAGGTCCTGGTGATTTTCTGTCAGGACATGATCTGTTTAGTCACTTTAACACTACACTGTGCACTATTTTTACAGACGTTTCCTAGTGTAGTGACAGTTTTTTGACAAATGTTAAGATTTTAACATAAAAAGCAATGTAGCATTCTGCAGTTTGAAATATTGTCACATTATTTGTCTTTTTTAACCAGTGTGTAGTGTATTTGATTCTGAACACAGCCGCCGTTTCAGTGCATCTCTGAGGACTGAGATTTATTGGTGCGTCTTCAGTTTAGTGTTTCTCTGTGATTGATGTTGTTTGTAACGTGTGTAAACCTTATTTTGCCGTTTTTCAGACGCAGTCTACAAGTTACAGCTCAACACTTCTGCTCTTTGGTTCATTGGCGTCAGATTGTGTCGCTGAAGTTTATTATCAAGCAGCGTGAGGATATTTTCTACAGAAATGTGCTAAAAACAAGCAGGTGTTTGATAAAATAGCCACGACACATTTACGCTACTAATTTCCTGTTGCATTATTATTATTTGTATATGTTGCGTGCTTTTATACGTTTTTGATTCTAAGCAGCTGCTGAAAGTTAATTTGATATAATATTCGTGTGGTTGTTAGAAAGTTAATTACATTCATTAGTTGTTTTTTTATATATAAAATGCCTCTGAATGAACCCAAGAGCAGAACATCTGTAGCTGTTTCTGATGTTAAAGATGCAGCGTTCAAACATCATCTATAATCAGGCCCAAACCCAATCAGTGTCTGAAACTGACACATTTATGCCGATTTATGACTTTCAAGTTATGCTACACCCTTCGTATTTTCTCCCGAGATCAGCGCAGAAGACGGCCACAGATTCCGTCGTGGTGACGCTGAAGCGTCTGAAGTCCAGTTCATCCTGAGTTGAGTCTCTTGCCGTGATTTGTCGGGGAGCGGATGTGCCTCCGTGAATCTCTGGCAGTGAGGTGAGGAGAAGCTTTCCGAGGCACTCGCAGGGAAACGGACCTCTGACAGGACTGGAGACTTCTGGGAGCTGTTGAACAGACTTGTGTTCTGCTCCTAAAGCTTTGTGAAGGAGGATTGTGGGTACAGATAAAAGTGCAAAACGGCTCGAAGCCGTCAGAGACCTCGGTTTATCAGTGCAGTGCTTCTCAACCGGTGGCTTGTGACCCAGAAGAAGGGTTTTACTGTCAATTATTGGGTGCAGACAACAAACCTATGTAACACTTCACTTAAAGGCTTTATGTGTAATTCATCTTTAAAGGTATTATATGTAATGCATTATATCTTTTCAGAAATTGAACCCAAATGCAAAATTAAAATGCATTATAATATTTGAAGGTTTGCGTGTCTTGTGTTTTAATGCATTATATATTCTAAAAGTAGAAAAGTATTATAATGTTTCATAACTGGTTACAATTATTCACGACATCATAAGTGCATAAGGCTAAATTAATGCATAAAGCTAATTTAATAATGCATTATATAAAGACTAAGTGTTAACATCTTTCAGTTTAAATGTAAGATTTATGTATTTGCATAAATTGCATAACATTTCCATCTTTTGGATTGCACAGTTTGGACAAAGTAATGTGATGCATATTTGAGAGTTATGAAACAGGTCAGCTTTCTGTAATAGTACTGATGTGCTTTAAATACATAACAGCAGATTCATAAACGTATCATCAGCAAATCTGTTTTGATATAAACAAATGAATAAACTAAACAAACGAGAGATTTCTGCGCTCAAAAACAGCATAGCAGTTTATTATTATACATTTGCATCTATTTGATTTAATATTATATTTTCAAAATGCTTTTATTTAAATTGCCTGTTCATTGTGAAAACAATTCAGTTTAAAAAGTATGAAAAAAGTTCAATTATGGCTGTGGATCAAGCAATATTTGGTTGGTTAAAATATATTAGATTATACCAAATTTGATTTATTAATGATAAATCTGGTTATTGTGTTTGTAACATTACAGAAATCGTATCCGTTTCATTTATGTTTGACTGATAAATACGTTTATTAGTATGTTAAAACTGTCCAAATGGATGGAAATGTTATGTTAAATTCAAATACATGAATTGAAATATTGATCTGAATTTTGTGAGTGCGTTGATGCGAATAATTTCAGTTTCAGTCTTTGATTTGAAAGATGTTTTCTTACTTTTGTAGCAGAAATAATTTTGGCAAAACCAGTTGAGAACCACTGATCTGCTGATTTGGACTTTCTTCGTGGTTTGTTGTACCCTTCTCTCTCGTCTGTTCTCACACTCTTCCTCCACGTCTTCAGATAATCTCAGTTCTTCTTGAAGAAAGAAAAGAGGCGCTTGTCTCCGTCCGAGAGGCGATGCGCTCGTCCTCGTGACCCGTTGAAGGAGTATGGAGGATCCTTCCACTCCTCCTGGTGTTTATCCATCAGTTGTTGATTGATAACTCTGTGCATATCGTCCTGAGAGAGAGAGAGAGAGAGAGAGAGAGAGAGAGAGAGCGAGAGAGGGAGAGAGGGAGAGAGAGAGAGAGAGGAGAGAGACAGAGAGAGAGAGGAGGAGAGAGAGAGAGAGACGGAGAGAGAGAGAGAGGCGAGAGAGGGAGAGGAGAGAGAGAGAGAGAGAGGAGGAGAGAGAGAGAGAGAGAGGGAGGGAGAGGAGAGAGGGAGAGGAGAGGGAGAGGAGAGGGAGAGGAGAGAGGGAGAGGGAGAGAGAGAGAGGGAGAGATAGAGAGAGAGAGGGAGAGAGAGGGGAGGGAGAGAGAGAGAGAGAGAGAGAGAGAGAGAGAGAGAGAGACACATCAGGGCTTCATCTGAAGACCGAACAGAGTCACGACACACTGAGGGGAGTGAGAATGGATGAACATGAGTCCCGTTTTCACACTTCTACACGGTTCGGTCTGAACCAGATCTCAATCCTTCCAGTGTTGTTAAAACTGTTCAAAATCATTTTTGGTCCTCCCAAAAAAAAAATATTTCATGAAAAAATTCAACCTAAACATCTTAAACGAGAATTAGAAATGCCTTGGCAACTATCTAAAATATAAAGTTTAAGCTGAATTACTAACATTGTTCAAACTAAAATAAAAATTAAAACAGAAAGTTTTCACATAAATACTATTAATAATAAATATATAAAACAACTGTTGCCTACATTTCACCCATCTCGGTGTATTTTCACATTTAAGAGAAGACCCCAAAAACATTCCTAAAACTAAATCTGGAATAAAAATAAAGCTAAACAGAAATACATAAAACAAACTAATAAAAGTGACAGAAGCACATAAAATTACTAAAGCCTAAACTTCAAATTAAAATTGAAAAATGTATAAGCTAATTTAAAATATGAATAAATAATATTAAATGTAAATAGTACTAAGGTCTTTTTCCCAAAAGCATTCATGAGAAGACACCAGGAAGGCTCTAACGGTTTTGATGTTTGTTCTAGTGTGAAAACGGCCTGAAGAACCACAGCACGATGACATGAAGCGTGACCTCGTGACCTCGTGAACATGGAGACGGGTTGGACGGGGAAGCCGAGCTCACCTCTAAGGCAGGAGGGGGTTACCAGAGGGGAGAAGGGTCTGTATGGAAGCTGAGAAAGGCCACTAGATCAGAAACCACAAGAGCCACACAGTGAACAGCCCTGAGGAGGCAAACTGCAGGCGGGAGAGAGAAGGGAAGCTAAGAGTTAAACACACGGGACACGGGTGAGAAAGAGCGACAGAGTTGATCTCGAGACGACACGCGTTCATTCACTCAACACATGAAACCCGCCTTTCAAATCTGCCATCGTTTGATTATTGTCTTTATAATATGAATGTTCACTGATATTTATTTACTATTGATAGTATTTTAGAAAGGCTGTCAAATACAAACGTCTATTTTTAATGTAATGAGACATTTTTATCAGTGTAATGTAAAGACTCTTGATGTGCATATGGGTCAAACGCAACATACAAAGAATATTAAATACAAGTATACTTTAATATTTCAAATAACTTAAAATAAAATGTCAAAATATGGGTGAAATAAATCACCATTCAGAGATGTATTTATTTAGAAAATGAAACTACTTATTCTGACCTGTGCTTATTAAAATATATTAAAGAAAAGTTGATCATACTAAATTGTATTCTATTTTAAATGATTAAAAACAAATGGGTAAAAGATAGTGGTTTGAATGATAGTGGCAAAGATTGGTAAAGACTTCAAATGACAGTTGATTAGTATTTTATTAGTTGTAATGAATAATATTTTAGTGGATGTAAAAAATGTATGATAGTCATTATTTTTTCATTCTAATGTATGAGGAAAAAACACAATTTAAAGCTGTATTAACCTTTCATTTTTTATGCTTGAAAACCGCTCATATTTGACCCATATACAAAATGTGATTTTTTTCTAAGTTGTATTTATTACCTGTGCGGCTGATATTGCTATAAATATAAATACAACCAACCAACATCATGTAGCCAGTGACTAAATCTATATTTGAGTGTTGATTTCTTAAAGTAAAGTAGATCAGTGTTGACTTTAAACAGGTAAAAGGAGAGAACAGCAGACAGAGACAGAGTCTGAGCGCTATCATAAAACACTCATGTACTGTTCCTCAGCACCTTATATCAGCACAATAACCCAGACTGATTCCAGTACATCTGTAATGCTTCATGTGCGTTCCTTTTCAGACCTGGATACTTGACCAAGCCTTTGCAAGCATGCAGTCCTGTTGTACTTCACCTTCTCATCATCATCATCATCATCTCCTTTTGTTTGACAGAGAGCTATTTTAAATGATGATGCTGCAACCAAACCATCATTGATTACTTTTGACTCTTTTCTTTAAAAAACATAAATTCAATATTTCTTAAGAAGATGGTGCTCCAAGTAATATTGAAAATGATCTTCTGCTGCAAATTCATAATTTAGAGGAAAATGGATTAAGCATGAGTATATTATTTACTGTACATTGTTAGTAATATTAATAGGAATATATATATAGAAATGCTACAGTTCGAGTTATATATACACAAATGCTGACAGTTAGTCAGTGACGTCATGTTTTAGTATACTTGATGTACTATTATCGTTTTTCTTTATAATTGAATTATATATTTTTTTATTTTCTAGTTTTATTTAAATTTTATATTGTTAGTATTTTTGTCATTTTTATTAGTTTTTAATGTCTCTGTTTTCAGTTTAATTTCTAACTAAAATTAAATATTTTTAGATATTTTATTGTTATTTTCTTAATATCTTTTAATGAAGCTGCATCACCATATTATTTTGTATCATTTACAGTATACAATTATCGTTTTTGTCTATATTTGATATCATATATTTGCTATATTTTTTTCTGTTTTTATTGACATTTTAAACTTTCAGTGTATTTTTTTATCATTTTATTGTTTTAAATTTTTTTTTTTTTTTGTTGAAATAAAATACGTTTAGTTGTCCTAATATTTGACGTCATGCTTATTTCCTGAGGTTTTAGTTAATAATAATAACCCTGGTTCTTGTGTTATGACGTATGTCATTTCTCTTGATTGGCCAGGGTTTGCGTTCACTCATCTCGATACTCTAGAAACGCAGGCTGTTGAACGAGTGCATCTTCTTTCAGGCTGGTTGTGTTTGAGTGAAACGAACCTGCCAGGCTTCTAACTGCTGAGACAGGTTGAGCTTCTGCTGGATCGCATCCAACAGCTGACCGTTCAAAGACATGATGTCTATCTTACACTTGGCCAGCTCCATCTCCACAGCTTTCTTCCTGTAACAGGGCAAAGAAGGAACAGAACAGCATCTGAGCTTAATGTTGTGATTGACAGAATGTGGATAAACTTCAAGACATCTTCTCTGTGTCTAATCTAACTGCACACAAGTGCTGAAAATGACCCATTGAGATGTTCTCACAAGGAAAGTAGTTTATACAGATACTAAATAATGGCTTGAATCCCTTCTAAAAATGAAAACAATAATTGGAGAGGTTTATGGTGTTAGTTCATTGCTATAAGCAACAGTAAAGCCAGCATTTGAGGAATCGTTCACATCTGTAGCTGTGCAGAATGAGTGACAAACAAGTGTGCTTGATTGTGCATTAAAATAGTGAACTTTACACTTAAAAATAAAGGTGCTTCAAACGTTTCTTCAAGCGATGCCATAAACAAAAGGCCACTCAAGTACACTTAAAAAGCAGACTTTGATGACTATATATTTAATTAACACGCTTAAGTACAGGTTCAAAAAAGTCACTTGAAAAAATGGCCAAAACCTTTATTTTAAAGTGCATTTATATTTAATATTTAATGTTTAAACGTATACTTATTTGCATACAAAATACTTCCAAACATCTAAAGTACTTGATTGTAATTTTAACTGTAGTGTTATTCAGTATTACATTTAAAGTTCATTAAATTGCAAATGTGTAATTACATATATTTAAATACATGACATACAAGAAGATTCAATAGAAATTATATTAAACTATATTTGAGTCTACTATAAATGTTTGTCTATCCAAGTACACTTTAAACATACTTTAAAGGCAATAGAAGTATTTATGAAATTACACGTGATGTCCTACTTAAGTGGGTCCAAAAAACACGCTAAAGTTCAGCTAACTGCATTTAATATCAAACTACAATACATTTTTATTTGATTTTATTAAGTGTCCAAAAACATTACATTCAATTTATTTGAACTTACTGTAAGTTTATTGTTTTAAAATCTATTATTTTCTTAATAAGTACTCTTTTCGAAAAGTAACATGCTAAAGTGTGCTTATTTTTCACAAATCTGAATTACACGCTGCAGTTAAATATTTACTGTCAGAAGTGTTTAAATCACTAGCCTAAAATATAACCACCACGACTAACTTGAACACACCACTAATTAGCTTTAAAAGGAATAGTTCACCCCAGAAATTTAGTCAGAACGACTCTCATTCTGACGGCACCCATTCACTGCAGAGGGTCGATTACTGAGCAAGTGATGCGATGCTACATTTCTCCAAATCTGATGAAGAAACGAACTCATCCTAATCTTGGATGGGGAGTTCATTTTCAATACATTTTCCTTTTTAAGTGAACTATTCCTTTAAGGTAAAAGGATATGTGTGTGTCGTACTTGGCAATGGCTTCATCCCGGTCTCGTATAGCGCTCTGTAACTGTTCGTTGGGCTCGTGTACTTCTGCCATCGCTCTCAACCGCTCGCTCTCCTCTCTTGAAGAAGAAACTTCCACCGAGAGCAGTGCTATCTACAGGATCCAGAAGCACAGGCCAGATGAAATCAGGTGTTTCTATACAGCAAGTGTTAATGTGTGTACATGTACCTGACTATGGAGCTGCAGCACCTCCTCCCGGCTGTTGTGTGTCTTTTCCTGCTCCTGATCGTACAGATCTCTAAGCTCTCGCAGCTCCTCGCTCAATTTACGCACCTGCTCCTCCAGAACCTCCTCATCACTGCGCCGTGAGCCCTGATGCACACAGAACACGTGTTGAATAATACTAATACTGTTCACAGGGAAGCTTGGAGACATGCATGTGATTGTTACCGTAGACTCGTTTCCGTCCAGCAGGTTTCGCGTGAGTCTGCGCAGCTCCAGAAGACTGGCGTGCAAGCTCCCCGTGGGGACGTCTTTAGCCGACAGCGTCTCTGAAGACTCGTCCATGGATGAGTCTGTGGATAAGGCGGAGTCTGTGATGTCATTTCCTCTCAGCTGGGAGCAGATGGAGCGCACCTGACAGTAAGCCTCCCACAGCTGCAGCCGGAGCTGAAGAAAAGAGAAGTGTTCGACTGACTCTTGAAAAGAACACAAGTGCAAACTCAATGGAATGTGTTACAACATGTTATTGCATGTTAGTTGCAATTAAATTAAAAAAAGTTATTAAATGCATTTAGCTGAACTTTAGAGTGCTTTTCTGGCCCTCTTAAGTCGTACATCTAGTATATTTATATAGTAATTTCATAATTACTTCTATTGTCTTTGAAACTTGTTAAAACTGGCAAATGTACTGACAAGAATGATATGCTTATGATAAACTAAAATATACTTTAATGCTATTTCTATTGAAACTTGCATTTCATGGATTTAATATAATAATAATTACACAGTTGTAATAATGAAGTTGCAATTTATAACATTTAATATATTAACTTTAAATGCGATATCAAATAAAACACTACAGGTAAAATTATTATCAAGAACTTCACATGTTCATTAGTATGCTTAGTCACATCAAAAGAGTACTTTTTGAAAGATCAACTTAAAAAATGTAAACTTGATTTATAATGAGCTTTAAAGTAAATGTTTAATTTGATATTGTTACAATGTGCACGTTTTAAAACTGAAGTATGTTAAGAAGCAGTCGTGAAAGTGTCTCTAAGTGTGCTTAATTGGCCTTTTATTGAATTCATATTTTCTTTACAAGAACAGATTTTACTTTTACATGTGCACATTCAATGAAGCACACTTCTTCTTCACGAGGCTCGTTCTGCACAGTTTGTCCTTCATGTGAATGATTCCTCAAATTATGTGGCTTGAGCACATTTGCAATTTTAACAATAAGCATGTCATAGATTAGAAAAGCCATTCAATGCTGTTTTCAGTGTTTTATGATTGCTGTTTTTAAAGATCATTTTATAGGCTTTTGTTCATGCAAAAAGCAATTTCTAGTCTATGGAATATTATCCCTGTTAAAGTATTTGTGATCCCTGGAGCACAAACCCAGTCTTAAGACGCCGGGGTATATTTGTAGAAATAGCCAAAAATACACTGTATGGGTCAAAATGATAGATTTTTCTTTTATGCCAAAAATCATTAGGATATGAAGTAAAGATATTTTGTAAATTTCCTACTGTAAATATATTAAAACTTAATTTTTGATTAGTAACATGCATTGCTAAGAACTTAATTTGGACAATTTTAAAAAGTGATTTTCTCAATATTAGATTTTTGCATCATCAGATTCCAGATTTTCAAACAGTTGTATCTCTGCCAAATATTGTCATATCATAACAAACCATACATCAACGGAACGTTTATTTATTCAGCGTTCAGATTATGTATAAATATCCCCTATGATGTATAAATCTCCCTTATGACTGGTTTTGTGGTCCGGTCATATTTTGTAAATACTGTTCAAATCATTGAGGTTGGTCAAATTTTGTAATGTTTTTGAAGGAAGTTCTTTACGCTCACTAACGTTGCATTAATTTGTTCAAAAATACAGTACTAATTATAATATTGTGAAATATTATCACAATTTCAAATAAGTGTTTTCTATGTGCATATATTTTAAAATATAATTTATTTCTGTGATGCACAGCTGTATTTTCATCATCATTACTCCAGTCTTCAGTGTCACATGATCTTCAGAAATCATCCTAATATGCTGATTTGCTCAAGAAACATTTCTGATTATTTATTTTTCAGGATTACTTGATGAATAGAAAGTTCAAAAGAACACTTGAGATAGAAATCTCTTTTAATAACATTATAAATTACACTTTTAATCAATCCATGTGGTCAAGGATTTCTTACTGAAAAAATACTACTGAGCCCAAACTTTTGAACAGCACATATTATGCAAATCCTGTGTATAATAATCGTGAGATGATCAGCGAACAGAATGATTGAAACTATAAGCGTCACTCAGTACGTGTCAGTCAGAGTGCGCGGTTCATGTACCTGCTCTCGCTCCTGCTCCAGCTCCTCCTGCTCCATGCTCTGCTCGATCTCACAGAGGAGGCTGTGCGGGTTCGGACTGAAGCCCTGTAGACTGCGTTCCTCCGTCAGCTCCTCCAGACGAGTGCTCAGCTGCCGGTGAGACACGCGCACGTCCTGCAGCTCCAGCTGACTCTGACGCAGCTGATACAACACACGAGAGTCAGAAAACACTCACAGCACACCTGAGGGAGCTCACTGTTTGGTGTGGATGTTTAGTTAGCATAAAGGAGTGTAAACACAGCGTCATGCTAAAGGAAGAGTGTGCAGTTACTCATGTCATTGTGTAAATATTCTATTCTTAGTCACCTATGATTCATTTATTCCACAACCACAAGTGTCTGATAATAGAAATAAATCAGTGTTTGTGATGTTGTGATTCATCTCAGAGCTCACTTTAAGGCTAAATTAATCTCTTTTACTTACATGGCCTCTGCAGTTTGTTGTGTATGATGAGAGAATTCGCGATAGTGCATCGAAACTCTGCTGTCTTCAGCGCTGACTAATCTACACGCCTCTGATTGGCCTTTGCGTTTCTAAGCTCAACAGAAACATGTGTGATTGGTTGTTATTCTCAGCGCTGCAAATAGTAACTTGTAAAAAGAAATCCGATGCAGCGTGCGTATATTTATATGTAATGACTCTTTTCATTTTAACATTTAATTTAAATCGCGATATAATTAGTTAAATTTTTCCCCATTATCTTGGATTTGTGGGACATTTTTCCCACAACCCCAGTAAATATCACAATATATACGCTATATATATTTTTTTTTCGAAGCTGTAACTGAAAGATTATTGGAGTATGTGTTATAAGGAAATATTCTTTCTTTGTCTTTGCCATTTAATTCAGTGTGTTGCTTGCCATTTCTTTGTACTTATTTGTGAAATTGAATAGTGATTTCTGAGTGAGAATTTCTATGCCAGATGTTTTCAGACTGGAGTCTCGTGTTTAGAGGTAAATCTCTTTTAATTTAATAAATGACTTGGATGCTTTCTAAAGAACAGTGTGTTCTGTAAAACTTAAACTGATAACTGCAGGCTATCCAGCAAACCCGTAATAACAGTGAATCAAACAATCAAAACACTGGACTGCTGATCTCTAATAACACTGAATCAAATGGAGAACGAACAAGAATGACTTCAGTGGATTCACGTCGTTTTTGTTCCTTATTCTCGCTCAGTTTGGAGAGTTTTCAATAGTTTCAGGAACACACTGTTCAGCTTGTTTAAAACCTTTTATACCTTCTAGAATTAACCTCAAAATAAAAAAAGCTAAATAAAAATTATATTTAGCTAAAAGACAAATGAAGCCTATTTTAGAATCATTAGGATTTTTAACAATATTGCATTATTTCAAATTAATTAAACAAATGTATTTATAAATCATGGTAGCATTTTTGTATTGCTATTGATTTATCCTCAATTTAATAAAAATACAAACTCATTACTCTGTCACTGATAAGAAACATTTTGAAAATAACAAGTAACAAAAAAAAAATTGTATTACAGTAATGAGATTTTGAGAAGAATGCATTTAATTGTCTTGCGAATAATGTCCCGATACAGACGTCTTAATGCTTCTTAAATAGGCTTTATTCAGTTAAGAATACATTTAATGTCTTGTTTGTTTCTTTTAATGGACATGTTCAAGTTCTTATAAGATTTCATACGATTCACCCAAAGTGAAGATGCACTACACACTTTTTCATTTGGTATATTACAGGGGAAAATACATAAATAAATAATCAATGAATCACTCACTCAATCAATCAATTTGGCCATACTATATTTAAAATACTGTAAACAGTGTGGCTTAAATTAAATCTATTTACTATAAACCTTCAATACCAAAATATATTATAAAATGTGGTTCTAGGGACAAGAAAATACATTTCCAGTCATTGAGTAAAAAACAAAGTGAATATATTTAATATATTTTGACCATTATTTGTATATTTTAAAAATGTGTTGTTATTGTTTTTGGGCTGTTGCAGTAACAATATGTTAACAATATAAAACAGGGTACATTTTGAAAGAAAATATGATTTTTTCCCCTTCATATTTGAAGAATAAATCTTTTAGGTTATTTATGACATGAATACTTCTATACAGTACAGTTTCTGCTCCTCAGTGTTCAGATATTTACTGTAACACAAGACAAAAGTACTCAATAACACAATGTCTTGATTTGTTGTGCAGCTCACCTGTAGGTCCTTCTCGTGACACTGCTTCTCCAGCACCAGCGTTCGCTCTCTCAGGTCATCCGCCGTGTGCTGCAGCTGCTCGTTCTCCTCCAGCATGGCGTTCACGCGTCGCTCCAGCTCCTGCTTACGTTCTGACAACATCTTTATCTGCACAACCAGAGCGGGGAAAACACCAGGTCACTGACATCAGCATTATACAGCTTTAGCCTGTGATTCAGAACAAAACATCTGCAAACGTTACAAATGAATATATCTGAACCTTTATCAGGTTTGTAATAAAACTCGTGTGGTTTAATTTCTCCTGTAGTTGCAGGAATGCGGTGTTGCCAGGCATCGGTAGGGAGTCACGAACACCTCCATAGTCAGGAATGTGCTCTTGATAACAAGAATATTGCAAAACAACCCCTAGAAAATGCTGTTGCTCAGAGTTTGCCCTTTCACGGTTTAGAAAATGTGATGAGCTCTCAGTTGTTTTCTTTAACAATCATGCATTTAGCACAGACTTTAAAGGAGTAGTTTTCCCAAACATGAACATTTGCTGAAATGTATTCACTCTCAGTCCATCCAAGATGTAGATTTGGATACATGTATCATTCCATTACATACTCACCACCAATGGGTCCTCTGCAGTGAATGGGTGCCGTCAGAATGAGAGTCCAAACAGCTGATAAAAACATCACAATACACACCACTCCAGTCCATCAGTTAATGTCTTGAGAAGTGAAATACTGTGTGTTTGTAAGAAACACATCATGTGAACTTTAAACCTGTCAATTTCAGCTAAAATACAAGTCCATAATCCATAATAATGCTTCCTCCAGTGAAAAAGTCCGTCTCGTCTGAATCAGGAGATAAATCTGCACAGATCAAGCTCCGTTTACAAGACAAAACAGCTCTAAACAAATATATGTGAGTGGGTATTGATCCGAGAGAGAACAGGAGATGGATTATTCACCGGAGGAAGCGTTATTATGGATTATGGATTCATATTTAGCCGGAAGAAATTGTCAAGTTAAATGATGGATTTGTTTCTTACAAACACACAGCTTTTGGCTTTAAAAGACTTTAATTGATGGACTGGAGTGGTGTGTATTATTGAGATGTTTTTATCAGCTGTTTGGACTCTCATTCTGACGGCACCCATTCACTGCAGAGCATCCATTGCTGAACAAGTGATGCAATGCTACATTTCTCCAAATCTGATGAAGAAACCAAATCATCTAAATCTTGGATGGCCTGAGGGTGAGGACATTTTCAGCACATTTTCATTTCTATGTTCAGCATCGTCTCAAAGGCTTCTCTAAAATTTCTTGAAGAAATGAAACGTGAGTTTTTGGTCCTGATTTGTGTGAGCAGAAGTTTTAGTGTCTCTGCCTCATGTCTTGACCTAGATCTGTTAACCTAGTTCACCAGCACTGAGGGATTCTCTGTGATTAACCGTATGCTGCTCCTTCGTTCAGAAACACCGGACGTTTAACGCAGATATCTGCTTCTCTTGACATGTTCATTCTCGACAGCGACACTGGTATGTTCATGTCCCGGTCGGTTCAGGGCGTCATGGATTGGAACAGACTCCCGTTTCTCTCTGTCTGGCACTGACTGCAGTTTCGGGAACACCCAGACATTGCAGCATTTGCTCTTAAAATAGAAGTTTTACAGCTAGCACACACTGCACATGGGAGCCTTTACATCGACATCGAGCTGCTAGTATCTCCCATTCATTCTTCTCTCAGAGACCCGTCTTCTTTATACAGGGTTGATATTAACAGTGATCCAGATGATTGATTCTTAGGCAATAATTGCTCCTGTGCTATTGAACTAAATCGATTCTGACTATTGCAGTTAAATAATATGTGAAAATAAATCAAAAGTGTTGACCGTGACATTAAATTAGGATCTGCTCATGTTGCATCCAGGTTTATCACAGTTAACTAAAACTAAAACTTAAAAAAACCTGCAGTGAACAAATGTAACGTCAAATAAATAAACATCAACTGAAATAAAATAAAATCTTACATTTTTTTGACATACATATACAATATATATATATATATCATCTTGTTGCCAAGGCAACATTTTAATTTCATTTTTATTTACTTAACTTAATATAAAAAAAAAAAAAAATAAAACTTAAATGATTAATTATTTTAAAATAGTTATTATAATTATTAATTTATATGGGCATATATATCAAATAAACAAAAACTCATATAAATGACAAAAACAACAAAATTACAAAAATTCTAATAAAATAAAAACAAAAAATATATATACAAATAAAAACTTAAAACTACTAAAAATGCCAAAAACACAACAAATTACTAAAATTAACTTACATTAAAATGTAATATTGCACATCAATCATTAAACTGTATTGATTATACTTGATGTAGTAAAATGTACATTTTACTGGTAACACTATAGTATTCTGGATTAACTGACTGAATTGAAATATCTGTTATAAAAGAGCACACAGATGCATTGAATAGGATAATTATTAAAATGACTGTGGTCTGTAGTGATGGAGGGAGAGCTGAAGTGATCCTGTACATCAGCTCATCTCTGTATCAATCACTAATCATCTGATTAATTACCCTCCGCCTGACACTGTGACCTCCAGAGACTCGTTCTCTTTATTCAGACTTCAATCTTCTGTGGCAGTGCCATGATGATGTTATCATGCTACTTTTAAATGCAGTGGGGTCCAAATATTTGGGACACTGACTTTTGGTATGGAGAATTTTTAATACAAAAAAATATTTCGTCTTCCATCTGTTATAGGCACTGGCCAAAATTAATTTATTAAGGATGGTCAGACTGCTCACAATATTAGACGAGTCCTAAATATGTAGCATGAGGAAAAGTAAACCACCGACACATGTATCCTATCACTCGATGCAGAAAAAGCGTTTGATAGGGTGCAGTGGCATTATATGAAGGATATTTTGGCTCGTTTCGGTTTTGGAGACTCATTCATATGTTGGGTTAATATTTAATATTTTAAACCAATAGCTGAAGTCAGGACCAACAGAATAAAATCAAAACCTTTTAATATATATAGAGACACACGACAAGGATGTCACCAATGCTGTTCATTCTGGCATCAGAGCCCTGAGCAGTTGCTATTAGAAGTAGTCTCATCGTGAAGGGCACAGAAAGTGAACATCGAGTAACTCTTAATGCAGATGATACTATTCTTCTCCTTACAAGCCTTGAAAGATCCATTCCAGCATTTCTTAAATTGACTGATAGATTCAGAAAGTTTTCTGGCTATAAAATCAATAATACTAAATCATCAATACTTTTCTTAAATACTCAAGAAAGGCATAAACCACCACTTTTATAAATACAGTAAATGGTTTTAAACATTTAGGAGTAGTGATCACTTCTACAATTGATAAATGAATCTCTGCTAATTATAATCCAGTCATAACAAAAGTTAGTGCGTCTTTAGATAGATGGTCATCCCCACCAGTTTCCTTGATTGGTCATATAAACATTATTAAGTTGAATATCATCCCCAAATTCCTGAATCTGTTTAGCTCTATTCCACTTCCACCTCCATCGGGTTTCTTTCCTAATATGAATACAAATTGACTAGATTTATTTGTAAAACAGACGAGCAAGACTTCGCCTAACACTGCTATATCTTCTATAGATATGACAGACGGGTCTTGTCTGTGTTGCAGTGGCACTACTGGTCTGCCCAGTTGTCTAACGCCACCTACTGGTTTTCTTTACCACCGCAATTACCCCGAGTACAAGTAGAATCAATGACTGCAAAAAATATGAACATGGCTTTATATTTGTACTCGGACTTGAACAAGAATCTGAAAAAGGACTCCATTTGTTAAGAATACTTTAATAGTTTGAATGAAGCACGGCGTACACTGGGAGAAGTCCCGGCTCTCTCTTATTTGCCCCTATTAGAGGAAACAAGGACTTCGGTCCAGGGAAACATGACTCTGTTTTAAACAACGGGTATTCAAACGATTGGTGACTTGTTCGAGGGAGATACGCTCATGTCTTTAGTAAACTCAGGCATTAATGTGTAATTCCTATGACACACTTCTTTAAATATGTACAAGTTCGCAGCTACATCAGAGTCAAGCATCATTATTCAATGTTAACAGAACTAGAACAAGTTATGTTTAATGAGGAACTTAGTACAAACTAAATTACATTGCTATGTAGTCAATTTGTTAATAGCTCTATTGAGTTGCTTGGGTACAGATTTACACACAGTACGTGTCAGAGCCCAGAATTTGTCAATCAATACTAGGTTTATATTGCTCCAATACAATTGGGTAATGCACACTTATATTACACCTGAAAAGTTGAACATATTTAACCCTAATATTCCAGATTTTTGCTTTAAATGCCACAAATATAAGGGAACGTTTCTTCACTGTGTTTGGGAATGTGATGTCATTCGGACATTATGGAAAGAATGATGACATTAATATCTTCAATTATTAATAAAACCAATCCCAGTGACTCCTGAAATATGTGTTGGGTCTAGTTCCCGCTGGTATATCAGTATCAAGACATCAAACTAACATGATACACATCTGTTTAGTTCGTGCAAGACGGTCAATAGCATCTTATTGGAAGGAAAGTAAGGTCCATCGATCGGTCATTGGTTACAGATTTATCACCCTGTATGGTTTTGGAAAAACTGACATACAGTATTAAGAATAAACTGAAATATTACTATAAAATATGGGACCTTTTTACACAATTCCTTGAATAACAAGAAATGTTAGATTCCTCTCAATCCAGAGATTCATGTACTTTTATTTGATATGGTAATATTTGTCTTTCTTCGCCCATGTGCAGCAACATTTATTTCCCCTTTGTTAAATTTATTTTTAATTTTGATATTTTCTTTTTTTTTGCCCTGTGTAAATTGAACATGTGGACGCTGAGGGTGGGAAGATAGTTAAAAATGGTCTTCTTTGAAGATCTTTCTGTTGTCTTGTATGCTTTCTCAATAAAGACATGTTTAATAAAAATATCATAATATTTAAAACGTGAAGTGAGAAACAGTATAATCTCTAATCATATCCCAGTGCTCTGTAATGAGATCAGCTGCTGTAACATGCAACAGTGGATTTCTCCTTCAGTCACGTGATGAGGTCTGTTCGATCAGATGCTCCATCTCTTAGGATTATATGGGATTTGATAAGGCTGAATATTGTTGAACTGTCAGTGTCTGACATCTCTCGTATGTTTCGGGATCAGAAGTTTAAGAGTGGAAGCTTTTTTTGGCTAAGATTGAAAGGATTCTGTGTTTGTATCCTGAATTGACTTTATGCAGTTATACTGTATTAGATGAAGAAATCCACCTTTACATCTACACGTTTTACAAAATATAACAAAAAGACGTTGATGTGAAATGACCACATGCAGGACAAAACCAGAAACATCAGTCATGCAGAAGATGTGGAGAGTATTGTTTTTGTTTGGCATATTTTTAAATACATATTTCTGTATATAATTATTTTGAGTATTTATTTTATTAAAAAAAAAATTCTCCTGAAATCTATGCTGGAATGTTTAGAATGTATCTTTAGTGTTTCGTGGTCATTTTCCAAATCTGAATCAGGATGATTTTGACGACTGTACCTTTAAGACTTCTCGATATAAATGATATAATATTACTCATCAGGCCGGTCCAAATAGCTGAATAATCAATAGGTGTTAATATCTACATGTGGGCTCTGTTTCAAAACCTAGTGAGCTGCTTTCTTGTGTGTATAGTCCACACGGCAGCAGTCCTCTAAGAGAGCATCCTGAGATGAAACTAACCTCAGAAATGACTGATCTGGGTTTTGTTTCTAGGCTAATGATGAAATAACACTGCAGAAATGATTTGCTTGTTTTCCTGTATGCACATTATTAAATCAAAATACATTTACTTGAGCCAAGTTAGCAAAATGACTTAAGATATTGAGCCGATATTAAGAGATTTTCTTAAAATAAAAATAAATGCTGTCTTACGAAACTCATAAAAAACGTTGTTACTTAAAATAAAATTAAAATAACTGAAATAAAATTAAATATAAAAACAAACTTATTTTAGTGAGATAACAAAGCTAAAATAAATAAAGAAGGATGAATAAATTGTATAAACATATTACAAAACAAAGCTAATAAAAATGACAAAAACACATGGATATTAATAAAACAAACTAAAATTAAAATCCTACAGAGTCATGATTGATTTTAGTCGATACTCAATATTAATAAACCATAAACTCAAATAAAAATCCTACTGAATCATGATTGATTTTAGTCGATACTCAATATTAATAAAACATAAACTCAAATTAAAATCCTTCTGAATCATGATTGATTTTAGTCGATACTCAATATTAATAAACCATAAACTAAAATTAAAAATTAAAATCCTTCTGAATCATGATTGATTTTAGTCGATACTCAATATTAATAAAACATAAACTCAAATTAAAATCCTTCTGAATCATGATTGATTTTAGTCGATACTCAATATTAATAAACCATAAACTCAAATTAAAATCCTTCTGAATCATGATTGATTTTAGTCGATACTCAATATTAATAAAACATAAACGCAAATTAAAATCCTTCTGAATCATGATTGATTTTAGTCGATACTCAATATTAATAAAACATAAACTCAAATTAAAATCCTTCTGAATCATGCTTTGGAGTTCATCTACAGATCCACATGTCCTCATAAAGACTCATTTCCTGGCTTGTGTTAATTGAGAAGTTTAGTTTCGAGCGTGTCCAGTGATGACGGTCTGTGAAACCCGTGTCACAACAGAGACGCCAGGAGCCAGTTACACTGCCGTCTTTCACATTCATTAGTGCAGACATAAAGCAATCGAGATATGACCCAGCAGCGTTTCACATCGCACAATGAGATCAGCACATCACAAAGCCAACATGCAGAAAAGAGGAAGCGCTTACTTCAAGCCCTTGCTGTTTAGATCAGAATTTGAGGAAGGAAAACAGAGGAGAGCAGATTTTGAAATATATATATATATATCTTGGTGTCATGACTCACTGCAAATACGATATTCCACATCCCATAATGCCTCACCTCGGCCTGTAGGGTCTCAAGACTCGTCATGTGCTGGTTGGTGGAGATGCTTTTCTCTTTGAAATCATCCCGTAATGAATGAACCTGAGTAGACAAGTGTTTCTCCACCTCGGCGGCCTGTGGACACAAACACAGGCGTTTAAATCAGATCGGTAGAGATAGTCTGTACGGCTACTGTATGCAGTTTGTTCAGTATACTGTGCATAGTATGCAGGTGGTCTGTATGCATGGAGCACTGCTGCATGTGTCAATATATGAAGAGTTCATTAGCAAAACAGATGACTCTGTTTGAACAATTCTCAGAAATCATGTTTTTTTTATTGTGTATTACAATTAATCTCAATCAAACTGCAGTTGGGTTATTTTGATTAGGTTAAAAAATAACTGACAAATACAGCTAAACACAATAAAACACAATAAACACATGATAGCATAAAAAACAGGATTTTTGAAAATAAAAAAGGAGTTATCTGTTTTGCAAATAAACTCTTCATATACTGTACAACCAGCACCAGCTGAGTTATGAATAGCATATTATTATATTGCACTGTGCTTTCCAGTGTGAGACAAACTTTGTTCCACAATATTATGATATTGTTTGACCTTTTGTTTCAATTGTGAGGATATCAACATATGGAATTATTATTAATTAAAAAATAATAATTAATATTTAAAGTTAATATTTATTTAATAATATGTAATACTGTTAATAATATTAAATAACTAGATTAGTTACTGATTATAGCAATTTTTAACTATTAATTCATCCATTTCTGTTTTATTTAATTTATTGTTTAAACAAGCTTACTTTACAAGCTTAAATCACTGGATTTAAGATGTATTTATTTTGAATCGTGTTAATTTTACAACATCAGGTTTACAGGCAGATACTGTGGGTTTAGAGCCACTAGATTTAACATGTATTTTTATTTTAGACCATTTTTATTCTTGGGTTTTAACTTTATTTGATACTTTATGCTATTTATTTTACTTGATTTAACAACTTGTATTTTTTTAGGAACTGGGCAGCGGATACTCTGAACATTTCATTCTTCAGATTTAACTATTTATATTTTCTTATTATATTAAACTTGTATTTTCTTTCCTTCTTTCTTGAACATTTACAATGTTGGTGCTACGGGCGTTTTTTTGGGCATCTTGATTTTTAAAATTAGAAACCGTGTAGCTGATATTATGAACAGTTTTAGTCTTCAGATTGAATTATTTCATATTAAAAAATTATTTCATATGTAATTTTTTTTGTATTAAATATTTATTTCAATTTATTGATTGATTTTTTTTTACATTTTATTTTATTTTTACAGAATCAGGTTTACAAGGTCCTCAGCTGATACTATCTATGGGTGTTTTTAAAGAAATGACAGTAGCATTAGACACTGTAGATATTACACAGTTTTCTGTCTGTAAAATAATTTAGCAAGTTTTACACACACACACACACACACACACACACACACACACACACACACACACACACACACACACACACACACACACACACACACACACACATCTATCTCACACACACTCACACACACACACACACACACTCTCACACTCTCACACACACACACACACACACACACACACACACTCTCTCTCACACACACACACACACACACACACACACACACACACTCTCTCTCACACACACACACACACACACACACACACACACACACACACACACACACACACACACACACACACACACACACACACACTCACACACACACACACACACACACTCACACACACACACACACACACACACACACACACACTCTCTCTCACACACACACACACACACACACACACACACACACACACACACACACACACACACACACACACACACACACACACACACACACATTGATCAGACATGGTATTTCGGAGCGTTCCAGCAGAGATTCTTGTGTTTTCTGAGCCGATTGGACGGCTGCGATCAGGCCACTGCAGCTGTGAGAAACACTCATTACCATCAGCCAGACTGCAGTCGCTCAACTGACTCACATCATCGGTGACTGTCGCCATGGAAACCCCGAGTCACCGTGACGCACCAAAACAAAAATGCGGCTCGCGCACCGATCAACTTTGCTGTTGCAACATCTCGCGCTAGAAACCATCTGAACGTGTTTTATCTGAATTTCCATCAGATTATGCAACAGGACTGTAACTATAATAACTGTACACTTTTATTTGTGTGACTGTTTGTTTGCTTTTCAAATGTAAGAAAAAAAAATAAGAAAATGTAAGAAAAAAACAAACAAACAAAAAACTGAAAGCCCGTTTCCGCCACTGAATAAAAAATAAAAAAGGTAATTGCAATTCTGTGAAAAAAATGTCATAATTGTGAGATAAAATGTCGCAATAACCTTTTTTTTCAGTGGTGGAAGCAGGCTTTCATAATAATCTGCACCTTTTATGGGGTAACGTTAAATAAGCAATGATGGTACCAGTGGTGGCTGGCCAATAGAGGGCGCTAGGGCGCCGCCCTCCCTGAACCACACACACACAAAATAATAATTATATAAATTATTTAAATGTACATTTGTATGATGTGATATATTAGAAAATCTTCTGTGAAAAATATATGTTTTCACCATCACAATATGACCTCTCTGCCTGTCAGCACGATCGAGAAATCGCCCACAGGAGGCGGGTCTTTGTAGAATCTAGTCAAATCCTGATTCAAGATGTAAATATATTCAAGATGTGACATAAAATTTAGCCAATCAGCGTCCTCAAATCTTAACTGAAATGGGCGATTTCTCTGTCGCCCCAAGCTGCTAAAATCAAGGCTGGTCACGTGGTCTGTAACGGCACAATTTTAAATTACGTGACAATGGCGGACTCAGGCGTTATTAATTCCGGACACGAACCGAACTCTGTACAATCTCTACTCCAATGTCCGTTTGAGAGGAGAACTTTGGCAGAAAAACTGAAGGTAAAGGAGCTGGGTTAGCCTCAGATTTGTATCAGTCATGGAAGTATCCAAAATGTAACTGAGACTGGTAAAATAACTGTTCAGAGATGATTTAATGAATAACCAGATGTTCTTTAACTTTGTCTGCATTGCAATAAATCATATTGCTTTGATTTATTGTGAAGAATTGTTTGTGAAATTGTTTGTTGTGCCACAGCCCCACCTCAAAAATGAACCAGCCTCCACTGGATGGTACTGAACCAAAACATTTAATAAATAAAAATGGTTTATATTTTACTTTGAAAATTGTCTAGAAAAAAACATTAACACTGCATTTTACATGACACTTTGAAGTAGAATACTGAAATGGTATTTTCTTGTAAAACGTCCTTCAATAATCGTAATCTTTATTTTTTTGCAGTGTCGCTGTTGTACACTTGTTTCTAACAGTATGTCTGAGTTATAGATTCCTCACTTTATTTATTGGGTGATGTAATTGTTCATGAGGGGTTGAGTCTAGAGTATTTCCTGGCAGGATGAATCTCCTGATTAAAGAGAATAATACTCAGCCGTTTTGAGAACATCACTCATCTTGTTGCCGCAGATAAAGAACTGTTGTAGCAGGTTTTCACTTGCAGAGCCCTGAATCTGCTGGACTTCTCATTAGCTTGGTATTGGTTAATGAAGTAATCCCAGGGGCGTTTGAAGGAGTTCAAAGCTGTTCTGGTCATTATCTGTATTTACTGTGATTAGTTCTGTTGACAGGTGCCAGCAGAGATGACAGATGTATAGACTTCACAGAAATACACATCTACCGGAAGACCATCAAATGTAACTTCCTGTTTATCTTTACAAGGTTAGTGATTCCATTGATTTTTACGTTTCCCAGCTAACAAAAAAGTAAAGAATATTTTTCTAACATTGCCATTAAGTAATGAAAACGTTATTTCTGATTTTTAAATGTTCATGCATCCAGGTTTTTGTTTTTTTTATGTTTTAAAAATGACATTATTTTTAAGAATGTTAAGGAAACATTCCATGTTATCATTTTTATCGTTATGGCAATGTTATTTTTGAATGTTCTCTGAACATTCTGAAACATCTAATAACACTTTTCAAAAGTTAAACTAAAACGTTTCAGAAAAAAACACATTCCATGAATGATGCATAAATAATATTTTTGTGCTCATGTTTTGGGAACATTATTAAAAAGGTAACACTTTACAATCAGGTTCCATTTCTTAACTATATTTAGTGAATAAACTAACATTAAATAACAATGAGAAATAAGATTGTTGCAGTAATTATTCATCTTTATGAACATTAGTTAATAAAAATACAGCTGTTCATTGCTAGTCCATGTTAGCTCAGGTCCATAAAATAACATTAATAGATACTTTAAATAATTTAGTTTGTCAACTAATGTAGTTAACTAATGTTAACAGACGGAAACTTATTGTATCTTTGAACAAACATTCTATTAACTTGCATTTAACTGAGATAAAATGATTGCTCAGGGTTTGTTCTTTCATAGTTATGTTTTGGAGGAATACAGTAAAATTGGACACAAACGTGTCAATGGTTGTCATACATAAATATTGAATAAATATAGTTGTATTATTTTATCTCTACAAGGTTAGTGATGTGACTTTTCAAAGCTTTCTGGCTAACTTTTTTTTAATTGACTTTTTACATAAATGTTAAGGGAACATTCCATTTGATCTTTTTTTTCTGTCTAGGATAATATTATAGGAATGCTTCTTTTAAATGTTCTGTGAACGTAACATCTGAAAAATATTTCAGGGGAAAAAACATTCAAGAATGATGCACTGTATAAATAATGTTTTGAGAACATTATAAAAAACCATATAACATGTGTGCCCATGGACCAAAATAACAGTCATACGTGTTTGTACCACTGAGCCACAGGAACACCCATACAATACAATATTTTGACCCATTCAATGTATTTTTGGCTATTGCTAGAAATATACCCCGGCGACTTAAGACTGGTTCAAAACACACTTGATTGTCTCTATGACTCTCTCATCAGTGACTCCAGGATCACATATGTTCATAACCCTGTCAGAACATTCAGAGAACGTTCCCTGCTGCATTTAACTAAGATGAAAATTAATTACTCAGAGTTTGCTCTTTCAGAGCTCAGTTTTCAGTTTCATTTTACATAAGACTTTCAGATACAAATGAGCCAATATTTCTCACACAGTGTGAATAGAGTTAAAAATGAATGAACAGCAGCTCAGAGCATTTAATCTGGAAGAAGTTGACGAGAAATGTTTGCGTTTGAGTTTTGATCACAAACTGGTCTTTTCCCCGGAAGCAATTGATTTAATCAAACATCTCAAGTGAATCTTAATTGTGATTTTCTTTCCCACAGGATCTAACATCATTCATGACGGCATTGAAAGCTGAGACGTAATTACATCTGCAGCACCAATGATACTAATCAAAAAGCCATTAGTCATTTTAGTGGCTGTCCATTCAACAGTGTGAATCGTGTCTGAACGTGGAAGGCTCTCGCAGCTCAACATGACCCGCGGCACACATGCCAGCACTTTTATTGAGCTGCAGGTGCGTCACGTGGAGCGTTGTGTCGGATCGATGAGGTTGTGTGTTCATTTAAGACTGCGGATCCTGCTTCAAACCAAAAACCTGTTTATTACAGTTATACAGTATACAGAATTTCAAATGCAGGTCTCTGCGCTTTATTAGTTATAGTTTCTATCACAGCACATTTGGGGGTCACGTTTCCATGGTAATGCATGGAATTGAACATAAGATTTGGGGTTGCCATAGCGATATATGGGAAAGTGATTGGTGGTGATGATTTCCCTTAGTCATACTGTCAGACGAGGAAACCTGTGACATTTCTGCAGTATAAACCGAAGACACTCAGATGAAGTGTCAGACTGCTGCACAGTTCACACAGTCACAAAATAAACCACTCCACGGGGATTTTATCACATTTAAAGAGTGGTGAGAGGGTTAAACATGCGTTTCAGTAACCCCAGCGAAAGCTATATGATAAATAACTAGTGCTGTCTAAGGTAAGCATGACTAGGATGTGATTAAACCTGTAACATGATGTATTAAAGGGATAGTTCACCCACAAATCACATGATTTTGTCATGATTCACTCACCTTCATATTGTTCCCAAACTGTTGTTTCTTTCTTCTGCCGAACACAACATTTTTTTTTTTGTTGGTAACCAGATATTTGCTGGTAGCTGGTATTGACTTCTATATATGGAAGAAAATACAATCTATACATTTTTACCAGTATGTGTGTTCCTGGAATTGAACCCACGACCTGCTCTACCACTGAGCCACAGGAACACAGGAACTTATGAAGGGAAAATTATAAATTTATACACTCTATACATTTTGAGTAAAGACATTAATGTTTATACAGATTCACATTCTGATGCATGCATTTATGAACGGAGCCTATGTTTATCTCTATCGCGCATTTGTGGATTGTTGTGCACGAGTGTGTATCTCTTGTATGGATTTGTTGATCGCCGTGCGTACATGTGTATCTCTTGTGTGTATTTGTGGATTGTCGTGCATGAGTGTGTATCTCTTGCATGGATTTGTTGATCGCCGTGCATACATGTGTATCTCTTGTGTGCTTTTGTGGATTGTCGTGCATGAGTGTGTATCTCTTGCATGGATTTGTTGATCGCCGTGCATGCATGTGGATCTCTTGTGTGTATTTGTGGATTGTCGTGCATGAGTGTGTATCTCTTGCATGGATTTGTTGATCGCCGTGCATGCATGTGGATCTCTTGTGTGTATTTGTGGACATTGTTGTGCATGAGTGTGTATCTCTTATGATGCATTGTTGATCGCTGCCTATGTTGTATCTCTTGTGTGTTTGTGGATTGTGCATGAGTGTGTATCTCTTGCATGGATTTGTTGATCGCCGTGCATACATGTGGATCTCTTGTGTGTATTTGTGGATTGTTGTGCATGAGTGTGTATCTCTTGTATGGATTTGTTGATCGCCGTGCGTACATGTGTATCTCTTGTGTGTATTTGTGGATTGTCGTGCATGAGTGTGTATCTCTTGCATGGATTTGTTGATCGCCGTGCATACATGTGTATCTCTTGTGTGTATTTGTGGATTGTCGTGCATGAGTGTGTATCTCTTGCATGGATTTGTTGATCGCCGTACTCGCACGTGGATCTCTTGTGTGTATTTGTGGATGAGTGTGGCTCATATTTGTGGAAGGTATTGAGACCGTTTTCTCTCCATTCACCAACTGTGTAGCAAACCCCTTGGGCAATATACTAGTATCATAGTATTTCCAGTTGTTTTACTGGGTTCTTAACTTGACTCAAATTCATACGTCCCAGCAGGAATCAGAGATTTTCTTCTTCTTCTGAGCACAGCATCAGTGCACTGTGGTGATCCCACGACCTGTTACTGATGTTGCTTTGCCATTCATTTCCAATGCAGCGTACCAGTGAACATATAATCAATGCAATCATTTATTAAAGGCTCAAAAGCACCCCATCTTGGTAATGAAATGTAGGTCTATCTTGTTGTGCTCCCCCCCACCTCTCTCTAAACCTTTGTAATGTAATTAGTGAAATGCTTCTCTGATCAGATTAGGTCAGGTTCAGGCTTTTTGACAACCCCCTGCTTCCAGACAGACGTGTGTGTGTGTGTCTCTGTGTGTGTGTGCAACAGAAAGCATCTGTCCAACACAATATGTTCAGTACATTATAGGCAGGGGCGATTCTAGGGTGAGTGGATATCCGGGGCTGAGCCAAAAGACATTCAAATATGTGTCGGAATACATTGGATACACTTAAAATATATATGTGGTTATAATATATATATGTTTAAATTACACTTTAGCTAAGTGCCTTTATTTTTTTTAAGCCATATAACTAAAATGTAAATTATAATATAAATCATATATATATATATGTGTATGTGTGTGTATGATTAAACATTCAGGGCTCTGTTATAGATCTTCTATACTTGTTTTTTAGCACTTGTAAATGCATTTAGACTGCACGTACCCTATTGCATAAATAATGTTATAAGATTTATGTTTTAAATATAAAAAGTGGAATAGAAACATTAAATGATTTAAATTAAATGAAAATTGTGTTGCAGCGTTGATGCGGTCCGCGCTGCGCAGCTCAAATGTGTAGCGGGATTTTGTAACGCTTTTGTTTCATTTGCCTTTTGATGTTCCTCATATGCAGATAACAGACAAACAAAATGTACTTGAACCGGCAGAAAACAGTCTGTCAGTCTGGAGCCATGGGCTTTGTTTGTAAACATATTTGTTAGTGAAATAGAGCAAAAGACAATATTGCAATTTAAGCCACTTAAAATTAACTTCTTTTTATTGAATTGTTGCCCTGACATGAAGTCTTCTTCTGAGCACAGCATCAGTGCACTGTGGTGATCCCAGACCTGTTACAGTATATAATATAATGCCATTCATAATTCCAAAAGCAGCGTACCAGTGAACATATAATCAATGCTATTTGTTTCTTCAAAGTGACAGGGCTCAAAAGCACCAACAGCCTAATTTGACAGATGGCAAGATCTGCTATAACTTCTTATCGATGGTTGACCAGTTTACCTGTCAGTCAAGTACGAGCTTCAGATCAGATTCTGACGGGAGTAAACACGGTTCGTGATTTAACCCCTGCTCACAGATGATGCGTACAGGGCATGGTAATAAAACATTCAGTGTTTTCTGAAAGCGTGCAACAGAAAGCATCTGTCCAACACAACACAATAGTTCGCCCTGATTATAGCTAAACATTAATGCTGTCTGTATTTTCTGTAAGCTTTACTAGTTGCTCTACTTCATTATCTAGTTATGTTGTCACTGTATGGCAAGCTGTTTTAACATTT
Source organism: Gymnocypris eckloni scoliostomus (assembly GCA_027564155.1). NCBI lineage: Eukaryota > Metazoa > Chordata > Actinopteri > Cypriniformes > Cyprinidae > Gymnocypris > Gymnocypris eckloni. Next base: position 27,800,419 of record CM050420.1, on the reverse strand, counting down.
AATCCTTAAAACTTGTAGTATCTAGTTAATGCTACAAGTACTTATTTTTAGCTACTAGTATCTATTCCATTAAGTTCTAGTGCTTCTACTAGTTTCTAGCTCTTATTCTTTAGATACTAGTAACTTTTTAGACACAGTAGTATAGTATACTTTCTAAGCAGTATGTATTCAAAAAGTGACTAGTATCTTTTAAAATATCACTAGTATTTCTTACATAACAGCATATATATTTATTAAATATTGTTATTTTTCATAAGATACTAGTACCTATTTAATAGATACTAGGTATTCATTATGCACTAGAACTTATTTGAAGCTAGTATCTTTTGTAATTATTACTAGTAACAAATCTTCTTATACAATACTATTTTATCATAAACAGCTGCTTTTTAACTTTTCTTATGTTGTGACTGATTGTTATTGGGAATAAATATTATTCAAATCCAATTGTTTTACTAGTAATTAATTTAATAGTCACTATTGAAATAAGTACCAGTAACCAATGAATAAGTACTAGTATATCATATTCAGTACTAGTATTTATTTGATAGATACAAGTATCTAATAAATGAGTAATAGTATTTAATACTAAGTACTAGTATCTATTTAATAGGTACTAGTATCGAATTAAGTACTAGTATGTTTAGAAAGGTATAAGTAGCTAAAGAACTACCGGTTTTCTCCCAATAAGTTCATATACAGCCTATTATGATAATGCTGTAAATACGAATCTGAAAAGAAGCTTTAAATAAATATTAGAACGTGGGTGAATATATCCAACCACACGTAGATTTAAGTTTCACTTTCCATAATCCATGACTGACGGAGGAGCATCTTGATGGCATGGATTGAAAACTTTAACAAGACTCAAGCTGACTGAAAGACTGGATTTTTTCGATCAGGTCGGGTACAAGTGATTTCAAACCATTTCAGCTGGTTTATATTTATCGTGTATATATGATTTATCTCGTGTAAGATGCATTTGGTTGAGTTGCGCTGCAGTAAAGCGCTTCATTGTAGTAATACGCTGATTATCTCTTCAGCGTGCAGCGCGAGCAGGACAAACAACTATGCAGAATATTAATAACTATGACTGGGACTGTCATATACATAACATTATAATGAGAACACTGTTATGATAAAACGCTGTGAATCTTTTCGTTTCGGAGAATCGGCAAGATTCGAGAATTCCGATTCGACTTTATAAATCCTTAGTCGAATAGATAATAGTAACTAAAAATAAGTACTAATATCATGAAAAATAGATACTAGTATGTTTTGTAGATAAAACAGCTTGCCATAGTCACTGTCTCTCCAGAAGAAAATTGTATTGCTCTAATGTTTTATTTATGTGTCAACTTTGTTTCAGACATTTCTCTTAAAAGACCACGAGAAAAAAATGCAATTGTTGCATATATTAAAAATACAGAACTATAGATAAATTATTTTAGTTTCTTTTCTGAAACTGTTCTTCTTCAAGCAGGAGATTCAGTTTTATCCTGATTCATCTCAATGCTGTCTTGAAGAAACTGCTGAGATATTAATGCCATCTCATGTGTGATGTCTTTTCTTCAGGTTTTCTGTTGTTGTTGTATATGTAAGTCCTCACACGGTTCTTGCTGTCCTCTCTTGCTCGGTTTCAGTCATCTGGACGTAATGTTGGTAAAGAGGATCTGGATTAAAGGCTAATCCCACCTGAGTTCATCCTCGTGTCTCATGCCTTATGTCACTTCCTGTAGCTTGTCCCACAGAAGGAAGGTTATCTGAGTCTGCAGCTCTAGATCCATTAGCAGATTTGTCAAGCCCATCTAGTTCTCTCATATTCAGAGCCTCTTTCTTGCTTTAGAGTACATCACCGTCAGCAGCCGACTATCTTAATTACATAAAAAACCACTGCCAAAGTTTACCAGCCAAACCATGACCCTCACTGCAAGTCGTTTTCTTATATTTTGCTGGATTATATGATCATGTGGTCAACTGGTTTGTTCTAGTAGTTAGATGACAGATCTATAAATATGGTGTATTTTGAAATTGGCAGGATTATTATTATTATTACTAAAATATACAGTGGAAATAAAATAAATAAAAAATTACTAAAAACTATAAAACAAAGACGAATTACTAAACTTCAACCAAAAATAAAATTAAAACAGAAACTATAACAAAATTTAAATCAATTCAAAATATTATTTAAAACTATAATTATATTAATTATACTAAACTAACATTGTGTATAATTAATTATACTAAACTAACATTGTGTATTGGTCAGCCAAAATAAATGAATGAGTCCTCACCCAATGTGAGTCAACTAAATAGATCTGTCAAAGTGCTATTTGTTTTAGTTTTTATTATTATAGTTCCAGTGGATAAAAGGATCTCATGATTCATTTTCTGTCCATTATTTAGTTTTGTTTTGAGTTTGCTGATGATTTTGCTGATGTTTTTGCCCTCAGCTGGAAGCCCTTGTGCTGCCAATTGATTAGTTTATCACCATCAATTATTCTTCCATATGTGTGTGTATATTAATAGCATCACATGTGCTAATGACAGGACGTGTGTGTTGTGTGTGTGTGTGTGCGTGTGTGTGTGTGTGTGTGTGCTGCGTGCGTGTGTGTGTATGTGTGTGTGTGTTTGCGTGTGTCTGTGTGTGTGTGTGCGTGTGTGCGTGTGTTTCTGTGTGTGTGTGTGTGTGTGTGTGTGTGTGTGCGTGTATGTGTGTATGTGTGCGTGTGTGTGTGTGTGTGTGTGTGTGTGTGTGTGTGTGTGTGTTTGTGTTTGTGTTTGTGTGTGTGCGTGCGTGCGTGCGTGTGAAATTGACCAGGACTGACAGTGTTAAAGCATGTTACGGACAGCTGCAGTAAATCTGAATGTTAAAGTCATTAAGACTGAAGTTCAAAGCGGTTTGTCAGGGCGACGCGGCTGTTTGAATACAGGAAGAGATTGTTGTCTGACCTCAGCTGCATCAGTGCCACAACACCACACCGTCCCGGGGCAAAATCAATGAGACTCAATGAGAATTCAGATACGCCTGTGAACAAGAGTCTCACACAGAAGCACAACCTAAACTCAATGTGGCATTTAACCTGCAAATCTCAATTTCCTGCCAAATCAATAAATGCCCATTTCCCTTCATTGCTCAGAAATGATGGTCTTCATTCAACATCAGTGATTCATCATTTTGAATTTCATCATGTTTCGAAGTGATTTCAACCAGTGTTCAAACAGTGTTATTGATATCAAGACCTATATATGTATATGATGTTATGCATAAATTATGATTTGTAATTATTTTTATTTAACCAGGCCTATAAAAGTCTAATTTATTTAAATACCCATCAATGATCAAATAAATGGTCAAGTTATGACATAACTACTGACTAACTGATGATGCTAACCAGCCAACCAACACTGAGTCAGATATTGTATTAATATTAGCCATATTACCACCTCATTTGCATCAAAATAACATGGATTTTAACGTCAACAGCAAAAGATTTGGTAAGCAGCTATTATCGTTAACTTAAACTATAACTAAAACCATAAAGTGCATTTTCATTATTAAAAAAAATAAAAACCATGACCTAAAAACGAAATAAAATATAACAACGTAGACTTATTTTATTTCATTTTTGTTCAGTTTAAGAGTAATTAATAAGATAATAAAAACTAAATAAACTAGAAACAAAAATTAGTACAACTATAAAAACAGAAAAATGACAAAACAACTAAATGACTAAAATGTTTATTAAAATTACCAGAGAAAATGTAATTGAATATAATTAAATTGAATTACAAATATTAACGTTTTTAATATATATATTTTGTTATCCTTTCTATGCATGATTATATGGCTAATTGCAATTAATTATTTGCTTTATTTGTTGCATTCTCATTTTTCCCTGCTGTCTGAAACGCCAACAGTACCTGTGGCAAATATTTGGGTTAAAGAATAAAAAACTAATATCTGTATTAAACTATCATAAAGAGCCAAAGGTGACTCAATCAAAACTGTGTTCCCTCACACAACTATTATCCAACAGATTGTGTCCGCACACTCAAGTGCATCAGCTGACACAACACTAGTCAAACACAAAGATACACAAAAAGTGTGCTTCTTCATCAGCCTCCCGTGTGTCTTCAAGGTCGCTCTGCTGGTCTGTCAGGAGGTAGATTGCATCATCTTGAGCCGCTCAGCTGTTGAATTATTGAAAACGGAGCGCAGCGTAGAGTAATTTTGATGAGTTTGCGTAAGGTAGTGTCTCAGGAAGGTGAGGGGACTCTCTGTGCCCTAGCATGACATTTATTCATATTTTCCACCTGCCTCTGTATGATTTCCAGACCACCATCATCAATATTTCAATTCAAAGAATGAGCGGGATAGTCATTCTGGCTTCTCTTGAGCACGCTGCTTTATCAATCAGTGTTTTAGACAATGACTTCCATGCAGACTGCCTTTGTCATGCATTGAGGTAGTTAAGGCTCAAGGCTGCTAACCAGAAGGTTTCTGGTTCGATCTCCATAAGGAATGACCCATACGCATCACCCGGTAACTCCAGGTTACTCTGGGTTATTCCTCGAATAGCCTCAAGGCATTTTACACTGAGAGGAAAGTTTTATCTAAAGCTTATTTGGATGTTTTATCAGTGTTCATCCTTCATTAGTATTTTATCAGTGTTCATCCTTCATCTGTGTTCTTTTTCTTAGCTTTGTATTAATTTAAACCATTTGAATATTGGATTGCATATATTTATATTAAATATACATTTTCTTTCTTTCTTTTCTGTGTATTATTTTTTTTGTATAATTGATTTAGCGTTCCTAACACAGTGCTCTACAAGTGTAGCTACAGAAATGGTGTCATTTAACATTTGGTTTTATCCAGATCATACAGACATGCATTTTTATCAAATTGTATCTATTGAAATCAAAACCCAGGACCTTGCTTTATTATTATTATTATTTTTTTTTATTTTTTATTTACTTGAATCTATTTTTATATTGAATTACATATATTTATATCAAATATTAAGTTTATTTATATTTCCAATTTTTTATTTCTTATTGCTGACTTAAAATGGTCAGCTTTATTTGTCTTCAATTTTTTCTCTCATTATGACTAACATTTATGAAAGGTGCTGTATAAATAAATGTGCCTTGCCTTTTTGTGACAACACAGAGACGGGCTACATTCTGTCAAAGTCACAGAAACAAACTAAAGAAAAACGAGCAGCAGATTGGCCTCAAGTCTCCAAACATTCCTTCATGGTGAAGTCCAAGGTTTACAGAGCTGCCGTTGTTCTGGCCTCATCTGACCCACTGTGAACTGTATCGGGCTGAAGCTGTCACTCACCCGGCTGAGCTGCTCCAGCAGTCGATGGTTTTGTTCTGACAGCTCGCTGATGGCTCGGCTCTTGTCACGATCGGCCTCTCGCAGCTGCACCTGATGTGTCTCCAGCTCGCCCTGCAGGTGTTGCACATCTGTCTCCAGTTCTGCCACCCGGTCTTCCCACTCGCCCTCACGGCTCTCCAGACGCCGCCGCAGCTCGTGCTTCTCCTGCTCCAGGAGCTGGAAGAGGAAAAAGAGCATCATTCACAGGTATTGAGGAAATCACTGATTTACCAAAGTGAATAGATATTCATCGTTTAGCTTAAGGCACTTAGTAGCAAATAAACCTGTAATATAATAAAACTACTACTGTTTTGAACAACAATATTCCAAAGTTTTGGAGTCAGTATGATTTCGTTCTATAATAATTTTAGAATTCAATTGATCAAAAGTGACAGTAAAGACATTTATAATGTCACCTTATATTTCTATTTCAAATAAATGCTGTTGTTTTAACTTTCTATTCATCAAAGAATCCTGAAAAATAAAATGTATCACAGTTTCTGCAAAAATATGAAGCAACATAATCAGAAATGTTTGTTGAGCAATAAATCAGTATATTAGAATGATTTCTGAAGATCATGTGACACTGAAGACTGGAGTAATGAATGCTGAAAATACAACTTTCTTCAAAGGAATAAATTACATTATAAAGTATATTAGAATAAAAATAGTTATGTGAAATTGTAACAATATTTACTTTTTCTTACTATATTTTTGATCAAATAAATGCAGCCTTGGCGAGCATAAGATACTTCTTTCATAAATCATTAAACAGTATTTATGAAATATATTACTTTTGGACAGATAGGAATTTAAATTACATTTCTATGTTCTATGATCTGATTTTTCTCCAATGCTGTAAACTACTGTGGCATCAAGTCATTTAAATAACCCGCCCTAAATGTCATGTAAAACAGCAGCATATAATTGGTGCCCTTATATTTTGATTATGTGCACTCAGAAAAAAACGGTACAAAAGCTTTTACTGGAGTCGTACCCTTTCAAAAGGGCACCATTTAGGTACTACAATGTTCCATTTAAGCATTAATACGTACCTTTAAGGTACTCTAAGGATAAATATAGTACTAATTTGTACCTTTTGAAAAGCTAGCACCCCAGTGACAGCTTTTGTCTGGTCTTTAGTGGGCCAGAATAATCTGTAACGCAGACCAGTGTTAGTTCATAATATCTGAATGGTCTGAGACATAACGTTCTCGTCATTAAGGGTCAGTCAGGTTGAGTCCCGGGCACCTCTGAGAGCTCTTGCTATAATTGCAGAAAATGAAATCCGGCACTGATTAAGAGCTGTGAAATCCACTGTGAAGGCTATCAATGCCATTAACTGATATAAGTCATCTCAGTGCTGATTATTTGCTTTTGTTTGAGGCTGAAGGTTTCCTCAAATTAGTCAGAAAATAAGAGTAAAGAAAGAATAGCACAGTAGGACGTGGATTAAGACAACGGGTTTAAGTCAAAGATGTGAAGCGGGCTGGAGGGACAGTTGCATGGAGAAGCGCCAGGAACGACTGAAGAGAGCCAAAGCAGATTAGCTTTGCTTGCAGCATCGCTGAAACGACCATCAGAGCACATATAGATCTGAACCAGATTCAACATCTTCACGCAGTCCACATCAGTGACAGTAAACGCTTGGGTTTTGACAAACAACCCTTAGTTCTGCTTCTAATGTTTTCTTGATGGCATCCACCATCATAGACATGTGTTTTTATAAAATAATATGGGTCTTAAAAACCATTTGTCTTTGGATTTATGCATATTTTTGTGCCATTAGACAGAGTTTTGAGAACAGCTTCAGTTGTTCAGCGTGAGGAAGAAAGAGACTAACAGTATGTGACTGAATGTGTTCCACTCATTTAAGTGATTATGATACATCCTGATTAATAATTAAAAAGCAGATTGACTGCATACACAACAACACAAGCCTGAAAGCAATCACAGCCCTGGAGTGATAAAACAAAGTATTACATGACACTCTTAAAAACAAAGCTTCATGATTTACTTGATTGTTGAGATTTTAGGAACACAAGTAAAGCACCCTTCAATTATTAAAATATATATAGATTATAAATTAATATGTTTGAAATTTGATATGCATAATTTTAATTATACCCAAAGCTACCCATTTGTTGTTCTACCTTTAATTTAAGCTTGATTTTCTATATTTGTATATTACACATACATGCTTTAATTTTCAATCAAACTAACAAGCAAAGCATTTTTGTTTGTTTAAAGAGGCCTGCTATTAAAAAACTTGATTCAGTTGCATATTGATTTTTATAATTATTCATTACAACTAATTATTATAAATTAACTATTGTATTATAGATTATTATTAATGATATATAATATGAATTACAACCAGTTTATTAAACTGTACCAGTTATTGTATACTGCTTTTAATTTAATTAGCATTTTAAATTACATGGTTGTTGATTGTTAGCCATGTTTACACTAGTAACTTGTTGTCTGTGAGCTCAGGATAAGTTTTGATTTATATATTTAGGCTATTTGTTTGTTTGTTAACCTAGTCGTGTATCATGCACTGAATGTTTATATCAGTGTCGGAAATGTCTTTTATTAACAAATATGAGTTGAAACCAGTAATGAATAACTAAAAAGCCATGCTAGTTTGCACAACTTGAAGAATCCAATAGCAGAATATCTAGAAAGTCCCAAAGACTTTCTTAAAATGCAAACAGTTGGCAGAATATTGAAGTTTAGAGCTCCTCACCTCCAGTTTGTCATTTAAATCCTTGGTCATTTTGTCATATTGCTTTGTGAGGTCTTGGTTTCGTTCAAGTAGAGCTTTGCCCAGTTTAGCAGCGAGGACCAAGTCCTTCTCCTTCTGCCGGAAGAGCGAGAGTAGGTCCGAGTCCTGTCCGCTCACAGGTGTCTCTGAGGCGGATACCTCCAGATCCTCCTCCCGCTCGCGGGTGAGCATGGCCAGCTCCTCCTCCAGAGCCATGCCGAGCCCTCCTGGCGCGGTGTGTAGCAGCGTGAGGGTCTGGTTTTCCGCGGCGGAGTCTGGCGTGTTTTGACGGCTGGGATTGAGCGCTCGGTCCATGCGGTCGCTGTCCAGCTGCGGTGGTGCTGAAATCGCGCTGCGCAGATCGAGGCAAGACGCGAACATCGCCTCAATCACGACAGATCGAGCGCTTTAGACCCGGTGAGCCCGCTTTAGTCCTGGGTCCAGGTGACCTGCTTGGATCTGGGTGATTGATAACGCCATGGAAATGTATAAATCGTATCCAGTGTGATTATATGCGCTTTATCTGGTCTCCGGCGGCAATCAATTGATCATTGAGCCCGATATAATCCATCAAGCCTCGCCGAATCAGTGTAAAATCCTCTCGGGATGGCTGATCTTCACGTTAACCCCCTTGATGATCACCGTCCAGTCGTTGTGTCCACTCCAGAGCACCAGGGTCCCGGTTATTCCCCATTATTGTCACCCCTCGCTCACATCCCTGGCCTACACAACACACAAATGCACAGATTGCTCTCGTGCGCGAGCCTCCTCCCAAACCTCACGCGCTCTCTCTGCGTCCGTGACGTCAGCTAATCAACCTGCTCCTCGTAGCCGCCCATTGGTGGATTGTGATAAGGCCATATGCTATAGAAGAACTGGGTGAAAGACAGATGAATGCTGCTGGTGTGTTCTGATAGGTTAACGACCTCTCACGGATAAGGTCAAAACTGACCTTTTCATAGTCAGTATTATTTGGTTAACCCAGATGATTTCATATCAAGATTTTGCAGCTTTTAAATTGTAGTATATCTCATATGGATTGGATCATATGAATATGATAAGATTTTACAGTTTACATTTATGCTTTATATAAACACACGCGCGCACACACGCGCACACACACACACACACACACACATTTGGTACCTTTGATTAATTGAATAAATATAGTTTATAGTTATATATATATATACATATACACTGTACAATAATTAACGAAAATTTGTATTTTCTAATATTTAATCAATTACGATGTATAATTATAAAACATATAGTATAATATAGCAAATAAAAAACTAAGAGGAAATGACTTTAATATATAAATAATATATTTTTATAATTGTACATTATAATTCATCATTATAAATTGACATTTTTAATTGTAAATTATATAATTTAAATTCACCCATTTTTATATTTAAAACACATTATGACTGTTTTACAGTAATGCAAATCAAATAAGATATATTATTGAAATTAATGAGACTATAAACAAGTTCAAATCTAAATAATCTGGATGCAGATCCGGGAGAAATGTGCTTAAAGTGTTACCATGTTAAACAAAAGGTATAATAATAGTATTTACTTATTTAATTGTTTGTTTGTCTTTTAATTTTTAGAGTGGAATAAAAAATTGGGATAATATACATTTAAACAATATCAATGAATATCAAATACAGCAATGAATTACCCAACACATAAAGCTGTTCTGTTTTGTGTATTATTTGTTTATTTAGATATTTAATTACATTTGATTATTGCAGGAATATAGTTGAGTTCAAATGGATTTAAACTTTATTTGACACGCTAAATGCCAGGAATGTAATTATCATGGCAGCACACAGTCATTGTTCTGAAAGGGTTTGACCTCATTATTACTGCATGAACATACAAACACCAGATTACTGAAAACAGTCCACAGCAGCAGAAGCAGAACATCTGCAGGATTGCCTTCCACCCCCTTTAGCACATCCCTGTGATCTGATCTGATCTGATCTGATCTGATCTGCTTGAGTGTCCAGATCTACCGGATGTCATTCAATCTCATCTCACGGTGTGGAGCTCAATCATGGTGCGAGACATGCTTCAGTGTGCTTGTTTTCTACCGGTTCAGTGCTGCTCCTGTAGCATGTGATGAGTGAGAAACAAAGACTTCACTTGTGGACTGTAATATTGACATCCAAAGGAAAGTGGGTCACTCAATCCAGAGCACAAACCGTCTGATCACTGTTGGGTCATTCACTGAAGGATGAATGGGAGAAACAATATGTTTGGAAGAGCTTCGGGGGATTGAGGCTGTATGTGTAATCCTTGTGATTAAAGCACGGTCGCTGAGAGATGATCAATCCGCTCAGCTTTTGTTAATGCACTGCTAAATGCTTTTCATCATGCAAATGTACAGATATTCACAGATATGCAAATTGTTATGCTTGAAACTAACCAGTCAAGTGAGGAAAGAAATAATGGTAACATTTTACTAGAAGCTTTTATGTATAATGTATTATAAAAGTATTTATATTTTAACTGCATATTCAATAATACATTTAACATTAATTTAATTACGTTAATGTATTAGATATGTTCATAAACAATTGCCACCAAAGTTACAGTGCATTTTAATATTTGCAGATTCCTTGTTACATCTGAAATTGGTTGTTTGACATGTTATTTAATAAACATGTTATTTAAAGGTGCAACCATAAATATATTATAACTATTTTGGATTATTAATGTTACACCATTCAGTACATTACAAGATGCATAACAAGGCACAATGCACTAAAATAGTTTTATAGTTCATTATAAGGCTTCAAGTAAAGTGTTACCAAAATGATAAACTACAATAATATTCAATAATAGAAACTTCCTTGATTTGAAAGAGAAAATAATAAAACAAAAAAATAGAATGTTGATGTCATAAAATGTACATATATGAAGTAGGAAACAAATTAATATATTCTCTCTCTCATTATATTGAATACATGTATTGAATACATATTAAAATAACAACACGTATAAAAATAATTGTATCTGTAAATAGACAGATTAAAATATTAAAACATTTGTATTTTATTAAATTCAAAAATAAATGTTTCTTTCTAAGATGGTATATAAATGCTGAAATCTTAGCTCTATACAGTATGCACTGTGTAGTAAGCAGGACACAAGTATTCATTCAAAGCATGCATGATGCTGAACACAGACTCGAAGAACAATACTGCCATCTGATGGAAAACAAGTGCGCTTCATAAATTCAATATTACAATAATACTTGTGGGTCAGTCTTAAAAAGTGCAAGAGTAATGCATTTATTCATGAAGATAAAATGAATAACTCATTTATTGCCTAAATAGTTGCACCCGCAGCCTATACAAGGCAACATCCCAAAGCAGTCTTCTCTGAATGCATGCTGAATCTAAACATTACTAGACATCTAGTTGCATCCTCACAATTTAAATATTAAATAGATCCTTTTCTTATGCTGTTCGGCAATACGTGAATCCATTTACATATACAATTTTCAGTTTAATGTTATTTAATTTGATTTCAGCGCTTGTTTTCTGTGCTCTTGTAAACCCTGGAGGACAAGAGCTCTTAAATGTCCTGATGATTATTTTTCCAGTCTGATTGATTTATGATGCATTTGTGGAAGCTCTTTGCTGAATACATTAGGGTTTATATAATAGTCACAGTCCGGGGTTAGTGACTATCCCATGACTGTCTTCTACAGGCCTAAGAGAAAATACAAAGACTCTCAATGCAGTTACACAATCCACACTTTTGCAGACAAAGAAGCATATCTTTTAACAGTATAATAGTTTTTTCATTAACTGTTCCCACCTGGTGGAATGACCTGCCCAACTCAATCCCAGCAGCTGAATCCTTACCCAAGAAACGGCTAAAAACACATCTCTCCATCTTTATCTGACCCTCGAACTCTAGCACACTCTATTCTACATTTATTTGATCTAATCTAAACTTTTTATTTTAAAAACACAAACATTTGACCCTCTATCAATTGCATATTTATTCTCTAACTGCTAGATTTTCTTGTAAAACTAACACAAGGTTTCTTTTTTCTATATTCGATATACTCGTTTTCTTAAAAAATAAAATAAAATAAAAAATAAACCCTTTCTACGTGTACTGCGTTAGGCTAACCAGGACTTGTAACAGCACTTGCATGTTGTTGCTCTTTTGTTGGTTTTGATTGCTTCTATAATGTCCTCATTTGTAAGTCTGCTAAATGACCAAATAAATAAATAAATATCTTCAAATACACATGTATTACTTATATAAGAACTTCAATATTCCTGTGCAATTTCTTCCCAATCCATTGGAGGGAGCTGCGCTCTTCACTATCTGAATATATATTTTCACAAAGTCAGTCTGCTGTTAAAGTGCCTAGTCAAGCAGAACAAAATCAATATTATTTATGATTTCATAAAGCTCAGCCAAACGCTACTTTCATACTAAATGATGTGCTTCACTGCTGGTTTTAACTGGTGTAAGACAGTCTTCCAGTCTGCTTCAAGCTAGTGTTTAGCTGGTTTAGTCTGATAGTCTGAAAACTGCCCAAACCCATCAAAACCAGTCTTCAGCTCCGCAGGGACTCATCATTTGTATGTATGCAGTGATGTAATGACATGTAACGATGTATCAGGGCTTCTGGAGATCTGCTCAACCACATAAATATATATTCAGAAGCAAATGGGGGCCCACTTAAGGCCCTTTTATTATTATTATTATTAATTATGTTCCTTAACTTGAAATACAATTATACAACATACAAAAATTAGTCAAAGGATGGGCCAAACATTGTAAACAATCTTGGCTTGGCCCATATCTAGTTAGTTTTTTCCCATAATGGCAGTTACTGTATATGAACCCTTTTTTTATCTAATTGAAATCAACACATTTTGATGACGTTAAATCTGAACTTCTTCAACATAAAAAGAGGCTAGATTAGTCTGATGTAACTATCTTGAGGAACCGATCTAAATCAAATGTTTTGCCACACGTGCTTTGAAGTTCGGATCTGAATCAAATGATTCACAATATGTGCTTGAACTCCCCATCTGAACCTAATGATTCGCGATCCGATTCGAGCTCTGTTTCGCCCATCACCACGTCAAAAGTCCAATATGAATGTCTCTTTTGAACTGGTGTATGATAGTAAATGAATGATCCTAATCACGAGTTTGAGTTTGAATCAACCGGAGCGGTTACAGCGTAAATGACTCACTCAGTTGAATCAGTTTGTTTGTTCTTCCTTTTCGGGCCTTCAGCCATGTTTATACGACAACATCAGTACTACCACTGGCTTAGCTCGCTAGTTTTATGAGATTAATTGAAAAATTATGATGTTTACAAATGAAATATATACAAAATATAATTCTGTTTTCCACGTCAAAGGCATTAAAATCTACAAACATATTCAGGCGAGGTAACCAACGAGTGAAACACTCCATTAAGTGAATGTTACATTGATTTATCAGTATGAAATTATTGTTGTATCTAAGTGTATTAGTCGATACGGAGTGATAGTCAAAGTAAAAACATTAATCAAGAGAAGCAGGTGAACACAAAGCAGGTGAAATGTGTTGAAAAGATTCATGAGAATGATTCAGTCGTGCAGTGTTTTGTTCCAGTACTCATGAATCAGTGATCTGGAGAAGCAGGTGAACACAAAGCAGGTGAAATTTGTTGAAAAGATTCATGAGAATGATTCAGTCGTGCAGTGTTTTGTTCCAGTACTCATGAATCAGTGATCTGGAGAAGCAGGTGAACACAAAGATTCATGAGAATGATTCAGTCGTGCAGTGTTTTGTTCCAGTACTCATGAATCAGTGATCTGGAGAAGCAGGTGAACACAAAGATTCATGAGAATGATTCAGTTCTGCAGTGTTTTGTTCCAGTACTCATGAATCAGTGATCTGGAGAAGCAGGCGAACACAAAGATTCATGAGAATGATTCAGTCGTGCAGTGTTTTGTTCCAGTACTCATGAATCAGTGATCTGGAGAAGCAGGCGAACACAAAGATTCATGAGAATGATTCAGTTCTGCAGTGTTTGTTCCAGTACTCATGAATCAGTGATCTGGAGAAGCAGGTGAACACAAAGATTCATGAGAATGATTCAGTCGTGCAGTGTTTTGTTCCAGTACTCATGAATCAGTGATCTGGAGAAGCAGGTGAACACAAAGATTCATGAGAATGATTCAGTTCTGCAGTGTTTTGTTCCAGTACTCATGAATCAGTGATCTGGAGAAGCAGGTGAACACAAAGATTCATGAGAATGATTCAGTCGTGCAGTGTTTTGTTCCAGTACTCATGAATCAGTGATCTGGAGAAGCAGGTGAACACAAAGATTCATGAGAATGATTCAGTTCTGCAGTGTTTTGTTCCAGTACTCATGAATCAGTGATCTGGAGAAGCAGGTGAACACAAAGATTCATGAGAATGATTCAGTTCTGCAGTGTTTTGTTCCAGTACTCATGAATCAGTGATCTGGAGAAGCAGGTGAACACAAAGATTCATGAGAATGATTCAGTTCTGCAGTGTTTTGTTCCAGTACTCATGAATCAGTGATCTGGAGAAGCAGGTGAACACAAAGATTCATGAGAATGATTCAGTTCTGCAGTGTTTTTGTTCCAGTACTCATGAATCAGTGATCTGGAGAAGCAGGTGAACACAAAGATTCATGAGAATGATTCAGTCGTGCAGTGTTTTGTTCCAGTACTCATGAATCAGTGATCTGGAGAAGCAGGTGAACACAAAGATTCATGAGAATGATTCAGTCGCAGTGTTTTGTTCCAGTACTCATGAATCAGTGATCTGGAGAAGCAGGTGAACACAAAGATTCATGAGAATGATTCAGTTCTGCAGTGTTTTGTTCCAGTACTCATGAATCAGTGATCTGGAGAAGCAGGTGAACACAAAGATTCATGAGAATGATTCAGTTCTGCAGTGTTTTGTTCCAGTACTCATGAATCAGTGATCTGGAGAAGCAGGTGAACACAAAGATTCATGAGAATGATTCAGTTCTGCAGTGTTTTGTTCCAGTACTCATGAATCAGTGATCTGGAGAAGCAGGTGAACACAAAGATTCATGAGAATGATTCAGTCGTGCAGTGTTTTGTTCCAGTATTCATGAATCAGTGATCTGGAGAAGCAGGTGAACACAAAGATTCATGAGAATGATTCAGTTCTGCAGTGTTTTGTTCCAGTACTCATGAATCAGTGATCTGGAGAAGCAGGTGAACACAAAGATTCATGAGAATGATTCAGTTCTGCAGTGTTTTGTTCCAGTACTCATGAATCAGTGATCTGGAGAAGCAGGTGAACACAAAGATTCATGAGAATGATTCAGTCGTGCAGTGTTTTGTTCCAGTACTCATGAATCAGTGATCTGGAGAAGCAGGTGAACACAAAGATTCATGAGAATGATTCAGTCGTGCAGTGTTTTGTTCCAGTACTCATGAATCAGTGATCTGGAGAAGCAGGTGAACACAAAGATTCATGAGAATGATTCAGTCGTGCAGTGTTTTGTTCCAGTACTCATGAATCAGTGATCTGGAGAAGCAGGTGAACACAAAGATTCATGAGAATGATTCAGTTCTGCAGTGTTTTGTTCCAGTACTCATGAATCAGTGATCTGGAGAAGCAGGTGAACACAAAGATTCATGAGAATGATTCAGTCGTGCAGTGTTTTGTTCCAGTACTCATGAATCAGTGATCTGGAGAAGCAGGTGAACACAAAGATTCATGAGAATGATTCAGTTCTGCAGTGTTTTGTTCCAGTACTCATGAATCAGTGATCTGGAGAAGCAGGTGAACACAAAGATTCATGAGAATGATTCAGTCGTGCAGTGTTTTGTTCCAGTACTCATGAATCAGTGATCTGGAGAAGCAGGTGAACACAAAGATTCATGAGAATGATTCAGTTCTGCAGTGTTTTGTTCCAGTACTCATGAATCAGTGATCTGGAGAAGCAGGTGAACACAAAGATTCATGAGAATGATTCAGTCGTGCAGTGTTTTGTTCCAGTACTCATGAATCAGTGATCTGGAGAAGCAGGTGAACACAAAGATTCATGAGAATGATTCAGTTCTGCAGTGTTTTGTTCCAGTACTCATGAATCAGTGATCTGGAGAAGCAGGTGAACACAAAGATTCATGAGAATGATTCAGTTCTGCAGTGTTTTGTTCCAGTACTCATGAATCAGTGATCTGGAGAAGCAGGTGAACACAAAGATTCATGAGAATGATTCAGTTCTGCAGTGTTTTGTTCCAGTACTCATGAATCAGTGATCTGGAGAAGCAGGTGAACACAAAGATTCATGAGAATGATTCAGTTCTGCAGTGTTTTGTTCCAGTACTCATGAATCAGTGATCTGGAGAAGCAGGTGAACACAAAGATTCATGAGAATGATTCAGTCGTGCAGTGTTTTGTTCCAGTACTCATGAATCAGTGATCTGGAGAAGCAGGTGAACACAAAGATTCATGAGAATGATTCAGTCGTGCAGTGTTTTGTTCCAGTACTCATGAATCAGTGATCTGGAGAAGCAGGTGAACACAAAGATTCATGAGAATGATTCAGTTCTGCAGTGTTTTGTTCCAGTACTCATGAATCAGTGATCTGGAGAAGCAGGTGAACACAAAGATTCATGAGAATGATTCAGTTCTGCAGTGTTTTGTTCCAGTACTCATGAATCAGTGATCTGGAGAAGCAGGTGAACACAAAGATTCATGAGAATGATTCAGTCGCAGTGTTTTGTTCCAGTACTCATGAATCAGTGATCTGGAGAAGCAGGTGAACACAAAGATTCATGAGAATGATTCAGTCGCAGTGTTTTGTTCCAGTACTCATGAATCAGTGATCTGGAGAAGCAGGTGAACACAAAGATTCATGAGAATGATTCAGTCGTGCAGTGTTTTGTTCCAGTACTCATGAATCAGTGATCTGGAGAAGCAGGTGAAATGTGTTGAAAAGATTCATGAGAATGATTCAGTCGTGCAGTGTTTTGTTCCAGTACTCATGAATCAGTGATCTGGAGAAGCAGGTGAACACAAAGATTCATGAGAATGATTCAGTTCTGCAGTGTTTTGTTCCAGTACTCATGAATCAGTGATCTGGAGAAGCAGGTGAACACAAAGATTCATGAGAATGATTCAGTCGTGCAGTGTTTTGTTCCAGTACTCATGAATCAGTGATCTGGAGTTTGTCAGATGTACAGCTGTCTGTTCATCCTCTTCTGTTCTGCAGGATCTGTTCATGGATCATGTGTCGCTGGAGATCTGAGGAAGTTTAGTGATCAGGTGGTTCAGATCTATCTGGCTGAGATGATGATGATGGACAGACTCGGTTCTGTGCACAGGTATCTGAACTAACACTGATCAGTTCACCTAAACATGGAAATCATGACAGAATGAAGGATTCCTTTAAAGGGATAGTCCATCCAAAAAATGTAATTCTGTCATTAATAACTCACCCTCATGTCATTCCAAACCCGTAAGATTCATTCATCTTCAGAACACAAATTATGATATGTTTGATTTATTCTGAGAGCTCACTGACACTCCATAGACTGCAAGGGTACTACCACGGTGAAGGCACAGAAACGTAGTAAGGACATCGTTAAACTAGTCCATGTGACATCAGTAGTTCAAACATAATTTTATGATGCTATGAGAATACTTTTTGTGTGCAAAGAAAACTCAAATAAGGTCTTATAGGTTTGGAATGACATGAGGGTGAGTAATTGATGACAGAATTTACATTTTTGGGTGAATTATCGCTTTAATGTCATCATCAGGCAATGGTTTTATTCAGTACGTTCTTTAAAGGACAGTGTTAGTAAAGTGTCAATGGGAAAACAAAATGACTAGAATTTGTTTAGAAATGCTCTTTATTTTAATTTCATTTAGGCTACCTGTATTTAATCTCACTTAATATGTTAACATGTTTATTAAATCGTTTGCATACCTATGTTTTTAAATCGACTTTAACCTGTTCTTGGCTGGTCATGAACTGAAACATTGTGACCGTGAAATAAGTTATTATTAAGTTAATGACACAAATGATTCATTATATTAAAAAACTCTTTTTTTTAAATCAACTGTATAAATGATTCAATGACATGCTCATCGTCATGTAATGATGAACTCTTACGTCAGTAATGAAATGTTTGTATTTTTCAGCAGTTATTTCTAGTGGTTTAATTTGATTGTCACCTTTGCTTGTTTGTGTTTGCTACACATTTCTTCAACGTCTTTGCATCTTTTACAAGTATTTCCAGTGGCAGAGTGAAAATAAACAACACAGATTTTCAGCAACTAACAGCACTGTTACTTGTGAGATATTGATTAAATATTAAGGTTTGTTGAATGAACACGCAGCAGAAATAAGTAACCCCACCACACATTTTCATAGTGCCGTGTTTTATAGAGCTGCCGAGAGACAACTTCAGACTCAATTAATCAGCAGGTGATCGTTCTCTCTCTCTCTCTCCTCAAGAATTCAACCTCTTCCTCGCTTTATCGCTGCACACTTTCTTTTTCAATTCACAGCATTACACAGTACACTTTACATCAGCACATTTTCAGTACAAAGCTAGATTTAATCTGTTTTTCATTTTCTGCTTCACTTATTCAGGTTACAATGAATACTTATATTTAAATCACCATAATTGACTTGTTACTATTTCACAGTGATCACGTCTGAGGCAACAGTATTGCTAAATAACTTAAATATCAGTCTGTTACACAAAGCATTATATGACTTCAAAATACTTTAGTATGCAATTCATTTTGATCATTTACGATACATATATGTTATGCATTTTATGTCTCTTTGCGAAGGTGACAGTCATGGTTTCTATAAGTTGTGTGGAGAGTCTTTGAAAAAATTCTCATTTTGTTATATAGACTAAATTATGAATTTATTTGATCCCTTTAAAGGTACTTGATGAATCATCCCAGAATGCCATCTGACAGCCAAATAATCAGTTTGGGTGAGTAATATCTTAAAAAATCATACTTGGTATATTCAGCTATGCAGAGCATCATAATTGACATGCTATGATGTAAATGGAAAATGATGTAATTGTAGCCCTAAACAATCTATTCTTAAAATATGAATAGAAATGCTATTTTTTCCACTGTCCTCCATTTCCCTTATAAATACTCATTTGTCATTGGCTCAGATAACAGCAATAGCCTGTTGCCTGGTAACATTGTGTTTGAGAGAGAAACACTGCTTTTGTGTCTCTGTCCCTTTTCCTTTCTTTTTCTAACAATAATGTTTATACTACACAACCATCTACATTTCTAACAGTACACCCACTGATGATGATCTTTATATGTAACAATCAGTCTGGACATTATTTTGCAATCTGTTATCAGTGGAATTATTTAGCAGCTTGATATGGAGCATAATGCAGAAGCTGACAGGACGCATCACACCACATGCCAAAACTTTGTCACACTTCCCCGGCTATTAATGAACACTCCCTCCTCAGTCGATAAGTCATGTAATGATGTAAGCTAGTCTTTCATTAAGAAATGTGTCGGTCTTTAGTAGTGAAATTGACTGGGACAACTGCAGCTTTAATGAGTTTTGGCTGAGAATGAATTCATACCAAAGAGCTCCTGGTGGCAGTGCCAACAGCTGCTAATGAGCACGTTAATTTGCACAATCGAGTTTGTCATCAATGAAAATAATCCAGATGTAACTCAGTTAATGCCAGAAAGGCAGCTTTTCTCAGTTGCTGGAATCATTTCAAGGTAAACAAAAGTCAGGAAGGATGAAACTCCATACTCATGATGTCATTTTAAAGTTGTCAAACGCTGAGCTTAATGAAGGGAGCAATGACACCGTCATAGTCTTTAATTTAGATTACTATGTATGTCATGGCAGGTTATAATTTATACACATGCTACATCAATATTTACATAAATGGTGCAATCATTTTCTTTAGTTTTTGTCTGTCTAACTTTCTGTTTATACAGATATTATAGATAGATGGATGGATAGATAGATATAGATAAATATAGATGGAGTGACAGAGTGGCGGCAGATGGATAGAGTGACAGATACGGGGTTTTTACAGACATTTTCTACCTTTCCCTCTCTCTGTCTGTGGTTCCCTCATGCTTAAAATCCACTATTGTGCCCATACCAAAGAAAAATAAAATCACATGCTTTAATGACTGGAGGCCCGTTGCTCTGAAACCCATCTTCAGCAAGTGTTTTGAGAAACTCATCAGAGACTACATCTGCTCTGTGCTGCCTGCTTCACTGGATCCGCTACAATTTGCATACCGCAGTAACCGTTCCACAGACGATGCTATTGCCTTCACCCTGCACACTGCTCTCTCCCACCTGGAAAATAAGAACACCTATGTGAGGATGCTGTTTGTGGACTACAGCTCAGCATTTAACACCATAGTGCCTGCCACACTGGTTGTGAAGCTCCAGACTCTAGGACTGAACAGATCTCTGTGCAGCTGGATCCTGGACTTCCTGACAGGCAGAAGTCAGGTGGTCAGAATGGGCAACAACACATCATCCCCCTGATCCTCAACACTGGTGCACCGCAGGGTTGCGTCCTCAGCCCACTCCTGTACTCCTGTACACACACGACTGTACAGCTACACACAGCTGCAATGTCATCGCCAAATTTGCTGATGACACAACGGTGATAGGCCTGATCACCGACAACGATGAGACGGCCTACAGAGAGGAGGTGAGCACCCTGACTAAATGGTGTCAGGAGAACCACCTCTCACTCAACATCGACAAGACCAAGGAGCTGGTGGTGGATTACAGGAGACAGAGCAGAGAACACACACCCATCACCATCGACAAGACACCTGTGGAGCGGGTGACCAGCTTTAAGTTCCTCGGCGTTCACATCACCGAGGATCTCACATGGTCTGCTCACACAGAAGATGCAGTGCTGAAGAAGACGCATCAGCGTCTCTACTTTTTAATATTTCAAATTTTTGTTAAATTTAAAATAAAAATCCACATTCGAATTAAAAAACTCTGCATTCAAATTTTAGGTGTGCATCAGGCAGCCTTATCAGTGGCGCATGAGATGCAATGATGATTAAGTGTTGTTGCATTGTAATGTTTTTGTTAGCATGTCCAGGTGAACACACTAGAGGAGGTGCTGCTGCATTGTTCATTCAAAATATTGAGGAAAAAGCAGACATCAGTGCGGAGAAGGGCCGTTTCTCAAACGGAAGGCTGCCTCCTCCAGAGGTCGCATTTGTAGGCTGCATATGTCATAAAGATGATCTTTTTTTAGAGTATTAACAGTTATAATAAATTTGACAATTATTCTAAGTTAAGTGTACATATTTGTAATATGCTTTTGACTCACGAATGTAATGCTCAGTTAACTGAAATAAACCAGGCTTGATGACGAATGCAGTCTATAAATGTGACCTCCGGAGGATGCAGCCTTCTGTTTGAGAAACGGTCAAGACCTTGTTTACGTCGATACTGAAACCGATGAAATCTGTTTACGCGAACACATATTTTACGTGTTTTCTAGAGGACATCGATCACCGTTACTATCACGTCTCGAGGCTCACACAAGAGAGCCACATGTTTAGAAAGCCATTTAAAATTAATGTAAGTTCATCGTTTAGGAAAAACATGTCTAAAGACTTTATGGCATTTTTTTATCCTTCTCACTACATCTTATGTTTTTAAATGAAAATAAAGTACTCTGCTATTAGCTTTCAGCCCTTTGTGTTACATATACATACATGAGACATACATTTTCTTTATAATTAAGCAAATACATTTATTATATTTGTATTATAAATTTATTTTGAACATTATGCACTTTTTACAGATAGTCCTGTTATTTTATTGCTTTGAATAAACGTGCATTAGCAGATGCGATCTCTTGTGGCCTCAGGAGAGAAGCCAAAAGCTTTTTCCCCCCTAACTGAAATTATTCCTTTTAAATGGAAATATAATTCGAATATTGATAATATTTAAGTACAAAATTCAAATGAAGTTTTTCCAGACATATTGACAGCCCTAGAGCACGATAAGTGGATCGAGCGACAGAACGATATGTAGATATTAGATAGAGTATCAGATAGAGACAGAGCGTGATGTGTATATAGAGTGACACATGGATAGATAGAGGGACAGACTGTGATATGTCTATAGAGTGTTAGGTAGATAAAGTGTCAGAGATAGCATGATAGACCGAGCAACAGAGCACGATATGTAGATAGAGGGGTTTGTAGATAGGACAAAAGTGACAGGCAGATAGACTGCGATATGATAGTGTGACGTAGATAGAGCAACATAGATAGAGCTATAGTGTAATAGAGTGACAGATATGTAGAGTGTGATTTGTAGATAGATACAGGTAGACTCTCTGAAAATTCTCTGAATATATGATATGGAAATTAAGATATACGTAAACAGCGAGGCACAAAATGCCTAAATTGGAATCAGATGTGGGGAGAATGATAAATATCAGTTCTGAGTGAGAGAGTGCTGAGTTTCAACAGTGAGTCAGTCTGCTTGTATTACTGTGATTATTGAGAGCTTCTGCAGTGGAGAGAGAGAGAGAGAAGGTTGTGCATGATTCACTGTCTTCTCTAGGATACAGCTCGCTTCCCTCCTCATCTCAGTGCTCCTCTCTCTTCCCACTCAAGTGTATCTGATCCGTCTCTCACGCACCGTTTCTCAAGAACTCTGTGGATGACTCCTCTAGAAACCTCCAGCCACAGATGCCCGTTCTCCAGCTCATGGCTGCCCAGGACGACGCAACACTCTTGGGCTTCCCTCGTGTGGACCTGCCCTCTGTAAAGCGGATCCAAAGCAGAACAGCAGCTCAAGCCGGTCTCCTTTAGGGTGAGTGTGATTGACAAGATATGAGTTTGTTAATGTTGTTTACTGAACCACAGAAAGAGATTAACGCAATCCAGTGCTTTTTTGTGGATGTGCATTACAGTGTTTTGCTCTAAGCGGTTATTAATGTGTGACTCCTTGTTGCATATTGTCATTAGTGATCTTATAAAAGCTGAGAATACGTCCAGGTGGCGTCTCAGATGGGTGCAGAGAGAGAGTTGAGGCTAGTGGTGCCAACACAGATGCCAACACTGTCAGCGTGTGAACTCTCACTGCGAGTCATGACACCAGCTCTGTGCAAAACATCACCACTGCGCTGGTCATTAGTAATCCCAGTACAACACAACTGCTCAGATATCAGCTGCTGATTTCATCAAAAGTATTGAAGTCGAGCGTGTGCATTATGTGCTGGTAATTTATTAAGTGATCAGATGCACCAGTTTCACCTAGCAACCACAACCCAATGCCCTGGCAACCAGCCTGGCATCGTGACAGAGTTTTGCACCACTCACATTTTCTTCAGAAAAATTAAATATTTATCGATTCCCGGCCGTGCAGTTCAGGTAACCGGTCTGTAGAGTGTTCAGGGAGAAAAATACAGTATGTGGGTGTAGTGAAACAGAAATGTATGAGGAAAAGAGTAGCAAGAAGGTGACAGAATGGACTTATTTCTATGGAAACAGCACTTTCCTCTCTTCCTCCTCCCTCCATGCACTTCTACTGAAGACTCATATGGATGTTTTTATGTTCCCCATTGAAAAGAATCCGATAATGCATTTGTTTGCTATTTGAAGGGAAATGTATCTACAAATGCCAATCATTTCTTAGATGTTAACGAACTTAAAAGTTGCTCTCAGACACGCCCATATACCGCATCACTTCCTGTGTTTACCTCATTCTGTTACCACTGATGTGAAGTCTTCTAATCCGGCTGTTGGAGATTTCAGGAGAATCGTGTCTTTCTGTCACTCAAGCTGTTATTAAGCCACTTAAACTGTCTGAATCTCACACTGGATTGGCTCTGTTTCAGAACACATGCCCAAGCAGATAGACGAACATTCGGGACTTGAACATTAGTAGAGTTAGTCATTTCAGTTAATCTCTGCTGCTTTTTGGTTTTAATTGCTCTCATAATCCTAAACCAGCAAACACCCCTAAATAAGTCGTGTTGACCTGTCATTATTTGTGTTTTTGTGGTCGTATCTATTAGACAATATCTACGCAATACAGGCTCAGCCTGCAGAGATCAGTATGGCATGATTCTGGAATTATTGATACAGTATTTGAATGGCATTAAGGATGTGCAGTGATCCTCATTAACATTAATGCAGAGCTGTCTGTTATGTTCCCCATTGAAAAGAATCCGATAATGCATTTGTTTGCTATTTGAAGGAAATGCATCTACAAGTATAATCAATTTCTTAGATGTTAACGAACTTAAAAGTTGCTCAGACACGCCCATATACGCATCACTTCCTGTGTTTACCTCATTCTGTTACCACTGATGTGAAGTCTTCTAATCCGGCTGTTGGAGATTTCAGGAGAATCGCGTCTTTCTGTCACTCAAGCTGTTATTAAGCCACTTAAACTGTCTGAATCTCACACTGGATTGGCTCTGTTTCAGAACACATGCCCAAGCAGATAGATGAACATTTGGGATTGAACCTTGCTAAACCTGCTAATATTAGTAGAGTTAGTCATTTCAGTTAATCTCTGCTGCTTTTTGGTTTTAATTAATTGCTCATAATCCTAAACCAGCAAACAAACACCCCTAAATAAGTCTGTCATTATTTGTGTTTTGT
This sequence comes from Gymnocypris eckloni scoliostomus, assembly GCA_027564155.1. Classification (NCBI taxonomy): domain Eukaryota; kingdom Metazoa; phylum Chordata; class Actinopteri; order Cypriniformes; family Cyprinidae; genus Gymnocypris; species Gymnocypris eckloni. The sequence goes on along the minus strand of CM050420.1, from coordinate 27,775,569 downwards.
GTTTTTATTGCTGTGACAAAATTTTCACGCAATACATGCTCAGCCTGCAGAGATCGGTATGGCATGATTCTGGAATTATTGATACAGTATTTGAATGGCATTAAGGATGTGCAGTGATCCTCATTAACATTAATGCAGAGCTGTCTGAAAGTGTCTGTAAGTTTGACAGTAAGATGATTTCATGCAGCAGCCTGCGGTGTGTCGTGATGCACACACTCAGTAATCCTCGAGAGCTTTTCATCAGCTCTCAAACACGGCCCCCCCACACACACTGATAACTGAATATTATTTTGGGGAAATAATAATGTTATTGACGAGAACACTCTCACATAAGTGCTGATAAGGTAAAGGGATCGTGTGGTCGTGACTGCAGCTCAGACAGCATCTATTCTATGTTATAGAGAAAAGCATGAGAAACAGTGTTATTTTTATCTTTACGCACAGAAAGGTTTACCGTGAATAAACTCAGTGCATGACCTCAACACCTGTTTGTGTATTCACATCCATCATCGTCACCTCAGCCATCAATCCACATCCGGCTTAATCCACCTGAAGATGGAGTCAGCTCATCTGACCCGTTCGTCCGTGGATCCATCTGCCCGCCCGCCCGCCCGCCTGCTCATCATCTATCTACCTGCCTGTCCGTCCGTCCATCCATCATCGTCTGTCTGGTCCCGTTCCCGCTTCAGTCCGTCCGTCCACCTGATCACCCGTCCATGCCGATCACCTGCTCACCTGACCCATCCACCCATCCATCTACCTGTCAGGTCCAGTCCATCCATGTTCATCCATCCCGTCCTGTCCACCCGTCCATCCATTCATCCACCCCGCTCCATCTACCCCGTCCACCGTTCATCCATCCGTTGGATCCACCCATTTCGTCACCCGTCAGATCCATGTCCACCCGCCCATCCACCCGCTCCACCCCGTCCACCCGCCCATCCATCCGTCCATCCATCCATCCATCCATCCATCCATCCGTCCATCTCCATCATCCGTCCGTCCGTCCATCCAATTAATTTTATTGAATTTATTTATGTATTTTTACTTTAATTTGTTTATTTTATTGAATTGATTTTTATTAGTTGTCATTTATTTTGGTCATTTTATTTTAATTTTATTTTTTATGTTTTAAGTATTTTTATTTCTTTCTTTATTTTATTCCATTGAATATATTTTAATTTCTTGATTATTTATGTATTTATTTTAAATTGGTTATTTAGCTAGTTCTAGCCGCATTAAAGAATGACGGTCAAGTGTCAGACCTGTTGTCCACATATTAAACATCAGTTATTTCCTTCTCTGTCAATCATCACAAGTTCTTGTTTACATTAATGTCCCATGATGTTAGATGATCAGTGATTTCATATTCCTTCAAGCCTTCTGCATGTCAATGTGTCATAACTTTGAACACATTCTGCTTTGAGAACTGTTGTGATTTTCATCTGCTTGGGTCAGAGTTTCTAGTTTGTTTCTCATTTCTCTACATCTGAATTTCTCTTATCCCCCCTCCCCAGAGATCAGTATTAACCGAGAGATCAGAAGAATTCAATCTTGCCTCATCTTGAAACACTGTGTTGATTTTCCACGTACTAAATTATGCATCCAGCTGGCCTCGGAAGTATAATCATATTTTTGCATGACCATTTGCATGTTCTGGTGATGTAACCTGCAGTATGTTTTATGGCAGATTGGATGCAGTTTTTTAGTGTAGGGGGAAAATGCACTAAATATCATGTTTACTTTTGAACTTTTGAACTTTGATCACAGGATAGCTCTACAATGGTCTAGGACCTAAATATATGTCAGATATGCTCACTGAATATAAACCTAACAGATCACTCAGATCATTAGGATCGAGTCAGTTAGAAATACCAAGGGTTCACACAAAACAAGGGAGTCTGCTTTTAGCTATCATACCGCCCGCAGCTGGAACCAGCTTCCAGAAGAGATCAGATGTGCTAAAACATTAGCCACATTTAAATCTCAAAATTTAATTTTGAGACTCATTGAGTCTCAAAACTCATCTATTTAGCTGTGCATTTGTTGAATGAGCGCTGTGCTACGTCCGAACTGAGTGCATTGTATTCTATGTATAATCCTTTTCTATTTAACTGTTTTAAAGTCCATTTTAAATCAATTTCTATATCATTTTAAAATACCTTGTTTTATTATTTTTAACTCCTTGTTTTTATTGCTGTGAATGATTATTTAACTTATTATGTAAAGCACTTTGAATTACCACTGTGTATGAAATGTGCTATATAAATAAACTTGCCTTGCCTTACAGATCAAATGAAGATCATAGATAATTCATGCATATTATCTTTTTTAAATTTAACTTAAAAGTGGTTTGCATGTTTAGAAGCGAATTCGTCATCTCATAAATAGCAAATTGGTCATCTCAGAAATAGCATCTGTGAGCATGTTAAACACTAGCATGACTTGGCTGTAGTCACGGGTTTGAGTCTGTATCGCACATGTGTGAACGAGTCACGGGACCTTCAGCAGGGTTTATGTGCTTCGTGTGTGTGTTCTTGAAGGCTGCACGTTTCTGTGAATGTGAACATGAGTTCATACCGCTGCTTTGGGTTCGGAAAGCGATTCCATAAGCATCTTTTGGGTTGTGTGTGAGTGTTTTGTAATCTATAAGCCTCCTAACGCTGAATTGTAAAGCCTTAGGCTACTGAAAGAAAAAGCCGGAGAGAGAGAGAGAGAGAGAGGGAATGATGTGGAGGAGTAGAGATGCTTGTGCTTTTATTAGGAGCTCTTTTCTTCCGTCGTTCATTTTTCCCCTCCATCTCCGAGGATGCCAAGTAGAGAGTGGCAGTTAGAAACAGTCTGTGCATATATAATATGATTGGGCTTGTTAAAAATAGACTGCACAGTGCACTGTACACCACTTCTGTGGGATTCGTAAAGCAAAACGCAGTTTTTGAGGATTCAGTATACGTTCTCGTTCTAGAGACTAGAGAGAATTTGATTGGACAAGAATCGTATGGTCCCCTGAGTGCAAGATGATGTCAACAGTATTTAGTTTTCTATGGTAGAGAGCTTGTGCTACATATACTACCATTACAAAATATTCTTTATTAACTATTATTTGATCAAAAATACAGCTAAATTCTGCAATATTGTGAAATATTATTACAATTTCAAATAATTAAAATTTTCTATTTGAATATATTGTAAAATATTATTTATTTCTGTGATCAAAGCTGTATTTTCAGCATCATTACTCCAGTCTTCAGTGTCACATGATCTTCAGAAATCATAATAATATACTGATTTGCTGCTTAACAAACATTTCTGATTATTATCAATGTTGAAAACAGTTAAGCTGCTTCATGTTTTTGTGGAAACGGTGATATATATTTAATTTTGCAGGATTCTATGATGAAAAGAAAGTTCAAAAGAACAGCATTTATTTGAAATAGAAATCTTTTGTGACATTGAATATAAATGTCTTTACTGTCACTTTTGATCAATTTAATGCATCCTTACTGAATATAAAGTGCAGCGTGTTGACTTCTCTAAGCAATCGGATGCTAAAAACATGATGAAGTCTGACTTGCGTTGAAGCAGGACCATAAATCACACAGATTTGACAGATTTGATTCAGATCTAGTTGCATAATAAATACGTTTAATATCTGAATGCAGATCAAATGTGTGCCCTGGCATCGTGTTTCTTTTCCTTTTGGAATCAAATCATGTGGCGTTTAGTAATTGCAGTGATTTATTATTTGTTGTTTGCACTCATATTGTTGGAGCTTCTGTGTTGCAAAGTTTAATCAATTTGCACATCTCTTGGCTTAATTAGAGCCGAAATGGAGCATTTGACTGTTTTGCTGGCTTTGTGGATGAACAGACCGGTAATCAGACATTTGTTTTGGTATAATTCAAATTTAAATGTGGTTTCATGTTCTTCTTTTTCTTTCTTTCTTCTAGAAAGGGCACATTTATTCAGACCTCGTCTTTCAGCCTACAAGCACACAAAGAACAAGACCTTCAGAGCCGAAGCTTTCAGACCGCTAGAGCAAGTGCAGACAATCATATGTAAAGGTACAGTTGACAGTGAGCTCTTCAGTTGTTTTGTGGATAATTAAATCCCTCATATGTGCACCGATGCCTATTTCCCTTCTTGTTTTGAAAGATGGAGCAGGAGATTTCAAAAGTGCAGCGTAAGATGTCCGACCTGGAGTCAGTTCTGCAGCAGAAGGACGTGGAGCTCAAGGCTTCAGAAACCCAAAGAACCATCTTAGAACAAGACTTGGCCACCTACATCACCGAATGCAGCGTGAGTTTGCTGTTCGCATGTGGACATGTGGCGTGATCTGAATTGCTTTGTGAAACGTTTGTGTGTATTTCAGAGTTTGAAGCGCAGTTTGGAGCAGGCGCGCATGGAGGTGTCGCAGGAGGATGATAAAGCTCTGCAGCTCCTGCACGACATACGGGAGCAGAGCAACAAACTGCAGGAAATCAAAGAACAGGTTTGAATTCACTGCAGACGTTTCTGTAGCATTTCTGACAATGTATATTATTCCAGTGAGCGGAGAGCTCTATAAACTGCGAAACGAAGTTCCCTAATCACTATTTCTGTCTTGTTTTCTAGAAGACATTAACATTTGTGCAATTAGAAGATGCTTTTATCCAAAATGACTTAGATTGCATTAATACATTTAAAGCTGTATACATTTTCATACATTCCCTGATTATCCAACTCATAAGCCTGTCATTGTAAAGTGGTACCGACTTGTTTTTAGAGAATATGGAGGGAACTTAAAGGAATAGTTCACACAAAAATTAAAATTTGCTAAAATGTCCTCACCCTCAGGCCAGCTAAGATGTAGATGCGTTTGTTTCTTCATCAGATTTGGAGAAATGTAGTATTGCATCATTTACTCACCAATGGATGCTCTGCAGTGAATGGGTGCCGTCAGAATGAGAGTCCAAACAGCTGATAAAAACATCACAATAATCCACAAGTAATCTCCATCGCTTATCGTCTTATGAAAAAAGCTGAGTGTTTCTAAGAAATAAATCCAGCATTAAGATGTTTTTATCTTCCAACTGTTGCTTCTGGCCAAAATATGAGTCTATAATAATGCTTCCTCCAGAGTAAAAGTCATCTGGTCTGAATCAGGAGAGAGATCTGCACAGATCAAGGACTGTTTACGAGCCAAAACAGCCCAAAAGAGCTCTAAAGAAATATGTGGGTGGTTTTTGATGTCAGAGGACAACAGGAAGTTGATTTTTTCATTGAGGAAGTGTTACTATTGATCATGGACTCGTATTTTGGATATAATTGTTTGAAGTTAAAATCACCTTAATGATGGATTTGTTAATTACAAACACAGCTTTTCATTTCACAAGACATTAATTGATGGACTGGAGTGGTGTGGATTATTGTGATGTTTTTATCAGCTGTTAGGACTCTCATTCTGACGGCACCCATTCACTGCAGAGTATCCATTGGTGAGCAAGTGATGCAATGCTGTGTTTCTCCAAATCTGTTGAAGAAACAAACTCATCCTAATTTTGGATGGACTGATGGTGAGGACATTTTCAGCAAATGTTCATTTTTTCCTGAACTATTAACTAATTAACCACAACACTAAATGTTTTCAAAACAAAACATTTCATAATATATTTCACATTTTTGTGTGTCTGCAGTGGTTTATGCACCTCTGACTGACAGGATAGTGTGCATTGTGGTTCATTAAAGTATGTTTATATACTGGAGCATCTTGTGACACGTGTCTTTGTTTAGCACTGGGGGTCTGAGTGAGCATTTCACAGATTTCTCCGATTAGTCCCGTAGAGCTTCACAGGCGTCTGCTAAACGATCCCTGTCCATCTCAGCTTCTGAAACACTATCTGAAATAGCGATGGCCACTTACAGCCATGAGTAAAGTGATGGAGAATGTAAGACTGAAGAATGAGATGTGAAGGTAAGAACATAATGGAAAAACAGCCTGCTTTCTGGCGCTGCTTGCACGTCTCCCTCAGAGCCGGGCTCCATCGCACTGCGGTTGCCATGGAGACAAAAACGGTACCTCGCAGTGAAGGATGCTGCAGATGCAGTGCAAATGCTGTCGTGACAAACCGGCAAAGGTCTCAAATTAGCACCAATCAGACTTTAAATGAAGTGTTCACTTTTCATTTATCCTACAGATTTGATCTAACTGTTTGGTTTGATAACATTTCGGTTTGGTTTCACAGAACTTTGCTGCTAGTTGATGCTTTCAAACTCTGCAGAATAATAGAATCATATTGTCTTTGTGCATGTGTTTTGTTATATTTATGAATATTAATGAACTAAACAAGGAAAAGCGATAAGATATATAATTATTTTTAAAGACTCATATATTATATATATAATACACACACACACACACACACACACACACACACACACACACACACACACACACACACACACACACACACACACACACACACACACACACACACACACACACACACACACACACACACACACACACACACACACACACACACTAAACCACACAACACACACACACACACACACACACACACACACACACACACACACACACACACACACACACACATTAAAACACACACACTAAAACACACACACACACACACACACACACACTAAAACACACGTATATGTATACACTGAACAAAATAATAAACGCAACACTTTTGTTTTTGCCCCCATTTTTCATGAGCTGAACTCAAATATCGAAGACTTTTTCTATGTACACAAAAGGCCTATTTCTCTCAAATATTGTTCACAAATCTGTCTAAATCTGTGTTAGTGAACGAGATAATCCATCCACCTCACAGGTGTGGCATATCAAGATTAGACAGCATGATTATTGCACAGGTGTGCCTTAGGCTGGCCACAATAAAAGACCACTAAACTAAATATCTAAATCATCTTTCTTCGAATAACAAGTATGGGACCTCCAAAAATGACACTTCAAAAACTACCCAAAGTGAAAATGACAGTAACTCATACAACCTCTGCTAATGAATCAGTTAAGTGAAACGATATGTAAGAAAATTACAAATATAATATTTTAAACTTGACCGTCGTGTTCACTTTGTGTAGTTTCTGAAGTGGTCCTGTTCTCCTTGCATTATACGGACTAGAAATATTTTCTCGTGTTCATCTGAAGAAAGAAAGTCATAAACATCTGGAACGACGTATGAAGCTTAATTTTTGGGTGAACTATCACTTTTAATAAAAATGTGATGCAGAGGTTAGAAACATATTCTACACAGAATTCAAGAATGTGTTGAATTAATGATGAGAGTCATAGAATTATATCTAAATTAACATTAGAATTAACATTAACCTTTTGAAAGGCCACTTTTTTGTGTTATTTACGTCACTGTTTAAAATGATCATTAATCTTTTAATTGTTTATTTGGGGCATTTTTGGGGGCTTTTCTCAACAAATATTGCTAAATAATTATTTGTGAGTAATTATATGAATTAATGAGCAAATCATGTAATTAAGATAAAAAATATGAATTGAGTGTCAAATTCCTACTCAATGCATCATATAATGACATATTATTAATACAACATATCCAATACCTGGTAAGAACATCACTAAACATGAATTACAATTAAACATACAATGTTCATGTTCAAACACTTATTTGGAGATTTGTAACATTCAAATAAAAATAATATTTCCCATAAAAATATGAATTATATTTAAATTTGCATCACTGATTTGATTTGCACTCAGTCTTGTGCATTCAGCCAATATATTACACAGCTAATGGCTCAATCAAAACAAAACAAATAATAATCAATACACTTTTTCGGGGGAAAACACAACTTTGCTACCTCAACATGCTTCCTCAGATTTGATGATGAACTATTGAAGCATGATATTGACCTGATGAAAGTCATAACTGAAGTAGAACTGTGTGCTTGATGCATGAAAACTATAATCGTTGGTTATCACGTCAAGCACGCACGCTTGAGCTTGCATTTCCCATATTTAATGTGCATGAGATAAAACAAAAATGTGATGTACTTTTTAAATTTAAATAAAATTGAAAGGAGTAAAAAGTACTGTTTATTCTTCAGAAATGTAATCAAGTTTAAATTGTACTTGAATAAAGTAAAAATCCCCCAAAATAATACTTAAGTATAGTAATCAAGTAAAAGTACTCCAGTATTGTACCCCTCTGCTCGTTATTAAGGGCAGTTACTGGTGTCGTTCCTTAATGAATTGGTACGTTTGAATGAATCGGTTGAGTTAATTAATTTAATGACTCTTTCTTAAAGACCTACTGATTAAAAGTAACTTACAGAAACATCATATCTGGATTGATTGAATTTACACAAACGAAGCAAAAAAATGTAATATTCTCTTTTATTCTCATATAAGTGACTTGTAATCAGCAGTTTTACATTTTATTGTTGTCTAATTTGATTGTTATGAGCAGTACTTGGTCATTTCCTCATCACTGCTGAGTTTTGAAAGCCTTTATTATATTTTGAGTTTCTAATGTTGTGTTTCATCTTGAAGCAGGTTTTAGTTAATGACATGGAAGTCTTTACTTTAGTTTTTAAATCCCGATGGGAAAAGGACTGTAGTTGTTTGGCCCAGAAAGGCCTTGTTCAGTTTCATGAATATATTAAGTTTGTTAATCATTAAGCTGTCAGTTCAGAGCAGAGCTGCTTTTAAAGGCTGATAGATTTGGTTTGTGCTTTGGCTTTTAGCTTTTGGGCTTTTAGTGGACTTGCTTTGGATAATGTGTTGCTTTGGATAATGTGAATGGTGTCTTAAAAGACTAAAAGAATATATATATTTTACTGTGTTCAGTTTGTTTGTAGTCATGAATCAAGGCTTTAATAACTAGAATTATACTTTACATTTACAACATTGTAATTTTCTTCTAAATAAAAACATTGCCTCAGTTTCTCTTAAAAATAAATGTTTATTAATATCAGATTTTAAGACATTGTTAAGATCTATTGTTTAAGTCCAGAGGAAATGCATTTTAGATTATGTACTGCAGTATTTGATCGATATGGGTTTTTCAATGCCTGATGTTGGTATATAAAGTGCTGTATTTATGAATTGCTAAAATATAAAACCCCCCACTAAAACATGAGATTTAAGCAAAAGCGTCAGTTGGCTTTTTATTTAATTTGATCAATCTGATCGGCATTTAGGAGAAACAGTTGATGTATTCAAGAGGACTCATTTGTGGTTTTCTTTCTGATGAATTTTGCTTTTTTTGCTTGCAACTATTGCAGATGCTGTAATTCCAGGCACTTTCTGGCAAGATGTCAGTTTCACGATCAACGTTATTTGTGCAGGAGAGCAATTAGCTCACTATTGAAAATTAAACAATCACATTAGCATAGAGGGCTGACAGATGAACATTGTGTTGACTCACTTTGAGTTGATTTTTCTTTTTATATCATGACTTTCATTTGGGAGGCAATTTCATTTATGAAATGTCAAGCACCTCTTTTCTGTAATTTCTGGTGCATAATTATAAATCTCATTATGGTGATGTAAAGCAAAAAACACAAACGTGCTCTTCCATACCTGTTTTTTTGAACTTCGCTGTTTTTCCTCAGCACTTTCACAATATAGCACAACCTCGAGTGCCATATACTTGTTTTAAAGGCTACTGCATAACATATGGGACAACAATAATATTAAAGGAGTAGTTCACACAGAAATGAAAGTTAGCTGAACATCTCCTCACTTTCAGGCATCCAAGATAAACTAGATGAATGTGTTTCTTCATCTGAAGTCAAGCATTGCATCACTTGCTTAGCAATGGATGCTCTGCAGTGAATGGGTGCCGTCAGAATGAGAGTCCAAACAGCTGATAAAAACATCACAATAATACACACCACTCCAGTTAACATCTCATGAAGTGAAAAGCTAAAATTTAGCAAGAAACAAATTCTTTAATATCTCTTCAACTTCAAACCGTTGCTTCCCACTAAAATACGATCTGTGCATATTTCTCTCCTTATTCAGATTAGACAAATTTTTCCTGGAAGCAATTGTTTGAAATAAACATTTCTTAATGATGAATTTGTTTCTTTCAAACACGCACTGATGGACTGGTGTGGATTTCTTGTGGACTATTGTGATGTTTTTATCATTCTGACGGCACCCATTCACTGCAAATGATCCATTGGTGAGAAAGTGATATAATGCTGCATTTCTCCAAATCTGAAGAAACACTCTTCTACATCTTTGATGATCTGTGGGTGAGAACATTTTCAGTGAATTTTAATTTTCAACTGTTACTTTTATGCTTGGTCTCTATGGGTGCAAATTACCCAAATTCCACAGGAGCATGTCTAACATGCTTTACAACAACTTTTAATAAACCCAGACAGTTACTGATTGTATCTTCTATGCCTGTCATGCTGGATTTCCTTTTCCCCTTTAACGTAGCCCAGGCTATTGTTTTATCGTTAACGCCGTAAGACGTCTCGTTAGGCGATCGTGGCCTCGTCACACATGGCGTGGATGTGTAGCTAATGGCTGATGAAACGACGAGGGCCGATTCGGACTCGGACTGGCACACTCACTCCGTCCGCCCACTCGCTGGCCTTTCACCCACTCAGCACACTTATGTATCCACTTCTCCGCTCAGCGTTTCATGTGCTGATCTCTCTCTATATCCCGCGGTTGGTTACTCAGACTGATTTCATCTCCTCTGCCTCATGTTCTCTCACAAAGGTCTTTTGATTCTCATGTTTTATTTGATTCTGCCATTTTGCACGAAGCGGTTTGCTTAGTGCTGCATTCAAAATGGGTTGCATGAGCTCAATCTGATTCCTTCATTATATATGCTTCTTTACCCGTATGGATGGTTTTCCATGTCTGACGCAGGAATATTAAACTGAAATAAACTTATAAATGCCTTTAAATAATCAAGGATTGTCAAATCTTTGTTGAAAAACATGTTGCACATAATCTACTACATGCTTTCTGTATAAGTATATAAGTATAATTTAAATAAGTATAGTATAATTGCAAAAGGTTCGCTTTCAGCTCATGCTTCGTGTCGTTTTGCTGTAAAATCTTTGCTGATTTTTTTAAGCAAACGTAATAATAACTCCTATATCATTAGTAAGATTTCAAGGTGAACACTTGCTGGACTGAAGTAGGTTTACTTGATTATTAATAGATGTTTTTTTTAGAAAAATCCTGTTCAAATGCATCAAATAGTCAGGCTTTTGAGGAACATTTATTTTTTCATCTCTCAATCATCACTGCATTATATGTTTTGATCATAAAACATTTAAATATCATCTTACTAAGACATTATTGGAGATATAGAGTGAGGACTGATATTTATATGAATTTTATGTCAGTCTGTTATACAATTACATTAATTGTATAAATTGCATATTTTTGCTCAGATTGGGTCTCTGAAAAAAACTGACATGTTTATTTTTTATCATATGACACTATACGAGCCGTAAACACCTGATGTATCAAATATGACGTGACATGTGGCCAAGTATGGTGAGCCATACTCTGAATTTGTGCTCTGCATTTAACCCATCCTAAGTGCACACATACACAGCAATGAACACACACACACACACACACCCGGGGAGCAGTTGGGGGTTCGGTGCCTTGCTCAAGGGTCTCGCCTTATTATAATGTATTGAGGGTGGAGAGAGCGCTGTACATTCACTCCCCCCACCTACAATCCCTGCCGGCCCGAGACTTGAACCTGTGACCTTTGGGTGCAGAATCCGACTCATATATATATATATATATACAAAACAAAATTATAAACGTAACACTTTTTTTTTGCCCCCATTTTTGAAGAGGAGTGGACCAACATTCCACAGACCACAATCAACACCCTGATCAACTCTATGTGAAGGAGATGTGTTGCACTGCGTGAGGAAAATGGTGGTCACCAGATACTGACTGGTTTTCGGACCCCCCTCCCAATACAGTAAAACTGCACATTTTAGAGTGGTCTTTTATTGTGTCCAGCCTAAGGCACACCTGTGCAATAATCATGCTGTCTAATCAGCATCTTGATAGGCCACACCTGTGAGGTGGATGGATTATCTCGGCAAAGGAGGAGTGTTCACTAACACATATTTAGACAGATTTGTGAACAATATTTGAGAGAAATAGGCCTTTTGTGTGCATAGAAAAAGTCTTAGATATTTGAGTTCAACTCATGAAAAATGGGGCAAAGACAAAAGTGTTGCGTTTATAATTTTGGTCAGTGTAATTTAAAAAACTGAACAGGCTTAAGTTGCACTGCAAAACTTTGGATAAAAGCATCTGCTACTTATAGTACTTGTCCACATGAGCTAAATAATACATTATTTTGACCGTGTTTCTGTTCTTTATAGACATGGACACAGAGAACATGTCCCTCAGTAACTAAAGTGCCATTTTAACCATGTATGACCCTGCAGGAGTACCACGCTCAGCTGGAGGAAATGCGTGTTTCTGTTCGTCAGCTGGAGGAGAACCTGTCCGCCGCTCGCCGCCGCAGCGACCTGTACGAATCCGAGCTGAAAGATTCTCGCCAGACCAGCGAGGAGCTCAAGAGGAAGGCTGTGGAATACCAGCAGAAGATTCAGAAGGTTTGTTCACGTTCAAAGCTAGAACGTCCTGCAGATGCACGCTAGATTGAGATGCGATCAGTCTGTGTTTTGATTCTGCAGGCCAAAGAACAAGGCAAAGCTGAGATGGAAGAACTTCTGACCAAATTGCAGAAGGTAATTGAATCACTATTTACTCACTGTTTCCATTCGCTCTTAAGAAGACCAACATATTTTGGTGCTAGACTTCCTAACTTGTTGAACCAAAAATACCTCCATGGTAAATGAGCCAAAATGCCATGCTGATCGACCAGCACTAACCAGGCTGGAGCATAAATTCATGCTGTTTTTAAGTGCAATTGCTAATGCAGCTGTTTTTGTATTTAAGCTTCTTTATTTGTGAATGTCTCAGACCAATGCAGAGCAACAAGTGAAGACTGAAGAACTCCAGGAGAAGCTTGCCAAGGTACCGTGCACATTTATTTAGAAATCAGCCCTTCTTGAAGAACTGAAACATGACTTTTAAATTCAGTAATATTGTCATTTAACTGCATTGATGCTGTCACTCAACTGAGATGATTATGACAATAACTTTACAACATCAACACGGTTATTGAATTGAATCAACACTGAACTGACGTGAACTGAATAACACCACTATTGTCTTTTGTAGAGATGCTTCACCGCTGAAATATACATTAGTTTTATAATTGATGAATTTGACAACATTAACACTTTTATTTTCCTGTGTATTTGAGTGAAGCTGCTTTGAAACGATCTGTATTGTGTAAAGCACTGTATAAATAAATGAGATTTGTCTTGTTGTGGATCACACAGCAGTAGTTAGATGATAGTTAATCCATGACCCCTCCAAAAAAAATATATTGTTATATTTACGCTATAAAACTGCTAGCTTTAGTTGCCAGAAATTCACAGTAAAATACAAATACAATTGTTTCTGATACTACAAAATAAAATGTATAACCATATATTTCATTAGGTGATATAATGTTATAATATATAAAGCTAATTGAAATAAAAAATATATAGAAATATAATTTATATTTATAAAATATGAAGCTAATTGGTTAAAATGTTGGTTAAATTGCTTTTTAAATTGCAAACACTGTAAAAAAAAACAGTTAAATAAAGTCCCCAAAACAAAGATATTTAGAATATGTTTTACAAGAAAATACTTTAATTAATACAATCGTGCAACAGTCCTTGTACTGCTTGCACTGTAAATTATAGGTTAAATTATAGTTTGCACTTTCAAAAACCATAAATATGACTGTATTTCACTGTATAGTTACATACAATGCCTTGTTGAAACGTTTAGTTTTTCCCTGTCTATGGTAAGGTCATTTACAAACCAACTCACAGGTTTTTACTCGAGCAGTTTTCTTCTGTTTCTGTACATATTTTCCAATGTTTCCCTCTCTCTCAGGCCGTGAAGGCGAGTACAGAAGCCACTGATCTCCTGCAGAACATCCAGCAGGCTAAAGAACGTCTGGAGAGAGACCTGGAGCGCCTGCAGACCAAAGAGGACTCCACCGACAGCCTGCGCAGACGCCTGCGAGAGACCGAGGTGATGCACTGCACACGTATCACTGTCTGAATGAACTCAGATGACTTTACTTACAAGTATCATGATTATGATTAGATCAGATTCGACTTTACTGTCATTACACAAAGAATACAAATCCTGTAACTCAATCAATAGATCCTGAAGTGTTCAAATAAAATGTAGATGTTGAAGAAAATTCATTTTATGCTGACCTTAGAGGTCTTATAGGCCCTAAATGTAAAGGGAGCAAGGCTGTACAACATGATTTAGTTAAATGCTATTTGCTTCCTCTCCAAGAGGTTCAAGGTTCAAGGTTTCTTTATTTGTCACATAATAAATTAGACAGGGTATAATCAGAAGTGAAATGTAAATCAAATCAGGTCCGCTCAGTGGACAGTGCAAAGGAATACAAATAAAAATTATATAAAAGTAACACAACATAAGAGCATATATATAGGTAAAAATAAAGAGTAAAATATGCAATAGAATAAAAAGTGCAACACAAATAAGATGTGCAAAAACAGTATATTGGGACTTAATAAACAGTAATATGAACAAGAGGGATGTGCAAACGGGTGGTACCGGGTATGTACACATAGCAGCAATACGGATGATGAGAATAAGGATGTTTTACAGTTAATAATGAGTCTTGTAAGAGAGGAAAAGAGGATTGTACCCTGTAACCTCGAGTGTGTGAATATAAGGAGAAGCGCATTCTGCAGAAACTTGTGTCTGTATGACCTTCTCTGCAGAGAATAAAACCTTTTAAAATACCAAGAGTTGATTTGTCTCTTGACTGATGAGAGTAAGTTAAGACATTGAATGCAGTGTTACTCGCTCGGGAGGAAAGCATGAATGTAACTGCAAGTCTAATCATCATAATTAACCCATTGTAATCCACGTTTGCTGATGTTTAGCCTTCATACAGCTGATTGGGTCATTGTTGAAGACTATTCTGATGTGATTTTCCATTTCAACAACTGCAGAAAATCTGAATTTTCTTACTTTAAGTACAAATATCTAATATTCTTAAATCAAGATATATTTACTTGAGAAAAAAATGACATCAGGTTTTTAGTCTTTAGTTTAAAGATTAAGCAAGTTTTTGCTCAAAACAAGAAAAATATCTCCCAATAGGGTAATACAAAATATTGTTTTCCCTTTTAATAAAGTTTAGTCACTTAATTTTGATACATTTTCCAGAAAACAAGACGTCATATTGTATCTTTAAGTCATTTTGCATCATAGTACTGGTCATTCTTTAATTAAATGTATCTTGATTAAAGAACGATTAGATATTTCTCTGGGAAAGAAGACAAAATACTAAAGATATTGGATAAAAACAACTGGATGAGAAATTGCTTAAAACAGAAATAATATCTACCAATGGGTAATAAAAATATCCTCGTTTTCCTTTGAATTCATTGTATTTTTTTACCCCATTGGCAAATATTTGTTCTTGTTTTATGCATAAACCTTTATTTTGATACATATTTCAGGAATGTGTTAACATATGTTACTATATAAAGCTATTTTTTCTAGTGTAAGTTGCCATGAGAACATCATCAAAATGAGGTTTTTCTTTTTTGGGATGAACAGGATGGCAAGAAAACCCTGGAGAACCAGGTGAAGAGGCTGGAGATGGTAGAACGGAGAGAAACTAAACTCAAAGAAGACATTCAGACCAAGTCACAGCAGATCCAACAGATGGCCGACAAAATCATGGTAAGCCTGAGACGCGAGCAAGCGCTGAACTCCCGCTGATTTACACATTCTGCATCTTAAACACACACACAAACAAACAGGTAAACGCTGGAGCTGTTCAATCAACACGACCTGTCGATGAAATGTGAAACGTCTTCTGGAGGTGTCACATGCACACAGTAAAGCTACCTCTCAGTCACGCGCGGTATACCTCCTCAAACCCTCACGCTAACGTTTTATTCGTTTTTCTTCGACCTGCTTAGCCTGGCGTTGTCCTCAGCTCCCAGCATGCTCTCTGGCCCTGTCACGGCTCCAAAAGTGACAGATTGCAGTGGATCATCTCAGTCTTTGGCCACAATCATGTGTGTCACAATGACGATGTGTTTTTAGCTGGATGATTTATACCGAACATTATTGATTTTTATGATTTAGTCATGATTAACAAGTGCTTAAAAATGAAATGGCACATTTTGAGTTCATCTGGAGACCAGAGTTATTATCATTTAATAATAATAAAACGATTAAATCTAGACTCAAAACAACTGTATAGCGGTGTATTTACTGAATGAGCACTGTGAAAACCAGCCCTTTAAATAAACTACATGCAGTATATAAACTAATAACTAAAATTATAAACTAATAACTTTTACTGTATTTCACAAAAGTTATGGTTTGTACTTCCAAAAATGATACATTTGACGCTGTGTGTTTCTATGTGACCGCGAAAGCACTTTATTTGGCCTTCCGGAAGTAGATACACTTTTATGATCCTTCTGACTTTGCTCTGATAATCTGGCGCTTCTGAATCAGTGACTGTAAGTATGTTTTGTTATTAGTTTAAGTATTTGCTATTGACTGTTCAAATGCAGAGTTTTGTGTGTGTGTGTGTGTGTGTGGTGTGTGGTGTGTGGTGTGTGTGTGGTGTGTGGTGTGTGTGTGCGCGTGTCTGTGTCTGTGTCTGTGTCTGTGTCTGTGTGTGTGTGTGTGTGTGTGTGTGAGAGAGAGAGGACAGGGTCACACATCACTGTGTTGTCAGCTGTCTTAACCGCGGCTTGTTTGCAAACACGTGACTCTGTTTCTCTCTCGGGCTTGAACTGATGGTAAAACTAAGGAAGGACATTATTAACTGTCTTAACTTTAGTTTTGAAAGCTGAAGCTTGCGATTATGGGAAGGAGCATTACATTTCCGACTCGTCTTTGTGGTGTTCGGCCAATCACAATGTACTGTGTCAGCTGGCCAATCAGAGCAGACTGTGTTTGTTGGGAGGAGGGGCTTTGTAGAAATCGAAGCATTTGAGAGAGGCGGGGCATAGAGGACCTACAATAATGTGCAGGATTTGAAAAAGAATGTGTTTTTTGAACATTAATGCATGTCAACATATTCTGTTACACCACATACACAAAATAATGATCTTTAAAAAAGCATCATATGACCCCTTTAAAAATATATGTTAGGGTAATTTGCAATTAACTAACTAACAGGTTAATTAAAACTATTTTAAAAGTCATTAATTGAATTAAAGCTCAAATAAAATATAAATATTATATGAAAAACTTTTTAAAAAGTTGAAGTGCTAAATTGAGAAAAAAAATTTGATGGCTAAATACAAATATTTTAAATATATTTAATATGAATGACAAAGGCACAAAATTATTTACACTTGAACAAAAATTTTAATATAAACTGTAAAAGTATAGAAATAATTCAAAAGTAGCACTGATGGAGACCTGTTAGGGCAAAATGTTATCAACTAAAACATGACCTACAGTTTTTCATTAAATAAATGAGATTAAATAGAGACTTTTACTGAAGTCCCACACTTTTACATTTTTCTTCTGGGAAAACTGCCCTAATTCTTCTTCTATTGTCTGAAGGAACTTGAAGAGAACTTGCGTGAAACACAGGCAACAGCGCAGCGTATGGAAACACACCTGGAACAGAAGAAAATGTTTTATGACGACAAAATCAAGGTCAGGCCACACACAGACACACACACACACACACACACACACACACACACACACACACACACCACACACACACACACCACACACACACATACACACCACACACACACCACACACACACACACACACACACACACACACACACACACACACACACACACCACACACACCACACACACACCACACCACACCACACACACACACACACACACACACACACACACACCTCGTCACCTAGACATCCATCGGGAAAGACCCCTGGAACCAGTGGACCACTTACACTCTGACTTTGCTGCAGTTGGAACAAACTACTGATTTGTCTGGCCGGAGGAACTGCCCCCGACTGAGCCTGGTTTCTCCCAAGGTTTTTCTCCATTCTGTCACCGATGGAGTTTTGGTTCCTTGCCGCTGTCGCCTCTGGCTTGCTCAGTTGGGGACACTTCATTTCCAACACAATCATCGACTTGATTGCACAGATATTATTTAAACTGAACTGAGCTGGACAATGCCATTACTAAATTCAATAATGAAATGCATTCAGCAGATAATTGAGTGTTAAATCCTGTCATTTTACATTATTGACACATTTTGCCTATTTTGATATTGTGCAGTGCTTTGTTACAATTTGTATTGTTAAAGGCGCTATATAAATAAAGGTGACTTGACACACACACACACACACACACACACACACACACACACACACACACACACACACACACACACACCACACCACACACCACACACACACACACACACACACACACACACACACACACTTCTGCTTGTGACAAATATCAATGATGTTCAACAGAGTTGTTCACCTTCATCGTTGAGTTTACACTGGACTGATATACTTCAGTGCTCGTTATTAATTTTATAGCTACTGACTCCTTGTTTATCTTTGGGTTCAGATGAAACCTTTCATTTTGAAGGTACGTTTGTCAGGTGTAAGAACCCAGTGCTTGTGTCTTGTAGGTTTTAGAGACTCAAATGAAGGCTGATTTGGCTGAAAAGGAGTTGCTGGAGTCCAAGCAGAACACGTATGAGGAGGAATCTCGCGAGCGGGGGAAAGTGATCAGCGACCAGGCAGCGGTAACATCTTATTTTGCTTTTTCTGAGAGACTATAATTTTTCATTGGGACAAATTGCATAGTCTGACCCCTGCAGTGAATTTGTTGATTTAAATAAAAAATCATTGTATGGCAATAATAGTTTTTCTGTAGTGCAATAAAAATATACTGTATTGACAATATTAAGAATAATCAAAGGTAATAGCAATTACAAAATATGTGTTGTGACAATTGCTACTAAAATGTATCTTTTTGTTAAGATTAAGAAACTTTTATAGATTTAATTAATAGTTTAAACTCATTCTTATTTGTATTTTTACACTTTAATTTGAGTAAATTTACATATATATATTGATATATGTTAATAATTGTGTTTGTGATTGTGTGCGTGTGTGTGTATATATATATATAATATATATATATATTTACTTTACATTTAGTAATTTAGCAGATGCTTTTATCCAAAGCGACTTACAAATGAGGACAATAGAAGAAATCAAAACCAACAAAAGAGCAACAACATGCAAGTGCTATGACAGTAGGAAGGCTGCTTCTTTTCTTTTTTAGATCGAATATAGAAAAAAGAAACCTTGTGTTTTTAAGAAACAAGTAGATAGAATAGAAAAACGAAAGCTAGTGTTAGTTTTTCAAGAAAAGCTAGCTGTTGGAGATTTAATATGCAATTGATAGAGGGTCGTGTGTGTTTTTTTTTAGATAGATTAAATAGAATTAGAATAGAGAGTGCTAGAGTTAGAGGGTCAGATAAAGATGGAAGAGATGTTTCTTGAAGCTGGCTAAGGACTCAGCTGCTGGGATTGAGTTTGGCGGGTCACTCCACCAGGAGGGAACAGTTAATGTAAAAGTCTGTGGAAGTGGTTTTGTGCTTCTTGGATGGCACAATAAAGCGACGTTCACTTGCAGAACACAAGCTTCAAGAGGGCACACAGGTCTGAAGTACTGAATTTAGGGGTGCAGAGCCAGAGGTGGTTTTGTAGACAAAAATAAATGCTGTGAATTTATTTTTATTTTATTATTAATATACTGTATGTATGTGTGTGCATATTCATAATTGTATTATTTATTTTATTTTAAGTAAGATTTTTTATTTTAGTTAACTATAATAACCCTACTGTAGGAGGGCTAGTATTGTTACTTTTGTAAATTTGCTCCTAAAGCTCCAGTACTTTTGACAAGACTATACGTGGTTGACTATACTGATCCACCAGCACTAACCAGCACTAACCAGCTGGCCTCGTAAAGAAATCCAAGCTGGTCTGTTCATTATTGATCTAAGGTTCTGCTTTGAATTATAATGTCTAATTTACTTATCAGTGACTCTGTTTCATGTAGACAATCAATGCCATGGAGTCAAAGATGAGCAATCTGGAGCAGAGGATCACGGAGCTGTCCGAGGCCAACAAACTGGCAGCCAACAGCAGCATTTACACGCAGAAAAACATGTGAGTTTACATGCATGAACATACAGACAGCCTCAGCTGATTCAGTGATGATGGAAATCATTTACAGTTGCTAACCATCAGGTACAGTTAGACGAACACATTATATTACGTGACTGAAGAGCTGTTTGTTTGGACTATTTTTAGAAACACATTTAATTATTAATTGAATTTTAGTCTTATCATATTGCGGTTGCTTGTTGTTGTTATGTAAAAGCGATTAGCCATTCTGCTTCATGCTGTGAAATACAGTTTGTATTGGATATGTATTCTTTGCAAATACATCTTTTGCATTAAAGTATATATCAGTCACTTAAAATATTAACGTTGGAGTGCTAAAATGACTAAAACTGAAATAAAAATAAATTAAAGCTAAAAAAATAAATATACAAAAAATACTGCAGCACACAACAAAATTACTAAAACTTGAAAACTGAATATAAAAAATGTACATTGCTGCTAAACAAAAATAAGAAGAAACAAAACGATTTAAATAAACTATAATCATATGTAATATTGTGAAGGGACTTCTGGGAATCTCCTAATTGTTTTTATACAACACATTTTATCATTATATATAGTTTATAAAATAAAGTAAAAAATAAATAAATGTTATATAGATTAATTTAATATTTTTTTATACAAATATAATACAATTAAAAAACCTGTATACAATATCTGTACATATCTTGTTACAGTGACTTTACTGTAGTACCACCGTAGTATTTTTTGCAAGAGTCTTGTTACTTATTGCTTTTGTTTCCATGTAATATTAATATTAAGACAGTATTTTCACAGCCAATTTCATTCCGTTTACATGAATTGAACCGTGGATATTTGGATATGAAATGTGTTTGAATGTAAAGGTTAATTTCAGGCTAATGTGGCATGAGAACAGATTGTCAGGGTTAAGCACAAAGTTAATGAACGACTGTACTGAGGCTTCTTAACAGCTTCACATTATCCCTGCTGAAAAACAACGTCGTTTGTCACCAGTATACGCTGTGGTTTAGATGCAGCTGCTCTGAGGATGCTCCCACTTTTAACCAGCATGGTTATTCAGCTCGACTTGACTGATTGGCTAGCTTTATCATTTTCAGCAGGGGTTTTCTCCAAAAACTCTGGTTTGTAATCTTTAGGAAAGCCCAAGAGGAGATGATCTCTGAACTCAGGCAGCAGAAGTTCTATCTGGAGTCTCAGGCAGGAAAACTGGAGGCCCAGAATGCAAAGCTGGAGGAACATCTGGAGAAACTGACACAACAAGAGCAGTCTAACAAGAGCCGAGTGCTGGAACTGGAGGCCAGACTGCGCGAGGTGAGTGACGATCAAGACCATCATATGATGAACTCGAGGAGAGTTCTCCAAAACAAACACACAGTCAGAAGAAATGTACAAGAATTTGAAAACAGTTGTGCTGCTGCTTATTTTTGTGGAAACGGATATTTTTGTCAGGTTTCTTTGGTGAATGTCGTTCAAAAGAACAGCATTTATTTTGAATCTTCTATAACATTACAAATGTCTTTAAAGTAACTCAATTTAATGTATCCTTGCTGAATAAAAGAACTCATTTCTTTCAGATAACAACAAAATTTAACTGACCCCAAATTTTTAAACATTTCTTGTTTTAAATAATTCTAATCATGCCTTTTGCAGTTCATTTAAATAGCCCAGAAGGGTGACAAAAATTCCATGTGGTCTCTTAATTAATATTAATATGATTTATTATGAGCTCTAATCTGCTAAATATGACCGTAAGGCATGAATGTATTATATATTACAAACATTAACATCATACATTTCTGTAAAGCTGCTTTGAAACCGTTTGTATTTTGTAAAATGCTACAGATGCAACTGACTTGATGAACTCGGGGAGAATTCTGAATCATATTTCACCCCAAAATCAACAGAAAGAAAATAATTCGATTTTGCATGAAGACAATGAAGTCTAAAATATTAGAAAATTATATATATATATATTTTGACTTATTTTCTTGCATCGTATCAATATTTTAAATTTCTCATCTCTGTAAAAAATAATTAGTTGATTTAAGTAAAAACAAAATCATTGTAATATGGTACAAATTGTTTTACTGTGATCCAATAAAAGACTGTATTTTCAGTAATGAGTGTAATCTATGATAATAGGAATTATAAAAAAAGTTAAATATTCACGATATTATAATAATGACAATTCTAGAAAAATATGTGCCTGAACGAAAAGTTCATCCAAAAAAGAAAATGTACTCAATGTACTCACCTTTAGGCCATCCAAGATGTAGATGAGTTTGTTTCTTCATTTGAACAGTTTTGGAGAAATGTAGCATTACGTCACATGCTCGCCAATGGATGCTCTGCAGTGAATGGGTGCCGTCAGAATGAGAGTCCAAACAGCTGATAAAAACATCACAATAATCCACACCACTCCAGTCCATCATTAAAGCATTTTAACTTAAAACCATCACTTCTGGCCAAAATACCATAATCCATAATAACACTGAAAGACTGTCTCCTGTTGTCAAAATCAAATCCACCCAAATATTTGTTTAGAATAAGCCTGTTTTGAACAGTTTGGGCTTGTAAAAGGTGCTTGGTCTGTGCAGATTTCAGCCCTGATTCAGACCAGACAAGAGGAAACTATTTTATGGATGGAGTGCTTGTATTTTAGCAGGAAGCAACGGTTTAAAGTTAAACGTCTCGATGATGGATTAGGTTCTTCAGATGTTAATTGATGCACTGGAGTGCTGTTGATCATCAGTAACTACGGCCCTGCTGTGTGTTCCTCCACAGATGGGTCTGGAGCACGAGGAGCAGAAGCTGGAGATCAAGAGGCAGGTGTCGGAGCTCACGCTGTCCCTGCAGGAGAGGGAAGCTCAGATCAGCAGCCTGCAGGCGGCCCGGCACACGCTGGAGAGCCAGCTACGACAGGCCAAGACCGAGCTGGAGGAGACGACCGCGGAGGCTGAGGAGGAGATCACCGTCCTCCGGGTGAGAGATTACATTGTGATGAGTGACCATGATCCAGATCCAATCCATCTCTTCATTTCCCTCATCATTTAGAAGGGAACAGTTTAGTCTGGAGACCAATTCTCACTGTTAACCA
>CM050420.1:27612118-27742118 GCA_027564155.1 Gymnocypris eckloni scoliostomus | reverse complement strand
AATAAACTATTATAAAAATATATATGTATATATAATTCAATAAACTATATTTAAATGAAATCAAAAAGTGACAAAGACATTTATAATGTTACTAAGATTTTTTTCAACTTATAATATTCAGAAATGTTTCTTGAGCAGTAAATCAGAATATTGATATGATTTCTGAAGATCGTGATTTCTGAAGATCATGTGACACTGAAGACTGGAGTAATGATGCTGAAAATACAGTTTTGATCACAGGAATAAATTACATTTTACAATATGTTACAATAGAAAACACTTAATTAAATTGTAATAATATTTCAACATTTTACAGTTTTTACTGTATTTCTGACCAAATAAGCCTTAGTGAGAAGAAGAGGCTTCTTTTTCTTTTTTGTGTTCTGTGTGGCTCAGTGGTAGAGCATTGCGTCAGTTGTGCAAAAGGTTGTGGGTTCGATTCCCAGGAACACATGTACTAAAGAAAATGTATAACCTGAATGCAATTGTAAGTCGCTTTGGATAAAAGCGTCTGATAAATGTAAAACATTAACAAATATTACCAACTCCAAATTTCATATAATTATTTATTCCTCGATTTGCTGGCAAAACATTTATGGAAGTTTGTAATGCATCATATTTGCAGTTTAGTTTCTGTAAAAGCTGTGTCTTACAGTGTGTAGTATGTTTTCTTAATTTCTCATGATATGACTGTTTTATGACACAACACATGAACAGTAAATCACATCTGTCCTCCTCAGTGCCAAACAAAGCTGTTGAATAAGCTGGAGAATGATGGCCGCAGGTTCTGTTGTTTTGATGCCGCAGCGAGCTGCATGTGTGTGTGTGTGTGTGTGTGTGTGAGGTGGAGTATGCGCGTGGGACGCGTGTGTAGGTGTGCAGTCCTCGCTGTTGTATAACAGCAGCGGATGGTAATCATAGACGCTGGTAGGAGGCAGAGATGTGTCATATTCTCCCCTCTGCCCTGCCAGCGTTGGACTTCACAGGGGCAAAAGCACGCCGGCTATATTTGGAGACTCTCTCTCTCTCTCTCTCTCTCTCTCTCTCTCTCTGTCTCTCTGTCTCTCTCTGTCTCTCTCTCTCTCTCTCTCTCTCTCTGTCTCTCTCTCTCTCTCTGTCTCTCTCTCTCTCTCTCTCTCTCTCTCTCTCTGTCTCTCTCTCTCTCTCTCTCTCCTCCCTCTCTCTCTCTCTGTCTCGCTCTCTCTCGCTCTCTCTCTCGCTCTCTCTCTCTCTCGCTCTCGCTCTCGCTCTCTCTCTCTCTCTCTCTCTCTCTCTCTCTCTCTCTCTCTCTCTCTCTCTCTCTCTCTCTCCTTCTGTCTTTCTGAAACGCGGTAGTATCCAGTCCTGCCGCTGAGATGCACTTCCGAGCACATCTGCCTGATTCAAGATACCCTCGATCCCCCCCGCAGCCTCTCTGAGGATCAATTTCGATTGAAATCCGGACCTGCTAATGAAAGTCAAAAAGAAAAATCTGCATAATTTCAGCGTTATATCCTGCCGTCTGTTGGTTTGCAGCAGATGTATTGAATAAGTTATCACTGATCTGTTTCTTTTCAGTAAGGTTCCTGCTGTCATAGAGATACGGAAATATCTGGCCATTTTCAAATTGTGGTTTCCAGGCCCGGAAAAGTCTATACAAATGATTTTAATTTAATACAAATATAATAAAACTTTAAATTATTTAAAACTTTACAAATCATAGAAACTTCTATAATGACAATAAATGTGATCAAAATAAGATTTAAAACGATTTAATTTTGAATTCAAATTAAATACAATTTATTTAAAATACTATTTTAAATAAATGTAATTTAATTTGAATAAAATATTCAAATAATTTATTATTTATTTATAAAAACTCATGTTTATCTAAATTTCCAGACCTGGAGAAATCTTGGACTTTAATCAAAAATCAAATAAAAAAATAAAATTGACATTTCTATAATGAAACTAAAATTAAATAAAATGTAACATAGTTGTAATTGAATTTAAATGAAATTACAATTATTTACAATTTATTTAAATACAACTTAAGCTTATACATTTCAGGGCTTGGAAAAGTCTCTGAAATTAATGAAATCTGTCAAATAAAATGTAAACCTCTGTAATGAAAATAAATGTGAATTAAATTAAATAAAAAAATAATTTTAACTTAAAGTATAAATTAATTAAAATGTATTTAAATTAAACAATAAAATGCTAAAAAAAGATACAATAAAAATGAATGAAAATAAAATAAAATAAAATAGCAAGATGTTATTAAAAATGTTATACTCTTCTACTAATCTCTAAACATTTAATCTGCAGACGGTGTAATTTGTGAACGTATTCTCTCAAAAAAAAAACTTGAATAACTGGACAAGTCAGGAAAACATGGAATGATTGTTGTATGAGTACCATTATTATGAGTGTATTTATATGCTAAGAGTGTGATAGCACAGAAACGATCCGTGTGCTTGTGTGTGCAGAACATCGAGACGCTGAAGACCACATGTACGATGCTGGAGGAGCAGGTGCTGGAGCTGGAGACACTAAACGATGAGCTGGTGGAGAAGGAGAGACAGTGGGAGAACTGGAGATCTGTGCTGGACGAGGAGAAGAACCAGGCGGAGCGCCGGTCCAGAGACATACAGAGACAACTGGACAACGAGAAGCAGAACAGGTACAGAAACACACGTTTGACTGAGAGCTGGATGACAGCTGGACACTGTCAGAGCCGAGGTCTACATCATTTCAGTTTATTATGATGACAGGTCAGTCAAGTCACCTCTGTTTCTATAGTGCTTTATACCATACAGACCGTTTCACCGCAGCTTTACAGTGATAAACAACACAATAGTGATTCAGTGATGCAAACTAAATTCAATTCTGCTGTAAAGCAGCTCTAAAAATACAACAGTGAACAAAGCACTGTATTCTAGCTTTATACAATGAAAACATTTACCAATATAGCATTTGAGAATTTCATTTAAAAAGATGATATATAATGTATACAAATGATGCAAATACTATTATCAAATCAAGTTATAAATTATTTCAGATTTTTAGATTTTTATCAGGCCTTCATTTATTTCTGTTTAATAATGCAAAATTAAATTCAATAAATAGATGCATATATTTAATACACATAATTACATTATTTGATTACACATGTTTAATATATAAAAAATGCATATAGCCTTACTCTAGAATTTTTTTTGACATGATACATCATTTAGAAAAAGTTAAATAAATACATTCACATAATAATTTTGTGGATTTATGATGTCAAAGGACTTTAGACAATGCTTTATACAATGAAAACTGTAAAATTGGATATAATAAATCATAATAATTATTATTATATAACATTATTGAATATTTTATATTATTGAGTAATTAATAAATAAATATAGATATAAATGAAGGCAAGGTAAAAATGTTGACATTAATGCAAATATAAATGAATGAATGCATATATTTTAGGCAAATCAAAATACATTATTAAATGAAATGCATAACATTCTAGATTTTGTATATAGCCTCCAAAAAAGTATTCTGCAGTGATATGTTTATATATAACTGTTGTTATTATCAGTGTACAAAAAAAACTAGAGAGTGTGTTAAAAGTTTGTTAAAAGAGTAGAGTGTTTTTAGTGTCCACAGTGATATAAGAGTTACATAACGAACGTTAAGTATAGAGATAGAAACACTGAGTAAGAGACATACTGTGTCCAACACTTCATGTTCTGTAACTCTCTCTCTCTCTCTCTCTCTCTCTCCCGCTCTCTCTGTCTCTCTCTCTCTCTCTCTCTCTCTCTCTCTCTCTCTGTCTCTCTCTCTCTCTCTCTCTCTCTCTCTCTGTCTCTCTCTCTCTGTCTCTCGCTCTCTCTCTCTGTCTCTCTCTCTCTGTCTCTGTCTCTCTCTCTCTCTCTCTCTCTCTCTCTCTCTCTCTCTCTCTCTCTCTCGCTCTCGCTCTCGCTCTCTCTCTCTCTCGCTCTCTCTCTCTCTCTCTCGCTCTCTCTCTCTCTCTCCCTCTCCCTCTCTCTCTCCCTCTCTCTCTCTCTCTCTCTCTCTCTCTCTCTCTCTCTCTCTCTCTCTCTCTCTCGCTCTCGCTCTCTCGCTCTCTCTCTCTCTGTCTCTCTCCCTCTCCCTCGCTCTCTCTCTCTCTCTCTCTCTCCCTCTCCCTCTCCTCTCCCTCTCCCTCTCGCTCTCTCTCTCTCTCTCTCTCGGTCGGTCTGCAGGCTCCGTGCAGAGCAGCGTAATTCTGAGTCTCGTCAGTCCGTTGAACTGGCGGTCAAAGAGCACAAAGCTGAAATCCTGATACTGCAGCAGGCCCTGAAAGAGCAGAAACTCAAAGCTGAAGGTCTTTCTGATACTGTAAGTAAACACCTACTTAATGACAACACGAATACTTATTCTG
This sequence comes from Gymnocypris eckloni scoliostomus, assembly GCA_027564155.1. Classification (NCBI taxonomy): domain Eukaryota; kingdom Metazoa; phylum Chordata; class Actinopteri; order Cypriniformes; family Cyprinidae; genus Gymnocypris; species Gymnocypris eckloni. The sequence continues at coordinate 27,737,716 of CM050420.1, read as the reverse complement.
ATTTCATCTACGACACAAAAGCCTACGTACAAAATTAACAAATTTCATATTTATAAAACCATGCATTTAATTTTCATTTTCATATTCCATGAATATAATTTAGTACTATAAAATATATATATAAAACTAAAATATAACAGATTAATTTCTTTAAAAAAACTATTAGGGATTTTTGATCACCACACAAGCAGCACCAGAGCGTTACATTTAAAGCATGATGGCAAAAACTGAAAGACTGAGGAGGAGTTTCTTCCCCAGGCCATCAGGCTCCTAAACTCAGTCTCATAACATCATTACATCCACAGGACTCAACTTAATAAACTGTAAACACATCCATTATTCCCCATCATCCACACTGCTGCTATGTGTACATACCCGGTACAACCTATTTGCACATTCTCTTGCACATCCGTGTTTTTTATTAATATTTATTATCCACAGTATACTGTATTGCACATTTTATCTCATTGCACATCTTACTCATTTTATTTTATTATTTGTTCCTATTTTCATTCTCACCTATATTTATATATATATTCTCTTGTGTTATGTTTCATTGTTTTATTGCTTATGTTATTTTTATTTCATTTTCTATTTTATTATTATTATTATTTTATTTTTTTTGCACTTTCCATTGAGCGGGCCTGTCCTGACCTACATTTCACTACTGATTATACCCTGTATGATTGTGTATGTGACAAATAATAAAGAACCTTGAACCTTAACCAATGACTTAAATGAGTCTGAATACAGTAATAACAACAAACTGATTAAAGTTGTATGCAAATTATAAATAAAAAATCTGAATTATTATTGCTAATGTAATAATTCATATTAATGCAGATTAATGAAATATTTATAAAAACAATTTTGTGTTTGGAGAATGTCATATTTTGGTGTATTTTCTACCCAAACAAACAAGTTGTTCCATGATGTTAGTCTAGCGCTAATTATGCAACGTTATAATGACTAAAGCTGTTTACAGGGCGAAATTCATATCTCACATCGTATCTGAAGTTTGTTGTTTATGCCTCATTTTTTGCTACAAGCCTCCATTAATTTCCCACCATGCTCTATCTTCATCAGATGAGCGATCTGGAGAAGAAACACGCCATGCTGGAGATGAACGCACACAGCCTGCAGCAGAAGCTTGAGACGGAGAGAGAGCTCAAACAGAGGCTCATGGACGAGGTGCTTCACTTTACTAGTGCTTATGTACCAAATAAACTGAGCTGAAATCATCATCCTTACCATAACCAGTGCATCTTTTTCTCTCAGCAAGCAAAACTACAGCAGCAGCTGGACATGCAGAAGAGCCACATCTTCAGACTGACTCAAGGACTTCAGGACGCGCTGGACCAGACGGACCTTCTGAAGACCGAGCGGACAGACCTGGAGTACCAGCTGGAAAACATACAGGTGCACACACACACACACACACACACCTGCACCCACGCTTACTGCTGAAGAGTAGCGTTGAGGGGTTACAAGGCTGTCAACCATACTCGTACCACGCATGCAGTATGTACGCTGTGCAAAGTATGCACAATTATCTGTCCCCAGATCAGCTACCAAAATGTACCATAATAGTTCCACAATGCAGTGCGTTGAACTCTACTTGAACTTTAATTTCGAGAGTGATGAATTACACAATAAGTGAATTCTGTCCTCTTTCAATATTTGATTGGATTTACACAAAATTGGTAAAACAACAATTTAGTTCTGAGATTATAACCATCTACTTCCAGAATTAAACAGGCAACATGAGGTGATATAACGCCCACTGTGTGCTATTTTAACAATAACTCTATTTGCTGCACTACTGCTGTATAGAGACTGTTGAATCAGGATTATTTTAATGTTATCAATACACAGTTATAGCTTTTATTGATATTTAGATTTTCTTTGTATTATTCAGTTTTATTTTTTTAATTTCATTGAGTGTTTTTGTCAAAAAAATCGAAATAGTTTATATTTATTTTATTTCATTCAATTTGAGTTATTTTAGTACTTCAACTAATTGAACGTTGCATTGGCTCTTCCTGTAATATTGTAATTCAGTTCATGTTTATTTTATTTCAAGTCATTTTTTTTTAAACAATGACAAAATATATATTGTGTATATTAATCATAATTATTATGTATATTACTATTAATAGTATTTTAAGAATTGGTTTGAATTAAAAAAATCAATAAACTATCCAATGTCAGCTGTGAACAACTCATTTGTTCTAGATTTATTAAACAGATGATTTGTGCTTAGACTGTACTAATCTATACTGACAAAATGTTTATGAATAACAATTTTGAATTATATATATATGATATTTTAGAATAATGTTATTATAGTTGTAACTAATTATAGTGATTATAATTTTATTATATACATATTTTAATTTATCTTATACAAATATTTTACATAATTTTTTTTATTATTTAATTAAATGTATATAAATGTATTTTATATAGCTGTCAAAAGTTAGGGCGCTTTCACACAAAATTGTGTTAAATAATGCAAAATGATGCACCATATTATAAAGGTTCAAATTGTTCCATACTACATACTGTTTAGAAATAGTGTGCGGTGGCAAGTATGCTAGTGTTCCACTCCAAACACAGAGCTGTGTTCCAATAGCGGTGTGGCTCCCTCTGCAGGCGGCGTACTCTCACGAGAAGGTCAAGATGGAGGGGACCATCACCCAGCAGAGCAAGCTCATAGACTTCATGCAGGCCAAGGTAGAGCACCCCTCTAAGAAGAAAAAGGTCAGAGTCATCCGCTGTAATCTCACTTCATTAACTAATCTGACTAACTGCTTGCTGAGCTGCGCATTAGGTGTCCCTGGAGCTACACACGTAAATAACCGCATACTAACCGCGTCCTCCGTCAGAAATCTCATCTATATTCATACAAGCAGAAGCCCTGAATAAGAGAGCTGTAGAAAGGGACACCTAATTTGACGGGATATGTAGGGATGGAATGGCAGGATAGAGTCCTAGCGTGTCTGTGTGCGTGAGCCTGGGCGATTCACTTGCTCTCGTGTTTTGGGTGCAGGGGCTGTTTCGGCGGCGTCGAGAGGATCTGCTGGCAGCGCTGGCGGCGCAGGGACAGACGCAGGGCCCCGCCGTGGCCCCTGTCCCTCTGCAGTACATCGACCTGAAGTCTGCGCTGGAGAAGGAACGCGCTCGCTGCTCGGAGCTGGAGGAAGCCCTGCAGAAAACACGCCTGGAGCTCAGAGAGGGTGACGTCACATCATACTCTGCTTTTACTTTCAGTCGTGTGCTACATTTGGAAACCGGCTGCTTGTTTTCTTGACTTAAATGGTCAACGATTACACAAAAACAACATGAAACAGAATCATGAAATTGTCTTTTTGTACTTTTCTTCAAGATGAGCCTGAGATAAGCATGAAATATCATGAAATACAGATTAAAAGAGAAAGAGAGAAACTTCTGCTTGAAAGACTTACATGTAATTTCATCATATGTTGTCAGACATGTTTTTAAATATAGAAATGTCACTGCATAATGGAATTTAAAAGAACGTTAGGGATAGATTTTTGAATAAAATGCATGAAGAATTTCAGAAAAGACATTGAAAGTTTGTTTAATTTTAAATGCAAAAGTTAATATTAATATAGTTTTACATGCATGTATGGTTTTGTATGTTTACATTGAAAATGTTTTTAGAGTTTAGAAGATTCAATTTAATAATACAGACTATTAATTATATTATAATAATGTTTTTTTAGATTCTAAATGACAATATATAACTTACAATTATTGCAGTATATACTGTTTAAAAGATTGAGGTCAGTAAGATTTGTAATAATATTTATACTTAAAGGGGTCACGATGTGATTTCTATTTCTCCTTTTCTTTAGTGTGTTATGTAGCTGTTTGTGCGTGTATAAGATCTGCAGAGTTACAAAGCTCAAAGTGTCCCACAGAAGGATGTATTCTATCTAAAAGAGAAGAATGATCCAGCCCGGGCTAAAACGTCTCATTCAAACACCCCCCCACACGTCTACGTCATGATGGGGAAATATTTGCATAATGCCGCCCAAATGTTCACATAAAGAAAGAAGACGTGGTTTCAGTAACGCAGTAGTGTTGATGCAGCCGTGTCAGAGAGACGCTGTTTCTGTGTGAACGCGAAAGCACTTTATTTGGCCTTCAGAAAGTAGATGCATTTATGACTTTTATGATCCTTCTGACTTTGCTCTGACAATCTGGCGCTTCTGAATCAGTGACTGGAAGTATGTTTTGTTATTTGCTATTGACTGTTCAAATGCAGAGTTTTGTGTGTGTGTGTGTGTGTGTGTGTGTGTGTGTGTGTGTGTGTGTGTGTGTGTGTGTGTGTGTGTGTGTGTGCTCATGCTCGCGTGTGTGAGACAACCGCAGCTTGTTTGCAAACACATATGAGCTTCATCACGGTGTCTGTCACGTGACTCTGTTTCTCTCGGGCTTGAACTGATGGTAAAACTAAGGAAGGACATTATTAACTGTCTTTACTTTAGTTTTGAAAGCTGAAGCTTGCGATTATGGAAAGGGGCGTTACATTTCCGACTCGTGTTTGTGGTGTTCGGCCAATCACAATGCACTGTGTCAGCTGTCCAATCAGAGCAGACTGTGTTTGTTGGAAGGGGGGGCTTTGTAGAAAACAAAGCGTTTGAGAGAGGCGGGGCAGTATTATTTTTCAAATACTGTGTTTTTGAACATTAATGCATGTCAGACTATTCTGTTACACCAAATACACAAAATAATGATCTTTAAAAAAGCATCATATGACCCCTTTAAGTATTAATAGTAATAGTTTTTTAATCAAGGATGCATCAAAGTGATCAAAAGTAAAGGTAAAAATATTGCTTTTAAATGCAAAATTGTTGCTTTTGAATATTTTATACTCATCAAAAATATGTAAAAAAATATATATATATATATTTTTTGTATTTGTATTTATCATGCATAAAATTAATCAAAAGTAACAGTAAAGACATTTATAATATTACAAAAGATTTATATTTCAAATAAATGTTCTTCTTTTGGACTTTCTAATCATTGAAGAATAATGCATCACAGTTTCACAAAAAAATTGGGCAGCATAACTGTTTTCAAAATGGCTAATAATCAGAAATGTTTCTTGAGCATCATATCAGTATATTATAATTAATTCTGAAGATCATGTGACACTAAAGACTGGAGGAATTATGCTGAAAATTCAGCTTTGATCACAGAAATAAATGACATTTTACAATATATTACAATACAAAAGTCATTTAAATTGCAATACTAATGAATTGATCAAATGAATGCAGCCTGGGTTTGAGCAGTGGTGTAATACAGGGTTTTTAAATGACACGTTCTATGTCTCAGACAGACCGGTTCTCTCTCGTCTCACTGTATGCTCTTCTCTCAGCAGTTCAGTTTAATAAAGCCCTGGAGCACAGCGGTACTCCAGCCACCCCGGGTTTGGCTCGTCAGCAGCTCATGATGTCCACCAAATCCACCAAATCCCCCGAGCACCAGCCCAGCAGCGGCCTGGTGTCGTCCAGCTCCGGCCGCAGGAAGGACGCTGCCAATCCTGAAGGTTAGAAGCCAGACGCAGAGCTTTCGCAACCTTTTTAATATTCAAAACAACAATTGTGTTCTCTTGCCGTTTCATCTCATGCTATGAAAAGGCAAATTAAATTAGAAGCTGATTTGATGCATATTTGAAGCTGTTTCAATATGAGACGAGGAGACCGTGTCCTCTGAAGGACTCATGTCTGTCCACACTCACTGTCCTCTCTGTTGTCGTTCCACAGAAATAAGGAGAGTCACTTCTGAAAGTAAGTTCTTGCATAACAGGCTCAGGCGGCCCACTCTCAAGAAACCATGCCATTTGTGCTCCAAATATCAGGATTTGATTTCATTATTTGCACTTTTATTTCTGAAGGTTCCTGATGAACCTTCAAGATGAATCAGATATATGCCTAAAATCATGAACACAGATAAAACTAACAAACGTCCGTTTGAACTATATGCTCAGAAACACTGACATAATGTCTCAAATATAATGTTAGAAAGATCAAACAATTATTATGTAATGTATCAAATGTATCAAAATAACAGTTTCACAGCAGACATATTCTGCATTAATACATAAAACATTTTAGAAAAACTTTTACATACTATTATGTTTTATTATACATATTATTAATATGAGTTTATTATATATATATATGAACATACACATCCACAAATATATTTAAAAACTATATAATATAGGTTTGAAAAATATGTATTTATATATATATACATCCATACACGCATATATATATATATATATATATATATATACACACTGCTGCTCAAAAGTTTGGGATCAGTGAGATTTGTAGTGTTTTTTAAGGGAGTCTCTTCGGCTCATCAAAGCTGTATTTATTCGATTACAAATACAGAAAAAAAACAGTAATATTGTGAAATCTTATTGCAATTTCTAAAATTGGTTTCTTATTTTAATATACTTTAAAATATCATTTATTTCTGTGATGCAGCGCTGAATGTTCAGCATCATTACTCCAGTCTTCAGTGTCACGTGATCTTCAGAAATCATAATAATATGCTGATTTATTATGATTGTTGAAACTGTTACTGCTTCGTATTGTTTTTTGGAATCTTTAATAATTTTTTCTTTGATTCTTTGATGAATACAAAGTTAAAATAAAACAGCATTTGTTCAAAATAGAAATATTTTCTAAAAACATAAGTCTTTACTATGACATATTCATTTAACACATTCCTTCTGAATAAAAGTATTAATTTTTTAAAAAAAAATTACTGACCCCAAACTTTTGAATAGCGTTGTATATTGTAACAAAATATATTTTTCAATAAATAAAGATCATGTGACACTGAAGACTGGAGAAATGATGCTGAAAATTCAGCGCTGCATCACAGAAATAAATTATATTTAGATTAAAATAGAAAACTGTTATTTTAAATTGCAATAATATTTCACAAAATATATATTTTTTGTGTGTATTTTTGATCAAATAGATACAGCCTTGATGAGCATAAGAAACTTATTTTTAAATATCTTCCTGATCCCAAACTTTTGAGTGCAGTGTGTATATATATATGTAACGGACCCCGCTCTCGAACCCTGATCTCCTGCATGGGAGGTGGACGCGCTAACCAGGAGCCTAAATGACTGAAGCCTTAACGCTGGCGATTAAGTTTTTCAGTTTAATATTTAACGCAGGGGCGGGGCTAGGTTTGGCCACCCCACTCACAACTGCTAAAGAATTGAGTTTATTCAGACACCTCAGCGCCAGGCGCGAGTCAAACGTTACCGGAGACGAGGAGCTTCAGAAGAACCTCAGTGAACTGTGCTCAGATGAGATGCTGTCAGGCCATGTGTCAGTAAAACGAATCGTCAAGTGCATGAACATGTGCTATATTAAACCGCTGTATCATTCCAACCCAAATTAAACTACCAGTAGACTATGCAATGTCGTAGTTATGTCATCAGTTATGTCATGAAGTCGCACAAAAAGGTGATTAAAGCTGCCTTAAAATTGTGTATGAATTCATTTTTTGAGTCACATGTAAAGCAGTGTCAGATCTGCATCAAGTTCAGCAGCCAAAATAACCTAAACATAACCTAATAACCAGTGATCAATAACTTCTGTAGATTTAATCTTTATATCTATTTAATGTAGATTTTAGTGTTTGATAACTTTATTAAATTTGGCTATATTTTCACATAAATAATTGTATTTATTTGAAGATTGTTTTAAGTTCACTTAAATAAGAAGTTTTTAAAGTCTAATAAATGTTAAATTGATATCTCTCAATTATACTGTAATGTTGAATGGCTAGTCGATGGTTAAATAGTAGGAAAAAAATGAATAGAGACCTCAGTTGTTGTCAGTGATACTTGCCTTCAGTCATAATAAAAAATGGCATTAAACAAATATTACAAATATACTGTCTTTATGTTGTTTCTACATTCATTTGAAGATTGAATGTGAAATTATTTCAATAAAAATGTATAATTAAATACTTTAATGTTAGGTGGGATTAATCGCGATTAATTTCAGAAAAAATGTGCGATTAATTTGTAAAAAACTATATCGATTGACAGCACTTATATATATATAATACATACATTTGCATATTTACTATTTCAAATATGTGACCGTGTTCAGTCATGAGACACAAATGGCACCGTTTCCTGAGAATGAAGCAGGCGTCTCATCAATATCTTTTCTTTCTTGATATGATCTTTATATCCCTGCAGAGATAAGCTCTCTGAAGGCCAAAGAAACTGTCATTCAAAATAAATATCTTTTGATCGCTTTTAAGTGCAGTTAATATATTAACCGAACACTTGGTCATCAATGTTTGATGGCTGCAGACTTCCACTCAGGACATCATGGATGATTGTGGATCCTCAAAGCTCCTCACGCACATCTGTCAGTACATTTATTTTCATGATGCTTCTACTTTGGCCACCCCATTCTCACAACTGGCTTTATATAAGTTTATTCAGACACCAGCGCCAGGCGCAGTCAACTCAGTTTTGGGAGCGCAGGAGCTTCAGAAGAACCTCAGTGAACTTTTTGGAGATGCTGTCAGGCCATGTGCAGTATTTGCATAATCAGCTCATTGCACAGATATTATTTAAACTGAAAGCTGGAAACATGATGCTGAAATTCAGATTTGAACTACCAGTAGAATGATGCAATTTTACATTATTGATTTGCCTATTGATGCTTATGTTACAATTGTTGAAAAAAGGTGATTAAAGCTTGCCTTAAAATTGACAAATTTCATATTTTTGTCACATGTAAAGCTAGAAAAGATATGACACTCAGCAGTCAGACAGACTTAGTGTTTGATTTTCCAACACCAGTAATGCATTACACAAATATTGGATAGAGAAACCACACTGAAAAAGTTTTTTCAAAGTCAAAATAATATTACAAAATAAAAAAATATATTATAACATCACTAAATCAGCCTAAGTAACAATTATAGGTCAACATCATAATTGGCTGGTTTAATTTGTTTAGTAAAAATATGATTCATTTAGTCACTTTCTTAATTCTGCTGGTGAACCCTGTAAAACCTGAAGCTAAATTAAGTTGTGTTAACATATTATACATATTTTACAAATGCAAAATGTGTTTTCTTCAATTGCAAGTAGGGCTGCATGTGATAATTTTTATTTGTCACATACACAATTATGAATTATGCTGAAATACCAGCATTTAACCCATCCAAGTGCACACACACACACACACACACACACACACACACACACACACACACACACACACACACACACACACACCTGGAGCAGTGAGCAGCTGACGCCTGCGGCGTCCGGGAGCAGTCAGTTCGTCCGGGGAGCAGTTGGGGGTTCGTCCGGGGAGCAGTTGGGGGTTCGGTGCCTTGCTCAAGGGTCTCACCTCAGTCGTGGACTATTCCTGCCGGAGCCGAGATTCGAACCCACAACCTCGGGTTACAAGTCCGACGCTCTATCCGTTAGAGCCACGACTGCCCCGTCAGCATGTGATTGTCATGTGCATCTCGTCAGTACAAGCTACACAATATCACATTCAAAATGGCAGATGAATCGTATTTGATTTTAAACGCAATAATGCATAGCCGGTCAACGATCTACAGCTCTGTGTAGTAAATGCTGCTCCATCTGAAAGCAGGAGATGGAGATTTACTACTAATCACAGAACCGGCTTTACTGACGAGATGCGCATGACTCATGCGCATTATCGTGCAGCCCTAATTGCAAGGTGTCCTTGTTTCAGAAAACAAATGACTTTCAACATATATTACAGTTACTGGTTATTACTATTAGGGATGCAAAAGGGTGTAAAGTTTCCGAAGAATGTCCGGAAACGTTTCTGAATTTTTGGAAACTTGCAGAAAATTTGGACATTTTCTGCTGCTTTGCAACTCTAATTACTATGCGTGATGAGTTTCTAAGTAGAATTTAATGTGAGAAAATAAATATATATTTGTTCTAGATAGCATCTTTTCCTCCTGTTCCTCCTCCTCAGGGACGTGCAGAGAGTTCCTCAGGGGCAGGGGCTCAAAATGAAAAAAAGGGAAAATATGAGGAATAGAAAAATATATATAGATCAAACGATTGGATACATCACTATTTTTGCAAGAAGTTACTTATAGTCATCAAGCCTACATTTATTTGATCAAAATTTTAATATAATTTATTAATTTACTTAATGCATTTTATGCAATGTTGATTTATTAGCAATGTTGAAAACCTGTGATGCTTTTTTCAAAATTCTTCGGTGAATGAATAGTTAAATAATAACATAATTTATTTAAAATATACATTTTGTAACAATATACACTACTGTTCAAAAGCTTGAGGTCAGTATTTTTTCAGCAAGGATTTGTTAAATTAATAGAAACAGTGATAGTAAAGATTGATATTGTTAGAAAACATCTCTATTTTGATTAAACATCTATATCTTCTTTTTAACATTTTATTTATAAATGAACCCCAAAAAAGTATCACAGGTTCCAATAAATAAATACATTTAATACAACTAAGCAGCACAGCTGTTTCCAGCTTTGATAATAAATTCTGTGTTGGTTTAACCATCTTCTCTCTCCTGCTTCAGAATGTCACGCTTTGTGCCACCCAAAATGCTCCCCGTACCTTCCAGCCACCTGCGGTGTGCCCACCGAGTACGCGCTGCACCTGTCCGAGGCTCTGTGTCGGGAAAAGGGAAGCACCTCGGGTCTGAAAGACGTTGGTGGACACATGAGGCTGGAAGGATGGCTGAAGCAGCCCAGGTGAGCCGTGTGCCATGATGAGCATGAACACCATCAGAAGAGAAGCAAACACTAATTGTATGTGGATTTGTGTACCGCTCCTGCAGAAATGGGAAGCGTGGTCAGGGCTGGGAGAGGAAGTACGTGGTGCTGGATGGATATAAAGTGATTACCTACGAGACAGAACCTAGAGACGGTCTGTGAATGTTTTTACTTTTCCCAATGTGCACTGATGTGCCGTATGTGCTACTAGCTTAATCTGGTCAAGCTGGTCTTTGGATAGTGGTAGCTTGTTTTGGCTGAATCTAGGTGGTTATCATTTGGTACCAACCCCTGATCAAAAATCAAGAACTCTTAAACCAGCTTAAGGAGGTCTGATGGTCTAGCAGCTAACAAAACCCCTCTAAAACCATTCAGTCCAAACCAGCTTAACCATCGAAGACCAGGGGTCCGTTCTTCGTACGTCGCTAACTCAGTTAGCTGGATTTGATTGTTGCCGATTTCGCTTGATCTTGGATCATTTGGTTCTTCGAAGCTCATTGTTGCGGTCATATACAGGTCCGTAAGCTTAAACCTGCTCTGGAGCAGCTTATTTCATGTAAACAGTATTAGATCGCATCTTTTTAAGCAGAATTGATACTTAAAATCTGCCCCAGCCACCGCTACTTTATTATAAGAGTACCCTATTGGTCCGGGGACAATAATATAAAATAATAATAATTTTTAAATAAGCTAACAATGTTGTGTAGTCTATAATACTATAGACATAGCCAGTTTTACTCATTTATTAGTGATGAAATAATTACTTTATAATTGTATTGGAGTCTTACACACATGCTATACAGTTAATCTGAGGCGTGCATTAATTTGAGTGATGACAGATATTATGGGATGTGGCTTGATGAAGCGCAGGAGATGAAGATAACATGATCTTTAAGAAACTGTAATTAATGCTGTCACATAACAAATCTGTTTCAAATATCAAATTCAATTAATGGCTAATTACAACACTGACGTAAAATGTAAAGCCTGTACAAATAATAGAAATTATAAATAATTGGGAATCATGTAAAAATGATAAATACATTAAAAACAGAGCACATTTCATTTATCTACTTATATCTATATACATGTATGTAGTTTTGTTCGCTTGGCTGTTTCCTTATAAAGGTCCAGAAATGGGTCAAGTTTTTCGTCAGGTGTCTTTCTTAATGATATGATGTCATTACGTTGCTGTCGTGCCGCCAGCCAATCGCTGCATTGCTGACCGTGGTTTCGAGTATCGATACATCTGCCCTTTGCAGGGTAACACTAGAACGCGCAGTAATCTTAGACAACTTAATATAGATATTATAATCTAATACGCAAATTTGTTTGAAGAACCAAATCAGCCAGAGGTCAGTTATCACGATTAGAAGAACAGACCCCAGAGATGATCCGACCACACTTCCACTTATTCAAACCTTTTTTATCATTTATGTAAACTTGCATATTTTATACCTAGTTTGTTTTTTGTTGTTAATTTAGTTTTATTCTGTGTACCATGTTTAAGATTCGAATTTGATAACATTTGAATTTAAAGCTGGGACTGGACATAAATGACCAACATAAGCTATAAACCATTTTAAACCAGTTGCTGCCTTAATCAGGCTAGTTTGATCTATTTTCCAGCAGGGATGAACAGGTATGGAAGGATGTGATGTGAATGATGTATAATCTGTCTTCTCAGAGTCAGTGAAGCCGCTGGATGAGTTTGAGTTGTGTCTCTCTGATGGAGACGTGACTGTTCATTCTTCTGTCGGTGCTTCTGAGCTGCCCAACACAGCTAAGACAGGTGATGTATTACCTGTGGAATTGTACTGTACTATGTCCTTACTAAGTTTTTTGGTATGCTGAATGTGGATTCAGAAAGTAGTCCATGTCCAGAAGGTGTAACATGTTTTTCTGTCTTCTTCTAACGTTACTTGTATGTGTTCAGATGTGCCGTATGTGCTAAAGTTGGAGTCGTCTCCGCTGTCGACATGCTGGCCCGGTCAGACTCTGTACCTCATGACCTCAGGGTTTTCTGAGAAGCAGCGCTGGGTGGCCGTGCTGGAAGCCATTGTGGCCAGCAGCCGTGGGGCGAGAGAGAAAGCCGAAGCAGACGCTGTGAGTGAGAGGAACCAGAAACACCCACAGACCATTCATAGTGACATTTAAAGAGTCAGTGTTGTGACATGTTAGGCAGAAACTGTATGTTTGTTTCTTCGTACCAGTACAGCGGGATGCAGGGAACATATGGATAATGTATTAAAAGCTCTGAGAAGTGCATAAAATGAAAAATGCACTTTTTAAACATACTGTTCACATCCTCATGATGGTGTTTTTGGTTCTGTACAGAAATTGTTGGGTAACTCCTTACTCAAGCTAGAAGGAGATGATCGCCTGGATATCAACTGCACCCTCCCGCTGACTGACCAGGTACCTGCCTCATCCACTAATATCACAATTGCTTTGAATTTTCAAGATCTACTTTATTATCAGTCTATATTTGTTGTAGTTTGATATACCGTCATCTTGTTTTTGCCATCAGATTGTGTTGGTGGGCTCTGAGGAAGGGCTCTATGCCCTGAATGTGATCAAGAACTCCCTCACTCACATCCCGGGTATGGGATCCGTGTTTCAGATCCACATCATCAAGGAGCACGACAAGCTGCTGATGATCGTGGGTGAGCAACGATCAAACCAACAAAAGAGCAACACTATATAAGTGCTGTGACAAGTCCTGGTTGGTCTAACACTGTACACGTAGCAAGCTTTATTTTTTAGATAACAAGTAGATCGAGAAGTAGGAAAAGAATAATGAACGCTAGTGTTAGAGGGTCCAACTCCAAGGTTCCTGGCTGTCCTGGAGGGTGTTATGGTTGATGGAGAAATTGTGATAAAGTCATGGGCTGGCTGAAACCACAAGCAGTTCTTGTCTTGGCAAGGTTGAGTTAAAGGTGATGGACATGCTGAGATGCGAGCAGCTATCATCGTCGAATATTCAGGATGAAATGAGCGGTAGAGTTGAGTGTCATCAGCATAGCAGTGATATGAAAAGTCAAGTTTCTGAATGGCTACGTTTACATGCAACCCAATAATCCGTTTGTAATCGGGCTCAAAATGCTTCATGTAAACACATTAATCGATCTGATTGAGCTTGATCGGAATGAAATTTCGATAGGATCGAAGGGGGTGGTTTATCCTTTTCTAATACGATGGAGCGTGCATGTAAACACTCGATCGGATTGAGAACCGAAACTGAAAGGACTGCGCATGTGCAATGGCGCAGATATAGCGTAATGACGTATGATGCGCACAGCGAGCGGTTCTTCATTCTGAATAAACTGTTGTATAAATGCGTGTCCTGTCATTATAAAACTCTCACTAAGCTTGTGACATATAAATGCGCACATCAACCCGATCAATTTATTTAGCATTCATGCAAACACTACATTCAGATTCTTCAAATCGGAATTAATTCAGTCCGATGGAACCACAAATTGTGCATGTAAACATAGCCTGTGATAGAACCATGCCATGTAGACAGAGAAGAGAATGGGTCCAAGAACAGAGCCCTGAGGCACCGTAGTAGCTAGATGTTGTGACTCGGACACCTTACCCCTCCAAAATACCTTATTGCATAATACAAAATTACTTTACAATAGTAACACCACATTACTGTTTGACACGGCATAAAATAAGTAGATTATAATGATGTGTTGCAGGGGATGAGCGGGCACTCTGTCTGGTGGAGATTAAGAAAGTGAAACAGTCTCTGTCCCAGTCTCACCTCCCCACGCTACCTGAGATTGTGCCATATATCTTTGAGACCGTCAAGGGCTGTCATCTGTTCGCCGCGGGCAGGGTGAGGCAGCAGTCACTGTGTGTTTCACTGCATTGCAACTTCCTCTGTGTATTTTTAGTGCACTGTGTTGCATCATGCCTTGTTGTGACGTGCATTGCAACAAACGTGTACCTTACGTGGTATTTTGTATCCATTCTTGCTTTAGATCGAAAATGGTCCGTGCATTTGTGCTGCAATGCCCAACAAAGTCACAATTCTACGATACAATGACAATCTGAACAAATTCTGTATACGGAAGGTAAGTCACATTTGAGGTTCTGGGTCTTGAAGCAAAATAACTCGTATGTCACAAAAAATGTAGCAATGTAATTCCTTTGCAAACAGCTGCGATGTTTGACGTGCTGTTGCCTTCTGGTCCAACTCCAAAGATTGCTTACACGAACACACCCCTAATGATCCGTCTCTTTATCTCTCAGGAGATCGAAACGCTCGAGCCGTGCAGCTGTATCCACTTCACCAGCTACAGCATCATCATTGGCACCAATAAATTCTTCGAAATTGAGATGAAGCAGTGTGTTCTGGATGGTACGTATATCAATGACGTCCTGTGGGCACAGTTAGATGATTGTTTTTAACCTTCAGGTCAGTCCACAATCTACTGACGTCTGATATCTCCTGTGATGGATCTGTTATTAAAAAGATTCAGCTTGTCATTGCAGTCACATTTGCATATTCCAGGTTGGACCGGCTGGCGGCCCATTTGTGAGAACATGATCAGGCACTTATAATTTGTAATAGTGCATTATGTAAACAGCGTTTTGCATGATGGGCTGTTTTTGGCAGAGTTTCTGGACAAGAATGATGCATCACTGGCATCGGCTGTGTTCACTGGATCCTCCCACTGTTCCCCGATCTCCATCGTCCAGGTGTCCAGCACTCCACAGAAGGAAGAATATCTGCTCTGCTTCCACGGTCAGACACCCATCACACCATCTAAACTACAGCTATATCCTGTTGCATGAGACTATTAGTTGCATTAGCAACAGTTCATACATTTACATGTATGCATTTAGCAGATGCTTTTATCCAAAGCGACTTACAGTGCATTCAGGTTATACCAATTTTTGTCAGTACATGTGTTCCCTGGGAATTGAACCCACAACCTTTGCGCTGCTAATGCAATGCTCTAACCACTGAGCCACAGGGACACAAAATCATTATGTACTCACCGTCATGCTGTACCAAGTTTTTTTGCTGTAATGTACTAGACAATAGTATGCAGTATGTATTCTATGGCTACGTTTAAATACTCCCATTTTCTCACATTGCAACACTCTGTTTTTCAAATCAATCTCAATCAAAAAGCATATCAAATTAATTGAATAAAAACAACTTAATTTGTTTACAATAACAGCCCCCCAATGCAATCAAATTGCATTGATTTTCTACATTGTTTTTCTTTAAATGTCTAATTTCTAATAACAGAGATCGGTGTGTTTGTGGATGCTTACGGTCGAAGAAATCGCCCCGATGATCTCAAGTGGAGTCGACTTCCCCTGACATTTGGTAGCCAGTTTTCCATTTATAACACCCCAAATGTGTAAACATAGTGATGAGGATCTTCAGGATCACTAACTGAAGCATCTTCCTTTTCCAGCATTCAGAGAGCCGTATCTGTTTGTGACCTACTTCAACTCGCTGGATGTAATTGAGATTCAGGGACATGCAGCTCTTGGGTAGGATGTACAGCAACATGCATGCATATACGACAGCATTAGAACATGAGTGTGACACTAAATCTCTTTAAAACAGGCCTCCCAGTCTTGTTCACCTGGACATTCCTAACCCACGTTATCTGGGTCCGGCCATATCGTCTGGTGCAATCTATCTGGCCTCGTCGTATCAGAACAAACTGCGGGTCATCTGCTGTAAGGGCAGCCTGGTGCAGGAGTCTGGGGAACTGCAGAGGACCGGTTCTAGCAGGAGGTGCGGGTTATGACAATGTATTCGAGTGAGAGCCCAACTAGAGTGAATGAGCCACTATTGAAAATCAGTTGTTGTACATTTGCAGATTTAAACTACTACACTGCTGGGCAACTGAAAACAGTAAAATGTAATGTAATAATTATATGTTGCGATTATTATAAATAATCAGGGATTAAAAACCAATTTATTTTTCATTTTACTATGTTTGGTGCAGAAAACCGAGAGCCAGAAACACATCTTAGAGTAACCTAACACGGTCACTACAGTCAATTGTGCTCTGTTATTTTCATTTTATTTATATATTATAGTATTCATTAAATTTTTTAAATAGTTAAATAGCTTTTAGTTTTAATTTTAGTTTGTTTAAATAAATCTGCTATGTGCTTTGAATTAAGAATTATAGGAACAAAATAATAATGCTATTGGCTAGTAACAGTTGCAACTATTTTATTTTCTGTTCTGCAAAAAGTCTAATTTTTTGTTCTGTTTCTAATCCCAGGAAATGTAATTATTTGATATGTGTGCTATCTATTTAAACTTATTTTTGCCAATGAATACAAATATAAAAAAGTTAAACGGCAACTTATATCTTCCAATTCAGAAATGTTCTCCGAATTGTAAGCTTATGTAAGGCGAGCGGGTAGGTGCTGTGCTGATAATCTCACTCCCCTGATCTCAAGAGGCGCACTAGCAGCTGCAGTCTTTAGTCTCCTTGTAAGTGCGCTCGCCTCCCATGCCAGAGACCCGGTTTCAACACCCACGCGGAACAAGTACGAGGTGTGGCGGTTAAGACCCGCGGCGGTTACACTTATATCTTGCAATTGTGAGTAAACATGGCACATTCCTGACTTTTTTCTCTCTGTCTTGGCAACATTCTGCATCTGCATGCAATTCCAAGTAGAGGTGTAAATTCATAATTCCAAGAAAAAAGTCAGAATTGTGAGATGTAAACTTAGAATTCTGAGAAAAAAATCTGATTTGCAAGATGTAAACGGCATTCTAAGAAATAAAATTGTGAGATGTAAACTCAGAATTCTAAGAAATAAAATTGTGAGATGTAAACTCAGAATTCTAAGAAATAAAATTGTGAGATGTAAACTCAGAATTCTAAGAAATAAAATTGTGAGATGTAAACTCAGAATTCTAAGAAATAAAATTGTGAGATGTAAACTCAGAATTCTAAGAAATAAAATTGTGAGATGTAAACTCAGAATTCTAAGAAATTAAATTGAGAGATGTAAACTCAGAATTCTAAGAAATAAAATTGTGAGATGTAAACTCAGAATTCTAAGAAATAAAATTGTGAGATGTAAACTCAGAATTCTAAGAAATAAAATTGTGAGATGTAAACTCAGAATTCTAAGAAATTAAATTGAGAGATGTAAACTCAGAATTCTAAGAAATGAAATTGAGAGATGTAAACTCAGAATTCTAAGAAATGAAATTGTGAGATGTAAACTCAGAATTCTAAGAAATGAAACTGTGAGATGTAAACTCAGAATTCTAAGAAATGAAATTGAGAGATGTAAACTCAGAATTCTAAGAAATGAAATTGAGAGATGTAAACTCAGAATTCTAAGAAATAAAATTGTGAGATGTAAAGTCAGAATTCTAAGAAATTAAATTGTGAGATGTAAACTCATAATTCTAAGAAATAAAATTGTGAGATGTAAACTCAGAATTCTAAGAAATAAAATGGTGAGATGTAAACTCAGGATTCTAAGAAATACAATTGTGAGATGTAAACTCAGAATTCTAAGAAATACAATTGTGAGATGTAAACTCAGAATCCTAAGAAATGAAATTGAGAGATGTAAACTCAGAATTCTAAGAAATACAATTGTGAGATGTAAAGTCAGAATTCTAAGAAATTAAATTGTGAGATGTAAATTCAGAATTCTAAGAAATAAAATTGTGAGATGTAAACTCAGAATTCTAAGAAATAAAATTGAGAGATGTAAACTCATAATTCTAAGAAATAAAACTGTGAGATGTAAACTCATAATTCTAAGAAATAAAACTGTGAGATGTAAACTCAGAATTCTAAGAAATAAAATTGTGAGATGTAAAGTCAGAATTCTAAGAAATTAAATTGTGAGATGTAAACTCAGAATTCTAAGAAATAAAATTGAGAGATGTAAACTCAGAATTCTAAGAAATAAAATTGAGAGATGTAAACTCAGAATTCTAAGAAATGAAATTGAGAGATGTAAACTCAGAATTCTAAGAAATACAATTGTGAGATGTAAAGTCAGAATTCTAAGAAATTAAATTGTGAGATGTAAACTCAGAATTCTAAGAAATAAAATGGTGAGATGTAAACTCAGGATTCTAAGAAATACAATTGTGAGATGTAAACTCAGAATTCTGAGAAATAAAATTGTGAGATGTAAACTCAGAATTCTAAGAAATCTAAGAAATAAAATTGTGAGATATAAACTCAGAATTCAAAAAAATGAAATTGAGTGATGTAAACTCAGAATTCTAAGAAATAAAATTGTGAGATGTAAACTCAGAATTCTAAGAAATAAAATTGTGAGATGTAAACTCAGAATTCTAAGAAATAAAATTGTGAGATGTAAACTCAGGATTCTAAGAAATTAAATTGTGAGATGTAAACTCAGAATTCTAAGAAATAAAATGGTGAGATGTAAACTCAGGATTCTAAGAAATACAATTGTGAGATGTAAACTCAGAATTCTGAGAAATAAAATTGTGAGATGTAAACTCAGAATTCTAAGAAATAAAATGGTGAGATGTAAACTCAGGATTCTAAGAAATCTAAGAAATAAAATTGTGAGATATAAACTCAGAATTCAAAAAAATGAAATTGAGTGATGTAAACTCAGAATTCTAAGAAATAAAATTGTGAGATGTAAACTCAGAATTCTAAGAAATAAAATTGTGAGATGTAAACTCAGAATTCTAAGAAATAAAATTGTGAGATGTAAACTCAGGATTCTAAGAAATCTAAGAAATAAAATTGTGAGATGTAAACTCAGAATTCTAAGAAATTAAATTGTGAGATGTAAACTCAGGATTCTAAGAAATCTAAGAAATTAAATTGTGAGATGTAAACTCAGAATTCCAAGGAAAAAAGCCAGAATTGCGAGAGAGAATAAAAAAAAAAAAAATCGGATTTGCATGATGTAAACTCGGGATTCGAGAAAAAAAGAATTGCAAGAATTACGATTATATCGTCTGCGTTTTTTTGTTTCGTTTTTTTCTGTGTAGTAAATGCTGCTCCATCTGAAAGCAGGTGATGGAGATTTACTACTAATCACAGAACCGGCTTTACTGACAAGGTGTGCATGACAATCGCATTCGATTAATCGTGCAGCCCTAATGTAAATTCAGAATTCCAAGAAAAAAAGGCAGAATTGAACGATGTAAACTTTGTATTCTGAGAAAACAAATCAGATTTGCAAGATGTAAATTCAAAAGAAAAATGTTAGAATTTCAAGATGCAAACCCCAAATTCTAAGAAAAAAAGAATTGCAAAATGTAGACTTGCAATTCCTATAAAAGAAAATGCAATTACCTTTTTTATATTTTTACTCTGTGGTGGAAATAAGCTTCCATAGTTATAACAGCTGCTGCTGTTAGTGATCTTACCACGGTTAAAGGGATTCTCACTAAAAACATCCCTTGCTCGTGGTAAAATCACACACATGTGGCCTTGAGTTGATTATTGCTTCATCAATATTTAATGTTCACAAACCGTATAAATCATCTTGTGTGCAGTCAAAGCATCATGCATTTACCCAAATCTTCACAGCAGCCCAAACAATCGCGGGCCGCCCACCTACAACGAGCACATTTCCAAAAGCCTGGCCTCGGGTCCCGGGGCGCAGGAGGGGCCGCTGCACCGCGAGCCCAGCACCCCTCACCGCTACCGCGAGGGCCGCACAGAGTTCCGGAGGGACAAATCTCCAGCCCGGCCTCTGGAGCGCGAGAAATCGCCCGGTCGGGCTGTGCTAGACAGTCGCAGGGAGAGATCGCCCAGGCGCATCGAGAGCAGCGGCAGCGAGAGAGACCGGGAGCGTTCGCGCCTTCACACTAGCTCTGTTCGCACCCAGCTGACTCCTGTCAACAAGGTACGCACGAGACACTGCCACGTAAACTGTGTATCCTTCTAGGGATACAGACATCAGGTTTGACGATGTTCATGCATGCTCAAATGCATGAACATCCTGCTGTAGTTAAATTCCTTCTAGTTACGGCCTCAAACAGGATGCTCAGTTAATGTCCAGCCTTTAAAAAAAAGTATCTGGGAAAAGACGTTAAAATCAGCATCCTTTGCTGCAGTAATGATGTTTCTGAGCTGATCTGCGTCAGACAGGGCAGGCAGCCTGTTGAAGTGACCTCTTTATCCTGGTGGTGGTGTAGGTTTGGGACCAGTCTTCAGTCTGAGAGCGTCCCGGAGGGATGACGTAAGAGCCATCGTCCACCTCCCGCGTGGATGGACTTGCCCTTTTATCAGGCGCTTCGTAAAACTCTGAACTCTATCATCTCATGCCTGTAACCGTGAACAGAGCCATGTTATTCCCTCGCAGCCCCTGAGTCTGGACCATTGTGCTGATGTTGTAAACTCTGTCCATGCTGTAACCATTCATGAAGGTCTAATGTAAAGAAAAACAACTGCGATGTTTTGGGGAAAGACTTAGAAGGAATATTCCGGGTTCAGTACGGTAAGCTCTGTCATCAGCGTTTTGTGGCATATAATGAATTTGATTCTTCTCTTATTTATTAAGTAATGTAAAAATTGTGGTAACAGTAAGACATTTACAATGGAAATAAACAGGAACAGGCACTTTGAGTTTAAGGCAAGACACTACAGGCAAAACTGTTTTTATCAGGCACTGGTAAATTTATCGATTTTGGTCAATTTTAACATCGTCTTTATAGTGAAAAGAACATCCCATTTTTCTTTATTTATATATATAAAAAATTATACACTATCAATTAGCATTACACTGGCCATTTTCTCAAAATGAGTTTTTTCCACTTCAGCGGCAGCTAATTTTACAGTTTCATTCCTATCTAAATTCTACGACGGCTAAAAAAAACATTAAAACAATTCTGAGATTAAAATCATAATATTATTTGGAGAATAAAGTCAAAATTACTAAATTATCGTCGAGATTACGAGAATAAAGTTGAAATTATTCTTGAAACATTTCAACATTATTCTCGTAATAATTCGTAATTGCTACGAATTAATTCTCGTAATTTTGACTTTATTCTCTAAATATTTTGACTTTACGAGAATAAAGTCAAAATTATGAGAATTAATTCATAGCAATTATGAGATTAAAGTTATAATATTATGAAAGTATATTAGCCTATTTCGCATGCAAATGACCCAGATTGGGAGATCAAAAGTCTCAGCTTTCAAAATCTGTCAGTTTTATAGCGAAATACAAACAATATGTCTTACAATAATGTTTGCTCTTTCATGTGGTGTGATGTGACAGATCGCTGTATTCGCTTCAGTTTAAGCGGCATGTGAGTCAATCATCTGATTACAATGAGACATTCGTTTCATTAAATCAGGCTATACTGTTTTTTTCATGCCTTCTGATGTTCCTTCACTTTAATAAACTTGAGGAAAAACATTTATCATTTGTATTTCGTGATAAAACTGACAGAATTTGAAAGCTGAGCTGTTATATTAAAAGCATTATTGTGATTACTGGGTGGCTGGCGCGCTACAAATAATGAATGGAAGACGTTAAATACGTCCAATGACCCCAATCATTTACTGTATTATACTGTGAATAAAACAGCTTGTGAATGGTCACTTAACGATATCTACCTACCTCAGAAAAGACAACATCACTTATGCTAACGAGTTGGAGTCCACTTTAAGCTTTAGAATGTTTTATTGTTTTTAATTAAGTGCATGTGAGGAATGAAAGGTTGGGTGTGTGAGCTGATGTTAAGATAAAACGTTGTTCCTGTTCAGTCTGTTAATTAATATCAGATTATTGATATTAAGCTGTTTCAGGGAGTTCTTAAAATGGACTTCCTCAACCCAGCATTCAACAATATTCAAATCAATACCTGGCCTGGCAACTTCTCCCGGTGCTCTCAGTCCGGGTCATTTACATGCACAATATTATAACTTATTTAAATTCTCGAAACATTTCTACTATATTCTCGAAAAATGTCCACTTTATTCTCAAAACATTTAGACTTTATTCTCGTAATATTTTGACTTTATTCTTGTAATTTTAGATGTTTTTATTTTTTTAGCGTAGCACTAAAACGCTGTCGAAGGTCTTACAGACATTTATTTCTAAAAAAAATATTATTTTATTCTAATTTATGGAGTAATTAAAAAACGCAAAATTTGAAATCATGTCTGTAAAAGCATTAATTAGTGTCAACAAATTGAGACAAAAATTTAGAACCGGGCATTATGGGATGTTCAGATTTCTGATCTGGAAATGTATGTTTTGAAGATTGTTTTCAAAACATTGATGACAGACTTTTTATTTTTGGGTGAACTATCACTTTGAAAAATTTGAATTGTATAATACTAAAACAGGACATTTCTTATTTAAAATATATATTTGAACTCTAAAGTTTTGAATCATCCATTTAATGGCAGAGTACTTCAGGTCGTTGTTTTCTTCAGGTAAACAGGCTCATCGTAGTATCCCTGTGTGAACATGATCAATTATCTGACCTTGACCAGCACTGCATAAACAATTTTCTCTCTCATTAAAAATGTACTTCCATTGTATTTTACTGGAACCACCATTTTTGTTTAATTGACATTATGATCTGTGGTAACCGACAACACACCACAAATGCTGTACATTTATACCGAAACCGGAATATTCCTTTATCACGTGATTAGCACATTGTAAATATGATTTCAATTTTATAGCTAAACGGAACTTGACTGAAGCTACGAAGTCTATTTTTATGCTATTAAACTGTGTATAGACGGTTGAAATGGGTTTCCTACAGAAAGGTTTTATTTCCATGTATGCTAATGTGGTAAACAGTCAATATGGCTGCTCTTAATGACAGTTTGTCCAGTTTTTAAGCTCTATTTGACTGACATTATCGAACCTACTGCACACATTGTATATTTTTATGCGAATAGAGCTTGTAAATCTTTTTAAAGAGACAGCTGCTGATCCGTTAACGGATGTCCTGTTCCGCTGTCACGTGAAACCGTGTCCGGTAGCCCTCAGGGTTTGTAGAAGACGATCTGTCGTTCCTCGTGGAATTTGAAAACAGCTCAGAGGCTTTGATTTCGTGGGTTAATTGTAAGCAAGCGCCTCAGTGATCTTATCAAACGCATGAGTAAATTCTGACTTGGTTTTTGGGACGTACCGTCATGTAGGCTACAACTACTTTAATATTGATAATCAATGTTTTTCAACTAACAAGGCTGCTTACCTTGAACTTTCTTTTTGTATAAAGAAATGAAGCTATATTAAACACTATTAAAGTATGAGCCATACACAGTTCTCCTGGCGTCGAGTCGTTCTTTTGTTGTCGGAAGAGGAGCACGTGATCATCACGCGTGTGCACGGTTCATTACCGATTCATCATCCGAAAGGTTTGGAAATGCTAAACATTTTGCAGATGAGGCAAAATAAATAGCGAAATAAAAGAAGGATTCTGATGTGAAGGCCAGCAGGCAAAGGAATGACGTCAATGCTGGAGAAGCAGGTGAATTCAATCTAGAACGTTTTGATTATTTGAAATATATATATATATATATATATGTATGATTTTAATAGGGTTAATATCACAGTAGGGTGCCTTTTGGTGTCTTGTACATAACTCATTTGCCATGATAGCTTAACATAATCATTAAGTTTTTATATTCATGACAAAAGCATTACTAGGCTCTTTAGATACATTTTCTATTTTAAGTAATAATTAAATCATATCTATATAATCCAGTGTGTTCAATAGCTAGGTGTGGGGGCAATAGAATGCAAACAAAAAACTGCATCCAAATATCAGTTCTCTCAAAATAAGAAAAATACATGTGCAAATTTTATGAGTTTCTTTAAAAGCACATGGATTACATAAAATCTTTTATGTATTTATAATTTGAAAGCAAATAAATAACCCTGTTTAGGAAAGGGACATCATACCTTTTAGAAAATATAATTTGGAAAATTAATTTTCCAATGAAAACGTACACTCACTGGCCACTTTATTAGGTACACCTGTTCAATTGCTTGGTAACACAAATTGCTAATCAGCCAATCACATGACAGCAACTCAATGCATTTATGGATCTAGATGTGGTGAAGAGACTTGCTGGAGTTCAAACCGAGCGTCAGAACGGGGAAGAAAAGGGATTTAAGTGACTGAACGTGGAATGGTTGTTGGTGCAGACGGACTGGTCTGAGTATTTCAGAAACTGCTGATCTACTGGGATTTTCACACACAACCATCTCTAGTGTTTACAGAGAATGATCTGAAAAAGAGAAAATATCCAGTGAGCGGCAGTTGTGTGGATGAAAATGCCTTGTTGATGTCAGAGGTCAGAGGAGAATGTGCAGACTGGTTAGAGATGATAGAAAGACAACAGTAACTCAAATAACCACTCGTTACAACCAAGATCTGCAGAATACCATCTCTGAACACACAACACGTCGAACCCTGAAGCAGATGGGCTCCAGCAGCAGAAGACCACACCGGGTGCCGCTCCTGTCTGATAAGAACAGCACACGGAGGATACAATTCACACAGGATCACCAAAACTGGACAATAGAAGATTGTAAAAATGTTGCCTGGTCTGATGAGTCTCGATTTCTGCTGATGACATTCAGATGATAGGATCAGAATTTGGTGTAAAGAACATGAAAGCATGGATCCAACGGTTCAGGCTGCTGGTGGTGATGTAATGGTGGGGGGATATTTTCTTGGCACACTTTGGGTCCCTTAGTACCAATTGAGCATCGTTTAAACGCCACAGTCTACCTGAGTATTGTTGCTGACCATGTCCATCCCTTTATGACTACAGTGTACCCATCTTCTGATGCTACTTCCAGCAGAATAATACACCGTCACAAAGCTCAAATCATCTCAGACTGGTTTCTCAAATCATCTCAGACTGGTTTCTTGAACATGACAATGAGTTCACTTTACTCAAATGACCTCCACAGTCACCAGATCTCAATCCAATAGAGCAGCTTTGTGATGTGGAGGAACGAGAGATTCGCATCATGGATGTGCAGACGACAAATCTGCAGAAACTGTGTGATGCTATCATGTCAATATGAACCAAAATCTCTGAGGAATGTTTCCAACACCTTGTTGAATCTATGCCACGAAGAATTAAGACATTTCTGACAGTAAAAGGGGGTCCAACCCGGTTCTAGCAAGGTGTACCTAATAAAGTGGCCGGTGAGTGTATTTAACAGTAATATATACAGTATCTCACAGAAGTGAGTACACCCCTCACATTTTTGTAAATATTTTATTATATCTTTTCATGTGATAGAATTCTTATACAAGCAGTACACTCAC
Source organism: Gymnocypris eckloni scoliostomus (assembly GCA_027564155.1). Lineage (NCBI taxonomy): Eukaryota > Metazoa > Chordata > Actinopteri > Cypriniformes > Cyprinidae > Gymnocypris > Gymnocypris eckloni. The sequence goes on along the minus strand of CM050420.1, from coordinate 27,711,579 downwards.
TTTATATTGTAGCAAAGTGTCATTTCTTCAGTTTTGTCACATGAAAATATATACAAACAGGGGCGGCGCAAGGGGTGGGCTAAGGGGGCTGAAGCCCCGAATGTTTTCAGTAAAGCCCCTAATGTTTTTATTACCATGCCTCGTAAGCACTATCACTGAGTTTTCATGCGCAATAAAATATTTATTTCAACCGCAGATTTGTTCTCTGCACATATAATAGTGTCAACTTTACGTTGTCATTCATTCACTCCCGATAAGGATCGCCCACTGAGGCTCGTAGCCATTTTGACTGACATGTAAACTGGCCAACCGACGATAAGAAGTAATAGGATCTATATGATCCAGCCAATGAGATCAGATCTTGGGGAGCCAGGCGGTTAATTGGTGTGTGGTATTTTACTATATGAATTTATTTGAAAATAAAAATGGACATTTCAAAATTCTTCCAAAAAAGGAAGTAAAACACCCCCAGCCAGCACTTAAACGGCAAGAATCCGCTGCTTCAGGTATCTGTAACTTACTAACGTTATATAACTTATCTCTGTAACAGTCTCCCCATCCGTCAAAAAACGTTATTTGTTACTGAGCTGTGTCACTGTGAAACAACACATATAGGTTTTTAATCATGATATTGTATTTATTATTCGTTTTTAAATTATGGGATGCATTTTGGATCATATTGATTATATAACGGTTGAGAATGCAAGGGCGTGTGTGAGCCCTCCCCCAGATATTTTTTTAAGTTCAGTCGCGGATCAGATCGTAACAGGCCAGGCCATCAACGAATGAATAGAGGCGTATCAATGGAGTGGGAAGTGCGGGAACTCCTTGCTCTGTGACTCCAGCAGTTCATTATTCAGCCTTTTTTTCAGAGTATCATGCTAGCTACCTAGCTATAATACTGAGCCATTTAAACGTGATATTTTTTCACATTTATTCAAAAATTGCCATGGTATTTTTGACCATGGCACTACTTTTTAGGTGTCTACTTGCTTATCGTCTGAAAAAAAAGCCAAATGTCCGCCTGTTCGTCCTGCTTCTTTCTTTTAGCTCCTACCTTCATTTCATTTAAGCACCAGTGACAGTCGGACTGAGCGGTTTTTTCAAACGATGCCGCAAGCCGGCGTTTACGGGCTCAACCAAGTGTACAATCGAGGGGGGTGGTCACACAGTTTTGTTTCCCTTGTTTTTCCTAAATTGAAAGTAAATCGGAAATAACAACAGGTCCACTAGGCTACAACCAGGGTTCATAAAAGGAGGGCATATCATATGTCACATATTACAATATAATAGGCCTATTATTGGGGGGGACAGATTGGTATTTTTCCAATATTGGGGTAAAGGGTGGTTACGCCCATGAGAATGAGTATATATTATTGTTTACAGTTTAACTCATTGTGACTATTTTATTTTAATAATGAATAAAATATTTACAGCTTTAAAAAAAAATAAAGCTTCTTAGCCAATGTGTCTTTTAAATATATTTTATTTAAAGTGTATTCTGACAGGTATGGATGTCTCTGGGCTAAGCCCCGGATATCCACTCACCCTAGAACCGCCCCTGTATACAAACATGTGAGGGGTTTATTCACTTCTGTGAGATACTGTATGTTCATGACAAGGTGGACATATCTTATGGTTTATGCTTCGTATAATAGCCCATAATTATCTAAAAAAAAAAAATGTGTGTGAGAGCTAATATGTTTCTATAGAACTTGTCTTATTTATATGATGACAAAGCGAATGGGAAATTAAAACCAACATTTTTGAGGGTTGAAAGGCACTCTATGGTGATTTTGACCCAATAATGAGGTTTAGTTTAGAATTAATTTGATCATTTATAATTGTATTTATTTTGCTGGTGTTTGTTACATGATAAATTCTTTAGAATGAATGATCTCTTGAAGGTGTTTGTACAGGAGTAAAATGCATTTAATCAGCACCTAAAGGTAATGCTACAGGTATGTCAATCAGGTAAAAGGGATTTATTAATACGCTTCATGACTCCAGGGACATTTGACTCGAGAAATTACATTTTGGTCTAATTTCTCACTTATTTAAACCGAGAACCTCTTTCAGAACCCAAACCATTTGCTATTGTGTCAAGGTAGTAAAGCTCTTTCATTTTTATCATGTATGATTGACCTTTTTGTCTCTAAATGAACAAGACATGCCTGCAAAATTAACATGAATTTAATATAAGATTTAAAATTTAGTTCACAATTCAATTCAATTCACAATTTCATCAAACTTTGCATGCAGTCAATAATTTGAGGACATTTATCGTTGACGATGTTGAAAGCTTAACGTGATTGACACTTTATTTACTGTGTTTTTATTAATTCAACAACTGCTGAAGAGAATTATCATCTCTGGGTCATTATTTGAAATATTAATGTTTACTGAAAGCTCATGTTAAAGTCTTCAGGTTTTCTTGTCTGTCTATTTTGGGTAAGAAGATTTTATCAACAGCTTTAAAGGAGCCAGAGTAATTATGTAATTATCATGTTTCCAGCGTTATAGTGATGTTATTGACAGCGTTTCATAAATCAGGGCTTCCCAAACTGGAGATTGTGAGGGCGTTATGAAAAGATACTTCAATCATAAAGTACCTAAATATAATGTTCAGCTAAAAATCAATACGAATACATGTTATAATACAAATAAAAATGAATATTTAAAATATATACTAACAAAAACTATACATAAAACTAGTAAAAAGAGACTCAATGTTTGTATTGTTTACCTGCAGTGAAGCTTGAACATGTGACATTACTGAAAATATAAATAATACAAATCTCAGGGGTATGGTAAGTAAATATTCTAGATCAAAGGAGTTCAGATGATAAAAGCTGTTTTATAATTCATATAGTTGAGTGAAATGAGTCCAGCATTCACTTCAGTTTGGAATTCCACTTTTATTCTTACAGAAATCTGCAACTGTGTATTTCTGATGATTACCAATGTGCAAAATATAAACCCATGGAATTGACTCTTTCTGCAAAACAAAACAAATTCACATTCAAGGATTGGCGTTAATGCAAAAGCTGTCCCACCGCGACACTCGAACACTACACAGAGATGTCATCAGCTTTAGGAATTAACACCCATCGTCACGGCTCTGAACCCAGACCGATGACAAGGTTAAAGGTCACCGCAAAAACATTAAACTCATTATTTACTCACCCTCTTGTCATTTACAGGAGTTTGACAGGTTTATGGCACTCTTTTTCATAGACATCACAGCCATCAAGCTCCAAAAACACTTGCAGTCGCTGTCTTTGTATGGAAAAGAGCGGCATAACATGTCTCAAATCCTAATTTTGAGAGGAAAGAAACAACACAAGGGTGAGTAGATAGTGAACTCCTGATTGAGGGAGTTGTCTGAATGAACCTCCAAAAAGCAAATAAAATGGCAAGCGAAACAAAAGAGACTTTGATTGTGATTTGTGCATCTTCAGTGCAAACGCAGCTCAAACCCATCAACACTGATTATCCTGTGGTCTAGCAATCGTCAGGAATGAACTTACGATTCAAAAGAAATAAACCTGATAATAAATAAGTGCTGGGAGGAAAAAAACTAAAGGGCCCTTCTGCAGCATATCACATACAATATCTCTGTCCTCATACAACATCTCTATTCATCTGTTCAGCGTCGCTGGGAGAAACAAGAAAACCCCAAATGGCTACAACTGGGGAAAAACAACAACTTATATTTGGTGACTAATTTAGTGAGCCACTATATAAGAATTCTATACAATTTCTCATCTTAAATGCTATATGTCTCATTCTTATATCCTTCTAATATATTATCTCATTTGTTACAAAAAATGCACTAGTGAGAACGTCGGCCAACGTCCACTCAGCAGATCAGAAAAACAAGTGCGCCATCTAGCGGCCCGTCACTTAGTCAACATTAGCCAGCGGGAGAGTGCTTTCAATCGGAGAAAGAAACTAAGAGTCTGTAATTAATGATGCGTTCGCTGTGGCGTCCAGAATCACCTCAAAAAGAAAACACAAAGAGATGAGAACTGAAAAACAAAGCTAGGATCTCGCGGTCTCGTCCCAGCAGCACCTTTCTCAGGAATGCCAGTGATAATCTATCTTTGTGAGATGACGAGGGAAGAAATCCTACTTTTGCACACCGTCCGTTGGAGAAAAGCTTCCCTCTATGCAGCAGGTACAGGACAAATTTCATCGCAAGTGAAGACGAGCTCTCAATCGCACCCGGTCTCTTCTGAAAGTGCTAAGCCTCCTCTCCTCCTCGTTCCATATATACATGATTCCCTTCGGGGAAAGAACAGTCTCTGGAGCGTCTCGTGTCCTCCGCAGCGGTGCGTCTGGGTCAGTTGGAGCTGGCGGTGAGGGGTTTGTCCAGCTCGATGTTCAGGGGCGGCGTGAGAGTCTGCAGACTGCTGAAACAGGACTTGCACACTCGGCTGGGCTCAAACAACTGCTGGCTTGGCACCGGGATCTTCTGATCGCAACAGCTGGCACAGAACACATTCCCACAATTCCTGCAGAGGTCAGGAGAAGAGGAGGAGGAAGTCAGAGAAAGAGTTCAGAAAGAAAAAAAAAGAATAGAATTAGTGCCTTTATAAATGAATAAACGTTTATTTCCTGCAGAGAGGATCTGAATGCACTGAAAGGGGAGAAAATAAACAACAATAACTCTATATGTGTATATACTCTATATGTGAAATATATATATGTGTATTTATTTCTTCATTTAATAAGTGATATAATAATAAATATGCATTATAAAAATTATATTAATATATTTTCATAACAATAATAATGGCTAAATTTACTAAAACTGAATGCATTAAATGTTAAATTAAAACCATAATTATTAAGAATATTTTTAACTTAATAATAGTGATTAACAAAACATAACTTGTTTTAATTGCATTAAAATAGAAGACGTTACATTTTCAAATAAAAAGCAAGCATTTACAATTTTATTTAATAATAATACAAAAGACATGAATTTATTAAAACTGAATACATTTTGAAATAAAAAAACTATAATAATAATAATTAGTACTTTTTATTTTATAACAAACACTTAATGCATCTTAATACATTAAAACTGATTGAACAACATTTTTTTTTTTATAAATTCATTTGTATTATACTTTAAATCCATAGTCATAAATAAAACATCTCCTTCTTATTGTTATTACATAGTAATCTCATATGTTAAATATGATAATTCTAAGAAATATACTACAATCAAATGTATCACTATTATTTTCATCTGCCGACGACCCTAATTTACACACATTTTACACGAAACACTGTACAAAACATAAAAAGAGCTCAAGTTCTTCATAACAGGAAATAACAGTGTTAAAGTGTTACGTGTGGGAGGGGCTTCTTCAGGTCAGGACAAAACACAGCACATGCAGATTTACTCTAATTAAATCACAAACGAGTGAGAAGAGATGCCCTGACAGCGCACGTGTTTTACAGAACACACACACAAACATGCAGCCCTTCATACATTACGGTCACACACAACACACACACACATGCTGAGAGAAAAGAGACTAGAGAAAATCAATCACATGATTTCACATCAGCTATATCCCTGAAAACAGAATTTCTGGCTCTTATGAAGCTCATAGAATTACTGCAGGTGTATTCACAGATCATCACGGTACAGACGTCAGAAACATGAACATATGACCCTCAGTTTCATACCAAACCTGCTCAATATGAACTCATTTCACACGCAAGGAGATCAACCGATCATAACAAGTCTTTCACTTACGGAAGATAGTCTTAACGGTCTAAAAGATCAGAGAGAGTGTGGAAAACGCTGAATTATGACCGGTTTGGGTCCAAGAAACACTGACTAACATTATAAACAGACTACATGTTTTCATATTGTACACTTTACAGCATTTTATTTTTCCCTGATGTCCTAATAAAGATTTATTATTTTAAGTTTGGGGTCAGTAAGTTTAAAAAAAAAAGTTTTTAAATGAGTCTTTTACGCTCACCAAGGCTGCATTTATTCGATCGAAAATACAATAATACTATGAAATATTATTATAATTTCAAAGAAGTGTTTTCTATTGTAATATATAGTAAAATGTCATCTATTCCTGTGATTGTCATCATCATTACTCCAGCCTTCAGTGTCACATGATCTTCAGAAATCATATCAATATGCTGATTTGCTCCCCTAAACGTTAACAGAGAAAGCCCGTGAAGAGATGGAGGAGAAGAGAAGAGGGTTAGGTCACTCTGAAGCGATGCGGGGTTAACAGGACGTACAAGAGCCTGAGAAGGACACAGAGAGGGCTATTCTCACCAAACCTCTTCCACACGCTCCTTGCCTCTGTGATACAGGAGGAAAAATCAACTTTAAAACCTAGTGAGATTTCTACCTAGACAGCATTAGAGGGCATCACCGGGCAAATTCTAAAGATGTAGTCAGCCAACAAACAATCTCAGAATGCATGATGGCCAAAACGGCAGATAGATAGATAAAGACTGCAAATAATATTTCATATTCTCTACTGAAAATAATGCATACAAATAATTCCATCTACAGTAGTTGAGTTGAATTATTTGTAGGGATGTAACGATTTACTCGACTCACGATTTTATTTAAACAAAATTAGATTTAAGACGGATTATAAATTAAATGTGTCCTTTTATTAATGCTTGGACAAAATGCTGCATGTTTCTTAGTAAAATCGAAATATAACACTATAATAATATAACACTTTTTGCAAATTATTGCTCCTTTGATGGTTTTGATTGCTTCTATTGTCCTCATTTGTAAGTCGCTTTGGATAAAAACATCTGCTAAATAACAAAATGTAAATATAATGTAAACAACAAAACTAAATTGAAATTTTAAAACAAGCCCCAAATCAATCGATTCAGTGCGATTAGGTGACCTGGTTCGACCGGTTCATTAAGAAGATCCGGTTAAATCGAACGATCGTTCATGAAATAACACCAGCTAAACTTTTCTAAAGTCAGTAAGTTCTCCTCAGACATGCATTGATATAAACTCCTACCCCTAATTCAATCGCGATTCGTTTAGCAGCTCAACCAATTTGAATCATCACATGTTTGAATGGATACACAGCCGGCTCACGGTTAATTGTTAAATACCTAATTATTTGTGTGCATTTGTATTTATTAAGTCTGTCATGTCAGCAGTATTGCAACATGCTAATGTCCGACTCTTTTGCAATCTATCATACACTATGCACTATGTGGTGTGCATGATGTTTCTGACTAGCTGGAGCATTCAAATCAGTCTTGTGAGATTCCATTTCAGCCAAGATGCTGTCTATGTAGACAGTAGGAAGCTCATTAGCTCACTGCTGCTAAAAATTAAACTATGCACAACTTCAATAGAAAAGCATATTTCATCTTTTCAAGCTCAGTTCTGCTGTTCCCATCAGTGTCCTACATGTTGACTCTAGAGTGCTCAGCTGTTTACTCACTGGGCAGTCTGCACTAGTCCTCACAGTTGGGTAGTTTGTTTAATCTGCTGTGTTTACAACTGCTGCTGTAATGAGTTAGGAGTCAACCATGAAACTCTTCTCCAAATGTTTCTGTTTACTGACTGACCGGAGGTAGAGGGATTTTAGAGAGGAAAAAAGGGAGGTGTCAAGAAAATGAGTAAACACTAATGCATCTGACTCAAAAAGAGGTACACAGAAAAGAGAGAGAAGACTGTAGAGGTGTGTGTTTGTGTGGCAGTCTGTGATGGTGCCTTACCTGCAGTGGTGTTTTCTAGTGGCTAGCCAGAATCCACTCTCACAGCCGTGGCACTGAGCGGCCAGATGATCCGGGTACCACCGGGTCACCTGTAAAAATACATAATATAGGCTCTAAACCAGTGGTTCTCAACCCGCGGCCTGGGGTTGAATACAAATGCGGCCCGCCATGCTGAACATAAATAAAAAATAACTTTTCAGTTTTACAATTCATTTTAGTTTTTACATTAATTAAAAAATGTACTAAACAAATATAAGCTATAATGTTTTTGTTATGTAAAATCATTTTGTTTTTCATGTATTATTTTCAGACATGAGCAGATGTACTCACGTAATTAATGTTACATTTAACGAACACTTACAAGCGCACACTTTGGCAGAATTAAATTCAAATAGTCATCAGCATGTCCCTGTGGCTCAGTGGTAGAGCATTGCGTTAGCAGCGCAAAGGTTGTGGGTTCGATTCCCAGGGAACACATGTACTGACAAAAAAATGTATAGCCTGAATGCACTGTAAGTCCCTTTGGATAAAAGCATCTGCTAAATGCATGAATGTAAATGTAATCAGCAGCCATTAGTTCTGTAAAATTGAGCATCAGAATGGACACATTTATTAAGGGTGAAAACGAAATATGGAAAATGCCAGTGAAGACACGCAATCAAACAAGAATAGTCTCCGCATCAGCGGTGAAGAGAGCGCTGGACTTACTTTCGGTTTGCCCCCCCGCTCACTTGAAGATGTTCAGGTAAAATAGAAACACTCATAAACTACTACGCAGCAATCATCCTTATTACAGAAATGTGTCAAAACATCTCTGGAGAGAACCTCAGATTATTAAATTAGAAAATGCTTTCCTTATTTGGCTACATTTGTGAACGCACACTTTCTGCAATGCCGCGTGTCGCGTAACACTTCCGTGCGCATCTTACAGACTGTAACTTACAATCTCAACTTCATTGTGCTGTTACTCCTTTCCAGCAGAATTTCACAAAATTGGTTTCCGACAGCATCAGGTGTTTTATTATTGGTGAGGAGAATTATTTATTTATAAATGTAATCGTTTAGATATCATAATATTTAGGCTATAAGTAATATTATAAATCTGGTTGGTTTGTACTGATGACGTAATATGTAGATGACATGCGTGAGACTTGCACTTGGACCATAGTGTGGCCCGGTGGAAAAAGAGGTTGAGAACCACTGCTCTAAATGAAATAATCAATAAAAAAGACCTCATAAAGACCTTAAATACAACATAAAATGGCATTCATAATGACAAATTCAAAATGACATTGATGAAATATTAAGAAAACAAAACACTATTAATGTATTTCTTTAGATTAGCATGCACTATGCACTGAGGAATCACTCACGATAGCAGCAGGGTTTTAACAAGGATATTTGTTCCAATGTAATGTCAGGTTTTCTTTAAAATCAGAAGAAATGTCTTCCAGTATAATTCCAAAACAAATCACAAACTTTTTTTTTGAAAAATACATTAATATTTTTATTCAGTAAGGATGCATTAACTTGATCAAAAGTGACAGTAAATACATTCATAATGTTACAAAATATTTATATTTCAAAGAAATGCTGTTCTTTTTTTTGGCCTTTCTACTCAAAAATGGCTGAAAAAAATGTATTGCGGTTTCCACAAAAATATGAAGCAGCACAACGGTTTTAAACATTGATAATGATAATCAGAAATGTTCCCTGAGCAGCAAATCAGCATATTAGAGTGATTTCTGAAGGATCCCGTGACACTAAAGACTGGAGTAATGATCACAGGAATAAATTACATTTTTAAATATAAAACAATACACATTTCCCATTTCAAAAATCCATACTTTTCCAGACTCAAATTTCCAAACCTCTTTTTTTGTGGTTTTCTGACCACTTGTGATCCTGGTCATAATACATTTTTTTTATACATAATATGATAGCTGCATAAATAATTAAATAAGCTTTCCATTGATGTATGTTTGTTAGGATAGGACAATATTTGGCCGAGATACAACTATTTGTAAATCTGGAATCTGAGGGTGCAAAAAATAAAATACTGAGAAAATCACCTTTAAAGTTGTCAAATGAAGTTCTTAGCAATGCATATTACTAATCAAAAATGAAGTTGACATATTTACAGTAGGACATTTAGAAAATATATTCATGGAACATGATCTTAATATCCAAATGATTTTTGGGATAAAAGATAAATCTATAATTTTGACCCATACAATGTATTGTTGGCTATTGCTGCAAATATACCCCGGCAACTTATGACTGCTTTTGTGCTCCACGGCCACATATTAAACATAAATGGTTCATAGAGCATTATTTTTAGCATCGCTTTTTCCCCATCAATTTCCTTTAAGGTGACATTAACATACAGAGCCCCTAAAATAAAAATAACATATGAAAATTTACATTTACATGCACACAAGAAACTTGTTTGCAAACTTTTTGCATGCTTACGCTTTACAGTTTCTATTTTTATATAACCTATTTCCTTTGTGCATCACTGCCATCTTACTATGAATAAAACAAGAGCATGGATGCACATCTACTTGCTCAAATTTTGGCTTTTCTTATGTTAGTACCTCTAATATCAAGGCCTAGTGTCCATACTCCGTGGCGGCACAGAAACCATGACACATAATGGGCTGATGGCATAATATTTGCCAAGTTCAAGGGTTTATAAAAAAGACTGGTAATGTTAACAAAAATGTGTTTACAATTTGGCTTTCGTTAGGGCAGTATGCCATATTTCAAGATATTAGGTATCTTTTTCACATACTCTGCAGTGGTCAAAAAAACACTGCGAAATGGGCTGATGGCACAATAGGTGGCGTTCATAATCGAATGTGATTCATCTGCAATTATGAATGCGATATCGCAGCTTGTCAATGATCTACGGCTCCATGTATTAACTGCCGCTCCATCTGAAGACAGGTGATGGCGATTTAGTGCCAATCACGGAACCGGCTTTACTGACAAGATGTACATGAGAATTGCATGCGATTCATTGCACAGCCCTACCTTGTATTCTGTCTCCATATATTATAATAAGAGTGTGTACCTCAGTGTCCTGCTTGTCCACCTGCTCCCAGCTGGCCTCAGAGAAGAGTTCAGTGCTGCAGCGGGACAGACAGTTGGGCTCCAGGTTGAAGTCAGAGTCTGCGATTGAGGTCTGACAGAAAGATGAGAAAAGGTCTCTTTTAAGATAAACCATCAAATATGCCTGAAACATCTGCATGTAGGTATATGTATAGAATGCTATGTATTCTGTGATTTCATTTATATTTTTGTTATATATACTATGTATAATGTCTGTAATATCCCTTCCTCTGTAGTTTGCCTTTTTTTTATAATTTTTTTTTAAAATAAATTATCTCTGTAATTGCAGAAAAAATGCAATAACACCCCAACCCAAAAGAAACATTGAGTGTGTACTGCTCACCACTTCATCACCCATATCTCCATTGAGTCGCAGCATCCCAGCGGCCTGGTGGCTCTCCAGACGGCTCCAGAGCTCCTGTACCTGCCTCTTCAGAGCTTCCACCTCCAGCTGGTGACCGGCCTCGATCTGCCGCAGGCGTTGCTGCACGGCGTCCGTGTGTAGGGTCAACCCGTCATCGTCCAGATGGCTCCGGGCCGAAGGGGGTTCTGGGGGGCTGAAGCTCGGCCGGCCCAGAAACCCCAAGTGCAGGCAGCGATGGTGGGAGCAGGCGCCCCGTGCGTGGAGGGTCAGCGAGCCGCAGCTGGCGAGCGATACCTGCCGGCTGAGCGTGGCCCGTTCCCCGTTTGTGCGCGCCGCCCATTGCGGCATGGAGGGCTCGGGGTCAGGGGAGTCTCCGTTGCACACCGGGTGGAGGAGGTCAGTGGAGGGAGGAAAGGCACTGAGAGACGGCCGTTTTGGGGTGTTGTTTAAAGTCCTGGGGTCGGTTGAGGCGCGTAGACCCTGTTTGAGGCACGATGATTCGGCGAGGGTTTTAAGAGGTGGAATAGTTAAAGGCCCCAGACTCTCAGGCCGAACGCCCAAGTCCTCCGTAAGAGTCTCTGTGGAGCTCTCCAAAAGAGAAAGACATTTCTCCTGCTCAGTGGTTTCTCGCCTCACAGTCCTGAGGCCACTGGGAGGGAAATTATTTGTGTTACGAGAAGGATTGTGTTCTTGTATCGTGCATTTCTCAACTACTTCTAAGTCTTGGCTTTCCTGGCTGAGAGCAGAAGATGCTTCAGAACTACCGTCTTCTGAAAAATGTCCATTGACATTTGCATCTCCAAGGCTTTTATCTTTGCTCTCCTGAGCATCAGAAGTTAGCTGTGCCTCAACACTACCCTCTTCTGAAAGTGCAACAACATCACTCTGTCCGTTCAGAACGGAGGTTTTGTTAGTGTGGTCTGCCTTTGTGTCTCTGTGGCTATTTGGTGGCGATTCGTCTTTTGTAGCTTCCTGGAGAATGTTCTCTATTTGACCTACAGCCACACCAACTGTCAGCTCCGCCTCGTCGACGCCTTCCATCATTGGCAACCTGACATCCCCGAGCCACTCCCCATTCTCTGTGCCCCCGTTGGGCAATGTTCCCATAAGCCCCACCACGGTTTGTCCATTGACCCTCTCATCTGAGTCTGGAGATGCAGCACCGTCAGCTCCTGCCCCGATGTTGAGCTCCAGAGACCTGCGATGGTCCTGCCATTTCTCATTCAAACTGGGGTCGCTGGAACGTCGATTGAAGCCAACGGGTTTCCGACTTCACTGCGCTGGGCAGGTTTTCGAATGAGCGGGTTTTAGGACGCCTGTGGGCACAATACAAGATGGAACCAAGCTCATGACTTCTAAAGACTAAACGACTTAAAAATGTTGAGGTCCATATTAAACTCTTTATTTTACTTCTGTAAAGGCTGGAATACACTATACACCTTTTTAAATGTATACACTACCAGACTTTCAGGTTGTTCTGAATACAGCAAACAAGCAACTATTAGGAGACGCGTTGAAAATGTTAACAACACGTGTTCTAAAATCAGCTCAAAATATCAAATATGCTTGATCTTCTTACTGCACGGAATCATAGTCTGATTGTCAGTAAAATTTGTACACTTAAATCTGCAGACTGACTCGGACTTTCAGCAACTAGGGTTAACGCATTCAGACCCTAAACCAGGGCAAAAACCTGAAGTATTTCTGATTAAAACACAAACAGAGAGCTATTTTGCATGAATCAATTACCTGCTGAGGGGCTGGTCCTCGGGGTTGGCACCAGGTGCAGGGTAGGGGGCACAGGAGTCATCTGAAGGGGTTGTAGGTGAAGAGCTGGGTAGGTAAACTGCTGTCCATAACAGGAGATTGCGTACGTGACACACAGGATGAAGCACCTTATACAAACAGAGATAGAATATAATTATATGATTGATATTGCTTAAAAATGGGTTAATCTCACAAAAAAATACCCAGGTCATACCAAAAACAGATATTGCATAAAGACTTATTTTTTTCCTAGGATTTTGAATTTTTGGTTTAGTTGATCCAGTCAAAGCAGAAATAAAAAAGGCACAGAAGACAGTTTTATCAATTGCAAATAACTATAGGCTATTTACACAGAAGTTGGTTGTCATAATTTTCACACAGACCTGAACAACAGTGTTGTTTTTAAAAAATAAATGTACATTATAAAAACAAACAAAAAAAAAGAAAATTACTAAAGATTATTTAGCTAATAAAACTAACGCAATTAATACAATAAAATGTTAAAAAAACTGAACTAAAACTGAAAAATTAGAAAGTAAAAAAAATCTAACAAACAATAAAAAACATACAAACTAAAATTCATGCAAAAGTATTTAAAAATTAAAAACTGAATTAACATAAAAAAAAAAAAAAAAAAAGATATGAATGATTCTAAAATAACACTGCCCACCAACAGGCTCAACACACTGATCCAAAATCAAATTCATCAACTGTTTTGTTGGGGCAGTGTGTACTAGCTTTAAAGGACGGGAGAAGAAAGGACAGGGCAGCACCGGGTCTCTTGAGGATTAGAGAGGAATGCAAGCTAGAGCTGTACATGAGTAAACACCTCTCTTCATGTTTACTCACTACACAAGGAAACTCTTACAAAACCGGGGTATGAATTGAGGCAAAGGAAGCTGAGGGCTGTTAGGAAAGGGAAAAAACATTGCAATAAATAGAATCAGTGCTGTACAGACACGAATAACGATGGACTGAAAAATGGGCCATGTCAAATAATGGTACTTCTTTTGATTGATTGATTATGAAATACATTTATACTTCATTGTGCTTGATTTATTTGAGTTGATTAGATTTAAAGTAGGGCTGCAACTGACGATTATTTTGATAATCGATTAGCTGGCCGGTTATTATTTCGATTAATCGGATAAAATTAGTATTTTATTGACAAAAAACACACTACTCCACATTCTGTCCAATGTCTTTCAAACAAACGTGCCAACTGAATGATACACATACAGTACTTAATTTATTAGACCACCGATCATAATAAAGAGAAACCAAAATATTTTAGGAATATGTTTAAAAATGGTTTAAATCTAAAAATGTTATTGGGCAAATAACAAACTGAAACAACCAAATAGTATTAATTCCCACTATAACACAAATGGCCTCCTATGCCTTGCAACAGGTGCCATTATGTACTTTTTGACTGTAATTGTGTATCTGAAAACCACCATGAAGCACTCTACCTTTCTTTCATAGATAACAGCAATAATTATATTATAGCATTAGAAATAGCCTACTATTGTTACTAAAGAGCTTACGCATATTGGAGGACTAACCAATACAGAAAGCTAAAACATGATTTTGGTAATCACCAATGCTGTTCGTTTAGAGAAGCAGTGGCACAAACCTTACATCATTTGTTAAAAACCTTACATAAATGTGTTTTAATAAATTTGTTAAGCACTGTAATAGTGACTATAGTTTAAATCTCTATTCAAAATTAAAATAATAATAAAGATAATAAAAACACAAACTCATTGTTAACCAACAGGTAAGAGAGGTTTTCTGCAGGAACACGCGTTGACTTCGATCAGTCACGTGTCATTTATTTATCCTGTAATAAGGCGGCTATGAAGCGTCTGATATTTATATTCAGAATTACACGCTGTTATCCCTTAACAGTTCCTACTCTCATAAAATACTAGTACGGCATGTTGACTTTAAAGCCTTAATTTAACTTTAAACTACAGATATTTCAGCACAATACATATCTTTGCGCCGAATAGCCTTTGAATTGTCTAAAGGTCTGTCTGATGCGTGTGCATTTTGCAAATGGACCTTTATGCAAAAATGGACCTTTATGCAAAAATGGAAATGCTCGCAGGAATCTGTGACATTTATAGATAAGGATATGACCGTAAACTGAATGTTTTTTTTTGCACTGAGGATGCACACGCATGTGTCACAGCGCCTGACAGGGCAAGCCTTTACACTAATGCATTAACTTAAAGATCAAAAGAAAGAAGTATCATGTTTTGGGCAGCTTGGATCACGTACTTCTCCCGCAGCATCTCATTCTGCTTCCTCCACTATTTTTAGATGCATTTTGTCGATAGAAATGCGTTATTCAGTGCTGTAATTTGAGCAACCGGCTGAAGTTGGACATGCACTGTGGGCAGACCCGACTAATCGATAATGAGAATCGTTGTCGATGATTTTCATTATCAATAATAATCGATTTTATCAATTAGTTGTTGCAGCCCTAATTTAAAGTCATCTTTTAGCGCCTGAACGGTCAAATACATGCAAAAATGTGTCAAAATGCGGCGTTTAGTGATTATTTACAGTCTTCATTTTGCTGGTCTCTAAAATGCAGAAGTCATGGCAACCTTATTTACAATACAATAAAATATATATTTGATATATATCACTATCTTCAAATAAATCTTTCATATAAAGTTTTGGTCATATGGCCAAGGCTACAATAACCGTTTTAAATAATTGTGATTACAATATTGACCAAAACAATCGTGATTATGATTTTTGTCACAATCGAGCAGCCCAAAGTCAATTTATTATATCTGCTCTTTGGCATCACTGACACTGGCATCAACTCCTCCTATCAGTTGTAACCTCATGTGAGTAAATATTTGTAAGAGTGTAATGAGTTAAAGATAGACTGAGAGGCGTTGACGTACGGTTTCTGAATGGGAGGAGTACAGCATGTTTCTGAAGGAGTTGTTGGCGGCTCTGAGGAGAGACCACACGGAGCAGGTTTTTTCCTGGATGAGTCTGTCCTCTCTCTCCTTCCCGCTGTTACACAGGAACGTCCCGAAAAGACACGAGTACGTGTGCTGCACCAGCTTCACCTGAACACACAAAACTAAAAGACTCAGAACTAACAACTTAAAGTACAAGAAACACGTTTAATATTAAAAAGACAGGTTACCAGAAAGGCTTCATTGAACTCAAAGGAACATGGGAATTGTCTCTGGAGCTGGTGCACACAGTCTAACCACTGCAGGAAGACGGGACATCTCTCGTTCAAGTCCTCTGCGTTTTCTCCGTGACCACAGCGGTCTGCAAACTTATGTCCGAAGTCCAACCACTCGGTCTCAACCAGCACCTGAAAACCCTGCCAGTAGAAAGATGATTTTTCTGTTTATGATGTCAAAAGTTTGATGTTTGCTTAAAGTCCTCCAGAACACAACATGTATTCAAAGTCTCTAAGCATCATACTCAGTACAAAAAATGTACGATATTGTAGTATTATTTATATATAATAAGAGTTATTATTAACATTTTGAAGGACCTAATATGTTAATTTTCTCATTTAAATTGTAGGTTAATTTTTTTATTCATTTTGTTTATTAAAATGTTGTTAAATATTAATATTACCATTTAGGTTTAATTATTTTTATTTCGGTTTCAGTTTTGTTTTTCAGTTAAAAAATGTTGTGCTTAAACTTATTAGTTGGCAAGGCACCATTTCTATTATTATTTGGCCAAGTCACCGGGGTTACACCCCTACTCTTTACGAGAAGTACCATGGGATATTTAATGACCACAGCGAGTCAGGACCTGGGTTTAACGTCTCATACGAAAGACGGGATTCATATTCCTTATGAATATAGGTTTATTTGTTTACAATTAAATGCTACCACTGCTATTGATAGCACGAAACCGGTTAAAATGAAGCAAAATCAGGAAAGAAAAACTCGAAATGTTTATCTTTGATAAAAAATTACAAATATATCTAAAATTAAATATGGCGCAACATCATAAAAAAAGTAATCTGAATGTAAAAAGTCTAAGAGGAGTGAAGAAGACCTGCCTCAAATATATTGCACCCTAGCATACATGGCATTATCTTCTAAACAATGAAGGGAACTGGATGGATGATATGAGAGGTTATTAGAAACAGAAAGTATTTGAATCACAGACCCAATTCCCTTTTGATGTCAGAGTTTGGCCTTTTGGATGGTGTGTAAGCTGTAATCTCACCCCACACAGAGTCCACTAGTAAACACTGCCAGAAAATATCTAGACTATGAAAAGTCACCCAAATAATACACAACACTCTCAGAAAAAAAAGGTACAAAAGCTGTTTCTGGGTTGGTAACCTTTAAAAGGTACATCTTCATTCTGCTTCTTCCTTTAAGGGTGCATATTAGTACCTTTTGAAAGGGTCGTCCTGCAGTGACCGCTTTTGTCCCTTTTTTCTGAGAGTGTATTAAAAGGAAAGGTGCATTCAATCGATGTTAATTAAAGTGTGTTGTGCTCCAAATATTTTAACATTTCCTCTAAGCCTTTGTCTATGCAAACATGTCCTTGTGAGCATTTCAAAGCACAGGATTTGAAATAAGCCCTTGTGGATTTTTCCAGCATGTGATAGCTTATGAACTCCTCTCGTAATAATTCGGAGGGTTTTGTTCATTATGTCACCGCTCACCTCGATGGTGCGGTAGTACGGGTCCAGCAGGAGTTTTGCCAGCGCTGCTATCTGAGGGGTGCGATCCCAGCCGTCTGAGCAGTGCACCAGCACGGGCCTGTGGTCGCGGTCCACGGCGTTCACAACGAGGAGAGACGCCTTGAGCAGGAGGGACAGATGCTGCAGCCACTTTGTGCTCTCCAGAGCAGACAGCCAGCTACAGACACAACAAAACTCACCATTACACCATTACATCTAAAGCATGTTCCAGAGAATATGGTTATTTTATACAAGACTGTTTGCAAGAAAACGATTCTTAGAATCCTTTTTATAATTATGTATATAATTTTTATTCAGCAAAGATGCATTAAAAGCAATCAAACAAATACTGTTCTTTTGAACTTTCTATTAAATCAAAGAACCCTGAAAAATAATAAATAATAAAGGATTCCAAAGCAAATATGTTTGCTATATAAATAAAAGCAAGTTTTTGAACATCGATAATAATCAGGTATGTTTCTTGAGCATTACATAAATAAACTACATTTGAAAATATATTTAAATAGAAATAAGTTATTTTAAATTATAATAATATTTTACAATATTTCTGTTTTTACTGAATTTTTATCAAACAAATACAGCTATTTGAGCATAAGATACCTTACTCTTAGTCTCTTCAGAGACTTGAGGTTTTTCACAAACATTAAAAATAAAGATTTAAAAATAAGCTGATGGTTGTAATGTCCAATTAATGAATGAGTAATTCTGCAGATTCGTTTTAATAAATATCCTATAGTATGTCTGCATACTGAAAATAATTGCAAACTATCCTGTTTACAATTATATCTAATGAAAGGGAAACAAAAACGTCTTTATGCACATCAGGAAAACAGAGTTTAAATCTTAATGGAAAACTGTGAGAAGGAATAAAGAAAGCAGTTTGACAAGTGTGGTTAATACTCATTATAAATGTTTTCCAACATGGTCAAATACAGCCAATGCAAACTGACTTCAGCCAAGGAAACACAGAGAGCAGTAACCGGAGGAGACATTCAAATTATCGCTCCCAAGAGAAACAGGAATCAGAATAGTGTTTAAAAGGAAATTCACCTTTGCATGAATATGACTACCTCATGTAGCGAGACATTTACAATCAGAATAATCAAAGGAGATACATTTTCTTCCCTCTGAACAATTCATGTCTGTTGCCTAGAAACACCGCTCTTGGTCAGAGTTTTTCATGTTGATTAAAAAGAGAACGAGAGAGAGAAAGAAACCGAAGAAAGTCACTTGGAAGACTTGCTGTTGACTTTACAACAAATAGATGAGTGGAAAACAGCATGGATGGAAAGGAAGAAAATACGAGCCAGTGCTGGAAATCACAGGCAGATGCCAGGAAAAGAACAATAGACGGAAAAATAAAAAAGCCGAGCTCATGAAGGAACTAAAGCAAGTGCTTGTAAGAGTTTGAGATGAGCACAAGCAATGAATGCATTTCAATCAATCATGTAAAGCTAGAACTGATAGTCATTCAAATCAAGTTTTTGATCAACAGGTAAAGAATTCAAGGGTTACAGCCTTAAAGTTAATATTTGATCCAAAAAAATCTGCTTAACATTTGATTCAAAGCAAAGAAGCATTATGTTGACCATATTATAGTATTTAATAATTATTCTTGAATTAGCTTTTATTTAAATATTTTCAGTTTTAAGGTTACTTTAAGTAGTGTTGTGTTATATATATATATATATATATATATATATATATATTGTTTTTTAGCTTTATTTTGGTTTGAATAATTTTATTACTTAAACTTACTTCATTTCAATTTATTTCCAAAACAAAATTTCTCATTTTTAGTTTTACTTTTAAGCTTTTCATCCATTATCCATATTTAATTTCAGCTTTCAATTCAATTACCGAATTAAAAAAATATATATTTTCGTAAACAATACAACTCTGATACTGACTCCATTATTAGTTAGTCCTATAAGCTAAAGCCAGTTTGGTAATGTTCTGAGTTGCAGGTTTATGGTGTCACAAGAAACACAGATATTTGAAAACTCATGTCATAAAACCTCATAATACACTGAAAATGATTAGTGTAGGATTTACGTTGAAATAATTTTAATTTAGAAAATTGCTAGTAGATTTCACAAATACGAAATGGCAAAAGATTGAATTAAGCATGAAATGCTGAAGTAGAAAGACTGAAAAAGTATTTTCTTGCAAAACATACTACAATAATCTTTATTTCCAAAAATAATTGTTTAAAAAAGTTAAAACTTTAACAGTGTAGATCGATCTAGAAACAGATTAAGAGCAATTTTTTTTTGTTTGCTTTACATTTTGAGTCGAATACCTATAATATACCTACATACACACCTACAATTACTTTAATATATGTACAGCTTGACAGTTATATTAAATAAAAAGAACAATTAAGAAAAAAAGGTCCTTAAAAAGGGTGAAATACAACAATACTGCACACTGCAACCGCAGCAGATGTTTGCTGGAAGACTTACTTGGCTGGATCAGGCATTTGTGTGCAGAGGAAGCGCAGAGACTGGAAACTCTTGCGGATGGAATGGATGTTGGCCATACCCATAAACACCACCTCACAGTTAGGGTAGTACTCTACAGGGGAGAACAACATGTCATTATTAAGTGGGGCATCTTGTTTGATTGTGATTGCTGAAGGAGCACCTATGAGAGAGTACCTGGGCATTCACACCCTCCTCCTTTGGCTCTGTTGGCTACGGCAGCGGCATATGACCTGGCGTCCAGGATCAGAAGTTTTCGAGGCTGGATGGCCAGTGTCTCCACCTCTGCGCTGTTAGTCATTGACGAGTCTATAGAAAAAGACACATGTATCAGTAAAGAGACCTAAATTAACAATTCAGTCAACATTTTTAAGGGCGAAGTTGTACTGACCGAAGTCCACATCTGAGAGATCGGCTCCGTTAGTGTACTCGCGGGAGAAGGAGCTGTTGGAGACGCCTTTACAGGAGCTGCTGTCCACGGCACAAGCTCTGGCGATGGACTGCACCAGGTGCTCATCATCTGCGTTCCTCCAGCCCCACCAGCTGACCTCAGGCTGACCACAGCGAGCGATCACTGCCCCTGTGCTCTGGTGCCTGGGAAAGAGTGATTCAAGATCTCGACTATTCCTCTGACAATTCTAGGCAGCTTTGTTGTAAAACTATAACTAGTAAAAGTGTCTTCATTAATTGAAGTAAAGATTAAATAAAGCATGAATTAATTTTAAAATAAAATTAAACTATAACAACTCAATATTTTAAATAAAGCTTAAATAAAAGATAAATATATAAATAGAAATAATTAAAAAAAACTACAAAATAGTTTCCTTGTTTCCAACTAAAATGAAGTTCAAGTACCAAAATGTATTATTGTGTAGCTGTAATATAATAGTCTGATAAAAAAAAGACTAATCATTATTAATAACAATTATAATTGTTTTTTTGAGCGATTGTGATTAACAGTTTAACAATTTTTATTGTGTAGCCATATCAATAGAACAATAGATAGATCGAAAGATAGATAGATAGGAAACTATTACAATATTTTAATTATTTGAATAAAGCTTAAATAAAAGATAAATATAGAAATATAAATAAAGTAGAAATATTAAAACTAGAAAATGTTTCCTTGGTAAGTAAGTGAAATAAATTAAGCAACAAAAGGACTAAACTATATATATATATATATAAAAAATCTGACAAAAACACATAATGAATGCCTAAAAAGTTGCCTAAAGAGGCAACTCACTAGGTTTTGGATTATCCATGTATTTTATGAATGGATTTAACTCCTGACCTGTAAACCACGGTCGGAATCCTCTTCCAGGAGCGGAAGGCCGCCACATTCTCCAGCTCCTTATCAGTAATCCAGGCTGGCACCAGCAGCAGCTGAGGGTAGCTGGAGCACAACCTGTGCCAGGGGGCAAGCAGAGGGCAGTGTGATCGGACTGACTGACTGATGCCTGTCTGAAGTCATCTAATCCTGAACGCAGCAGGACAGGACTGAGTGTCCAGAGCAGTTTAGATGTGCTTGTATTTGAGAGAGAGAAACACTCACTTGTACTTGTTGTTGATCTCAGACACTCTCCAGGCATTCTGAGTGTCGAAGCCCAGCCGCTCCACCTCGTTATGGAAACGTGACATAACATGATCACCTAAAAGAGAGAGGCGAGTGAGAGATGAATCCTGAAGATGAGGAAGAAGAGGATTTCCAAAGGTGAAATAGTTGGACAAGTTTTGTGTGGTTCTTTGTAAAGACTTGTATTTTGTGGACTCTTTAAGTTGTAAAGCTGCCTGGCTATGCAAGACTATCAGGAAATACAGAGCTCAAACTATTTGTGAGACATCTGATTTCAGCCTCAAGCATGCAGACAAGGTTTGAGAAGGTCAGACAGTACCTGGCCTACACAGATCCCCATGCTGCTCCTTCTCCACGCACCACGCGTGGAAGGCGAAGGAAAAGAGCTCCTCTATCTGGGACGGGGGACGGACTTCAGCGTTTAGCCTCTTCAGCCACTCCTGACACTGCTCAAACGTGGAAAACTGACACCTGTCAAAACACATCAGATCTACTGCATCAGAGAGATACACTGACATAGAATGAAAGAGAACGTCAAATACAGACAGACTGTGTTGACCTGCATTTCTGTATAAAATGGCTATAAAAATGTTTGCACTTTCAAATAAGTCACAATAGTCAGTCTGCTTAATAAATAACACTAAGCAATTTTAGATTTAGATCTATATTTTAGGTAGATAGATGGAATAATAGATAGACAGACAAAACAATAAATAAAACAACATAGATTTCTAGGGTTGCAATAAAGAAAACATGTAATTTGGAGTTTAGTGATCTCCACTGTGACATATTCAACTGAAAGTGTAACACAGCCGGTCTGTTTTCTTTCACACAGCTGCAACTAAGGCGATGGTCTCTTAATTTGTGCATGTGTGAAAGTGCTATAATTCTGATGAAATGGAATAGAAAAAGATAAAAATTACAATGATTGTTATTAATAATGGTGATTATATATTATTTAACAACCGTAATTAAAAGTTTAACATTTTTTGAGCAGCCGTACATAGAACAACGGATGGATGGGTGAATGGATAGACAAACAGATAGACAGACAGAACGAACGATAGAGAGATAAAACAAATGAACGAATGATAGATCGAACAAACAATAGATCGATAGATAGACTTACCTGATGACTTTGCAGTCTTTGCAGGTGATGTGCATTTGGAACATGTCCCGACATTCTACACTTTCTATCAGCTGCAGGGGAACCTGAGAGAGAGAGAGAGAGAGAGAGAGAGAGAGAGAGAGAGAGGAGAGAGAGAGAGAGAGGAGAGGAGAGAGAGAGAGAGAGAGAGAGAGACAGAGAGATGAGAGAGGAGAGGAGAGAGAGAGAGAGAGAGAGAGACAGAGAGATGAGAGAGAGAGAGGAGAGGAGAGAGAGAGAGAGAGAGAGAGACAGAGATGAGAGAGGAGAGGAGAGAGAGAGACAGGACGAGAGAGAGAGAGAGAGAGACAGAGAGAGAGAGAGAGACAGGACGAGAGAGAGAGAGAGAGACGAGAGATGAGAGAGGAGAGGAGAGAGAGACAGGACGAGACAGAGACAGAGAGAGAGAGAGAGAGAGAGAGAGAGAGAGAGAGAGAGAGAGAGAGAGAGAGAGAGAGAGAGAGAGATAGTCATACAGAAATTATTTTTCATTATTGGCACTGTGAGTTTCAGCACACCAAAAGGAGCATCTAAACCAGAAGTCAACATTAACCCAACGGATGCTAATGATTAAATCAACCTGCTGAATCAATCACACTGAAAGTTTAGACATGGGCTTAGAGTTTACAAACACGGTTAGTGATTAGCATCTGCAGATTATTTCAGACAAACTCATTCTTTGTTCTGCAGCTCAAGTGGCATGCCGATCAGCTTCAATCAAGTGTGTGTGTTTATGTGTGCGGACACCACTGCAACTGTGCGGTTGGAAACACAGTTCCCCTTAAAGCTCCGGCATGCAAGTCACATCTGACCACGACTCTCACAACTCGCAACATCATGCAGACAGACTGTTCTGTGGTTACTTACTGACACCTCACACGAACAATTCTGTTCACAGAGAGAGAGAGGGAAGACAGAATCACGAGGTGGACTTGTACACTGTGGCTTTTGGCTCCTCTGTGATGCACACATTCCTGGACTGTGTTTTAAATCCACCACACTAATCTGACCACACTCAAACATTCCTGGGGTGCTTGCTGAAGGGTCAGAGAACACTAAATCACATTTGTGAGATAATAATTGATACGTATTAGAGATAGAAGCTTTAAAAATGTATCTCCAAAATAACATCTTTCAAATTAACCCCTTTAGAGCACATCACTACTAGGGATGGTACCCGGTATTTAATCGGTCTCGGGGCTAAATTATGAAAGACCGGAGTATCGATAAGCTCTGACGTTAACGGTTCTGCTATCGGTACTGGAGAAATTAAGAAAACACACATACATTTATTATTGCTATATATATATATACACATTATCTTGCTAATTGTATCTTACCAGAGTCACCTGCTGTTTTTATATACATTCATCTGATGCATTTTTGCTATTCGCAATTCAGAAGCGAGATCGCGCTCATGCGGAGGAGCTTCAGCACGCGCAACATGAAAGCAGTTTAATTATGATAGAAGAGAGAACTCAACATTCAAACATCTGCTTACGCTTTAGGCCTGTGGCTGCGGCTGCTAATTGTATTTTTTTATTTCGATTTTGGCTTCTAAGCATTATAGCCGCGTTTCTTCTTCCCTTCACACATTCGTTCCTCCCTAAAACCCAAACTTAACATCAGAATCAGCTCAATTGGTGATTGTTGTAAAATGCCGTCTTTACTGTTGCTAAATCGCGGGACATGTTTGATAAAGAGACGTTGAAAGCACAATCCGCACGAGAGACGCTGTTCCCCAGGCTCAAGTGTGTGTGTGTGTGTGTGTGTGTGTGTGGAGCGCACCAAAACACTTTGAGCTTCAGGCGCGTCCATAGTCGATAAGATACACACAAAATATGTAAAAATGGCCGGCTTGGAGAATATTCACTTAAACACAGTTTATGTCTTAAGTGGATGAGAACAGTTGGGAGAAAATCTGATGTGTGTCAATATATTGTCAATGTTAATCAAAGAACAAACCGCAAAGAGAAAATCACTCACAGCTGTATTACGTTATAGCTTTAATAAGCATCAATCTATCAATACATACATTGAAAACTATGCAGTGTTCATTTTAGGGGTGGGCATAGATTAATTTTTTTAATCTAGATTAATCTAGATTAATTTTGGAATTAATCTAGATTAAAATGGCTCATTTGAATTCTGCCGAAGGCATTCAGAATATGTGTGCTACCCAAATAATGGCTAAAAGTAAGTCTTTGAGAACGGGTTTCTCAAGCCAGGTGGCGCATTAGACCAGGGGCTCATCTCCTGTTTCCAAAATGCATCACAAACTGCTTGAGAAAGCTGTTCTACTATGATAATTGGTGATGAAAATAAACTATGTTCAATAAGATGTACTTGTGTTTACTAACTGTTTATTCAGTTAAACATGAATTTTGAACTGTAGGCCTACATAAGAGGTCGTGATGAACTGTTTACAGTTTCCATTGGGAAGCTTCTTAAAAATAAATTTTCCCTGAAGCAAACCCGGCGGCTTCATAGCTGCATCCATGTTAGCACGTCATGTCTGATGTGGTAATTTCACAGTAACGTTAGGCATACACACAGGTTCGAAGCAGAGGGTGACACGGGAGTGAATACTCAAGTTCACATGAGACCTAAAGCGCATCCTGTTTGCTGAAAAGCGCAACGTTTCGTTGTTATTCTGAGTGCACACAAATAAACGTAGAGTCTTTACAGATTCGAAAGATGTATTAGGCTACTTTTATCTGTATAACCAAGAATGACGGAGATTTTAAGAGCAAGTGAGCGCACCGGAGCCTGTCCTGCAGCAAACGCGCTTCCACACAAACACTTCAATAGCGCACATTTCTCTAGGTTAACATCATATTGAGGCCATGTAAAGTTGCTACTACATACATCTTTCAGATGAAAAGCCATATTTGAGGTTGATGAATGATAGGTGAGCGTTTGGATGTCCTGCCCGATTGTATAACCACATAGACCAGCCGTTAACAATCTGTCCATCACGGACTGCGAGCCTCTAGTTCGAAGACTCGTTCTCGCCCCCTACAGTGCAATTCGGCTAGGTATACATCCGCGCTAAAATATCAGGGTGAAAGTCATCATAGTGTGTAGTATAGACCCAGCTCCCAACCCAACTTTGAGAATAGATTAACGGCGATATTTTTTTTATCGCCGATAAGAGTCTCGCGTTAACGCAGCACGTTAACGCCGATAACGGCCCACCACTAGTTCATTTACATTTTAATACTTTTAGATTTATTGTGTAGGCTATTACAGGCTATTCCTGAACAGTAATGTTAGTGAACCTTCATGAAAAAGCACTGTTTATTTCTTTTCAGTTGTATATTTGTTTTATCAGTTTGTTTTACTTCATCTTTGTTCATGTTCTTACTGTATCTTATAATATGTATAAAACACTAAAAATGCCTGCACACTGGTGCATTTACAAATTGATGCTTTATATTCATTTCATTAAATATTTATTTTACATTTCAAAATATAAAGCAATATTAATTCAGCTCTTAATTTGTCATATATATATATATACATAAAACAATAAGTACCGATAAGAATACCGTTAAAGTACCGAATCGATAAGCAGTATCGGTAAGAGTAGTAATACCGTTAAAACCTTAACGATACCCATCCCTAATCACTGCACAGTGCTGTGGAACAAATTCAGAAACATGACAAAAAGAAAAAGTCTTATGTCATCCTTTTTTTCCCCCCTTTACATCTTTCTCTATTTAATAGTGTCTCCACTCTCAAAAAAACAAATCTGATCTACGAGAATCATGTGGATTGTCCCTCAGAGGTCGGAAAATACGGAAATCCGTAAAAATCACATCCCTGATTTTATTTTGGAGGAAACCACAGGGCAACCTAAATTTTGCTTTTGTTATACACAGATACTCTATTCACAAATTTGGGAAGATGGTTGCATGTGTAGTGTTTTCAAATGCATGTTTGTGTGGAGCAGAATTTACTTTGAACCAAGCCACTCTGAGCTGCTGAAAGTACTAGATCATGAGTTGCTCCATGCATGAAATAATTTTTTAGTAATCGTTTACAGCAATTTAGCAATTAAATTCCTATTATTTCTTAGGTCAGAAAGAAAAAATCCCATCCCTGCAGTTTCAGTCTTTAACAAAAGACTTATAGGCAATTACTATCAGACTTCAAAATGACTGCTCTAAGCAACATTCCAGTTATTACACATTAAGATTACAGATTTAAAAAATTGAATTACAGATAAAAAAAAAAAAAGTAAAAAAAAAAAAAAAAGCGCCTAGTTTTTTTTTAGTGTTTATTAAAATATTTGAAACATATAATGCTATTTATAAAGAATGACACTCATATGATAGAGTTCAAAGGGTTTTCTTTATAATGAAGCAATTTTCTCCTTTGTATGTGTGTAGGGTAAACATTTAAATTTGAGTGTGAAAATTTAGGCGAAAATTCCCCAAAACGCCCATGTGCTAAAGTAGTTTTAAAAACGCCAAGACTTCTGCACTCGGTTATGCTCCGTCATTTGTGCATTATTAAAAGTGTTGAAAAACTAACACTTCAGCAGTCACAATTCATATTCTCTAAACCTCCTTCCTCTTTTCTCTCCATTTCCAGCCCGTGCTGTACACTTGCTCTTACGATAGCTTTGTTGCCTCACTAACTGGCCTGTAGTCACACAACATCAATCTCTCTTCTTTCTCACGCACACCACACTCTCTCTTTCACAGGCACACAGAGAGAGTCACACTCATTTACTCTGGTGAATAAGTGACTGTCACAGATATCAACTGAAGAATCAGCACTGAGCTGATCACCCACCAGCCACAAACAAACCCAGCTGCCTGATCGCATTGTACATGAACAAATATTTTGGTCTAAACAACTCGAGCTTAACAGTATCTGTCATTTTGATAACTATTTTGTCTATCAGTTTATAATGCACTTACAATAAAAGCCGGGGGAAAAAACATCCAGAAAGGAAAACAGTTAAGCGATAATGCACAGCCAGCCAGTCCTTATTGCAAAATAAACCCAAACAGAGATCAGGACTCTAATGCAAATCAGTTTCTTTTTAGGTGGAGTGCTTGGGGGAAATTACTGCAATTATATTAAAGGAACATAAATTACGCACTTAAGCTTTCATAGAAGCACTTAAAAGGGTCACGAGATTTTAACAGAGGTCTTTCTGTTGCACATTATAGTGCGCAGTGGATGTAGGCATGCGTTATTTGTAACTGGTTAATTTTGCTTTATTTTCATCTTCCGGGTTTAAAATCTACATCTACATAAACACTGCAAAATAAACTACAAACGAGCATATTCTTATATATCTTATATGTTCTGTGCATCTGCTTGGGCATTCAATTTGTGCTCTCACATGGTATGTAATTATGTAAAGCATTGTGAGCTTACAAAACCACATGTCATTTTTTTATTTTGTAATCGTGAATTGCAGGGTGCATTTGAGAGATAGGCTTCCATTGTAAGTGCATTGCTGTAAGCACGATTTACATGGATTGTTGACAAACTTTTGACAGTAATGCCAGTTAATGTTCTGCATTTAACCCAGAATATTCCTTCACTCCTCCTGCTCTCCTTCAGGAACAGGCAGCTCTGTGTGCTCCACTTGAATGGTTTCCAGATCATGACTGCTGGTCTATGAGGGGTAGAGGGGTATAGTAGAGTGGATTATTACTATGTAACCAGAACCTTATTATAGTGCCAA
Source organism: Gymnocypris eckloni scoliostomus (assembly GCA_027564155.1). Taxonomy (NCBI): domain Eukaryota; kingdom Metazoa; phylum Chordata; class Actinopteri; order Cypriniformes; family Cyprinidae; genus Gymnocypris; species Gymnocypris eckloni. The sequence continues at coordinate 27,682,946 of CM050420.1, read as the reverse complement.
GCTGATAGCACGGGGGTGGACAATTCCAATCAAAAAGACACTGTAACCATGGCAACAGGCTCGGAAGAAACAGTAAGTGAAGAAGTAATAAAGACAGACCTGTTCGATACACACACACACACACACACACACACACACACACGGTGACGGCAGCCACTGGCCTGTGTCAGAGTGCCTGATGTAACTGTGGCTCGCTGTCCCCAAATTCCCTTTACATCATTGCTGGGCTCTAAATTTAGCAGCATGTCCTGCACCATGTAGGGTTGTAACGGTATGAGACTTTGACAGTATGATAATCGTCTCAGAAAATATCACGGTTTCACGGTATCACAGTATTAAACAATCAAAAAATCGAAGTTCAGTTTTTGTAAACTGTGTCTATCCTCGAGGACAAATAAGCGTTCGTCTTTTCTATATCCAAAGTATTCTCATACTACCAATTTTGATTTATATTTTGACGTGGGGTAGAGATTAGAGATAACTCGGTCTCTGATGTTGTCTCCGCTGCACGTGTGGTGGAGCAAGAGAACAGTTAACTGGAAAGTTGTTGCCCAGTCGCAGGTGAGATACTGCATCTTTTATTCTCCAAATACCATAGATAAGCAAATGTACACGGTATGATAATCGTACATGTTTATATGATGGTATACCGTCATACCCAGGGCTCGAAATTAACTTTTTTACTTGGTAGCACTGGTGCTCCCAACTTCAAGAAGTTAGGAGCACCACAATTATTTTAGGAGCACCCACTGAATATTAAGGAGCAACACAACCGCCAATTGAGCGGAAGGGCGGGCAACATACTTCCTGATGATTAAAAGCTTCGTCAATTGAACCTGATCCTTAAGCTGCAGTGCTTTGTTTTTTATACATGCAAGATGAGAAGAAAATGTCATTTAAACTTTTCTCAAAACAGTTCCCCTCAGAAATGCATTCATATAGACCCCCACTCCCAATTCAATATTTAGGATTTCCTTTCTATATTTCACATAGTGGACGTTGAGCTTGCTCAGGCTGCTACAGTATTTGATGTTCTTTGTGTCCGTCTTCAGCGTCTCTGGCTTCTGTTAATGGCTATTTACAGACTTGGTAATATTTCCACACAAATTAAATTTTGGAAAATGATTTCAATGCAGTTTGTGCAAGTGCGGTCACAAAACCGGTCATTTCCAAGTAGGGGTGGGCGATATGGCAAAAATATAATATAATATTTTTATTTTTTAGACATTTCACGATTTTATCACAGTTCTTTGTCATGTTAGTTTTACCAGTTTGCCTGAGCAGTACTGCCAAACTAATTTCCCTATTATAAAGACAAAGCCTTTCAAGGAAACAAAATATAAATAAGAATGGTGGATATTTAGGCCAAAGTGGGCGAAGATAAAAAAATCTTTGTCATTATTTTATCTTTGTTATGAAAAAATAAAAACAAAGATACACATTACAACTACACATAATATACAAACAGTGTTTAATTATCAGGTACAATAGGCATATTTAGTAGGAGCATTCAAGAAATTGAATGAACAATTAATAAAAATAAAACACTATAGATTGATTCCTATTAAAGTAACTGTATTGTTTTTCAGTCAAGAGTAGCGAGTTATGTTTTTCTCTATGGTTTTGTTGTTTTAACATTAAAGAATAAATGGTCATCTGTCTGTCGATTCTGTCATAGTGTTTTATATTAATACCATCATTTACTCACTCAAAATTAGTTTTAAACCTGAGTGAGTTTCTTTCTTCTGCTGAACATACATGCTATTTTGAAGAATGTGGAAAACCAAACAGTTGCTGGTCCCCAGTGAGTTCCATAGTATTTTTTTATATCCTACTATCAAGTGGACCAGCAACTGTTTGGTTACCCACATTCTTTGAAATATCTTATTTTGTGTTCACCACAAGAAATAAATTAATACAGGTTTGGGACAACATGTCAGAGTAAATAATGACAGAAATCTAATTGTGGGGTGAACTATCCCTTTAATGACAGTCGGCTGCATGTTTAATACTGTCCCTTTAAGAGCTGCATCTAATATACAGGCACGCATCCTTTCCTCTCACCGGTTTAATTTCATTTTAAACATAACCAACTGAGTCTATGTAAACCTTGTGTGTTTTGACAGTATTGGCTCAAAAGATAACTTAGTTGAGTAATCAGGCGCTGTTGGGCCGCTCACATATCGCGTCTTTGCGCGCTCAAGTTCGTTATTTCAAATGTAGGCCGCGGTATGCGCTCATAAGCGGAAGCGGTCGCGGTGCGGCAGCTCGTTTTCCAGCGGCGTCCGCGCCGCATCGAGATAAAACATCTCAAGTTTTCAGAATGCCGTGGGTGGAGGCGCAGCTGATGGTTGCTTAGCAGCGACAAACGCCTCGGGCGCAACCGCCCGAGCGCTTTGGAAAAAGGAGAAAGCAGCGCGCCTAAGCGTTTTCCATGCGTTTTAGGCGCGATATGTGAACGACCCCTTAGACAGGCTTTTAGTTTGGGTGCACGGGCTCAGAAAAGCACACTTTAGGCGGCGAATGAAAAGCTTAACCTGCTTTAGCTCCCGGTCACGTGGCACATGCTGTGCAGTAATTCTTGAACGTTTAGCAGAGAACTGTAGAGGTCGCACCACAGCAATTATTTGCACTCGCACAAATGCTCCCAAATATATTTTGGAGTCGCACAGATTACATTTCGGGAGCATATGCGACCAAAATGGTCGCAATTTCGAGCCCTGGTCATACCAGTATATCATTACAACCCTAACTCCATGTAAAAGAGTCTTTCAGTGGACACTGGACCGGCTATCCATCATACATACACTATGGCACAACAGACCACAATCCAGTTTCACTCAAGAAACTATGAGTTGAAGGTAAAAAATAAATAAATAAAAGTCTCTGCAAGAAAATAAGCATCCAAATTATTTGCAATTGATTTTTTAAAGTCGACTTTTATGTGATGAAAGTCAAGTCGAAGTCGACTAGTCGCTGATGACGTCATTAATGAACAAATAAGTCTGGAGCTGTGACACACACCTTGTGCACAGTTATGAAATATGACACAGCGCTGCCCACATGACTATTGAACCTATAACAGCTTATTTTGATCAGTTCTTTAGTCTTTGGGTCGTTATATTTCTCACAGATTCCTGCTCGTTCTAAATCAGATACAGATAAGTAGTACAGTAAAGATTACATTCATATGAATGAATGCATTAGTGAGAGCGGTTGCGTGTGAATTAATTCTACCTGCAGCATCTCTCTACTAGTAGTGAAGCTGTGGGATTTAGTTATTAAGAAATATATGCTTGAACTTTTCAGTTTCTAAGCTATTTTATAGAGAAATCACAGAACAGTGTTGACAATACATTTTCGCGCTGAATGATTCTGTGCGCACAATCTGCGTGTGATGTATTGTACGTGCTACTGTCTGACGCCTATGTGTGTGCGTTACAGTGCAGCTACATTAGTTACATTAGACTAGAACGTGATTAACTTACCTGTACATTAACCTGTTTAAAACCTGCATTCTACCGTTCAATTTCCAGCATCCAGTAATATAATCACACGTTTTGTGGAGCGCATTCAGAGTATAAATTAGTTTGTAATTTTAACTGTTTGGAAACGGAGCGTAACTGTGGATTTATTATCCTATTGCGCCCTCTATAGGACCAGCGACTAGTCGACGTCAAGCTTAAAGCGCCATGGCAGAGCACATAAGTCGACTAGTCTGTGCAACCCCTAATATACACAAAACTATGCAAGCTTTTTTCCACCACAGGATAAAAAATATATATTAAAGTAACTGCAAAACAATTTCCCATAATTCTGACTTTTTGTCTCAGAATTCTGATTTTTCTCAGATTCAAGTTTTTGTTGCTGCCAATAAATAAAGGCAATAGCAAGTTAACATTTCATAAAATTCAGTTTCTCACAAAAAGTCAGAATTACGAGATATAAACTCTGAATTGCGAAAAATGTAAATCAAAATTGCACAATAAAAAGGTTACGATTACCTTTTTAATATTTTTATTCTGTGGCGAAAACAAGCTACCATACAAAAAAAGAGCTGTACTGTATGTGAAAAATCATCATATATGGGACACATTAAAATGTGGCTGTCAGATGAACTTCTGAAAATCAAATAAATTAAATGTAGACAATTTGAGAAAAGGCCTGAAATGCTAAAACTACTCAGTTTAGTTTGATCTGGTTTCAATCCAAGAGATCTGTTTATTCAACTTCAAATGCTTAGACACGTGGAGCAGCTGTGGTAATACAAAGTGTAATTGAAGTGTTGAAAATCACACACTCACATTAACAAGCGACTCCCTGAACTTGATGTGCAGGCGGTAGCTGGACATGGCAATGATGGCGTCTTCCGCCCTGCCCACAAACTTTGTACACTCTCCATGCAGCTCTGGGAAGGGCACCTACAACAGATGATCATTTCACACATGTATATCCAACAAACAACTTAACATTAGACCAATACAAATATTTAGTGATATTTAGAGTTGCATACCAAAATTAGGCATTTACAAAAACCCTATCAAAAGTAAAACCCTTGATGTGTCTTCCAGTCAGAGGTGCTGAAAACAAAGGCTCTGTTTTAAAAACCTAAAGCTGCCTCATTTTCGAACTGCACAGCATTCATCAAAGCAGAAACTGTACATTATAATTAGTGGTAGACCGATTCATCGGTTTTGCCGAATAATCGGCACCGATAGTTGATTGCCGCAACTATCGGTTATCGGTAAAAATCCATGCCGATAGTTTTCCATTTTGCATCCGTTGCTGAGAAGAGTCCGCTGGCATTATACAATACGAGAGCTGCCTCTAGAGGCGGAAATCACTGACAGCACGTGTTGTTTATTTCGACATGCGACACTGCACTGAGCGGGAAACTTCAAATGCCATTTAAATACAGCCGACAGAAAATCCTGCAGCAGAACAGAGCACCATTCACATGGTTTTCTATTAAATTACATTATATTTGTCCTAAATCATTGTGAATGTACATAAGGACTTCACTCTAGGCTATACATTTTGTATTGAGCATTTTATAGCAAAAAGTATGCCTTTCTGTGGCTCTAATAAAGTCTGTATGCTTCATATAGAGAGCTGTAATAGATCACGCTCTCTTTTTCCACTTGCTGTTTTTTAAACCGAAATTCAAACTGTTCAACGCCACATTGTTCATTCTAGAAACAAACTTCTGTCCCTTGGGTTCTCAAATAAACTGTTTTAGAACACCACTTGAATTGAATGCAAAGTGTTTTGTGTGTGTGTGTGTGTGTGTGTGTGTGTGTGAGATACCTCTGAGTTCTCCTAGACACAGCGCTGCACTTTTCCCTAATTTTTGCTTTTGCGCTTTTGTGTGACTAACTTTTTCTTAATTATTAGATAATTATCAAGTGTTAAAATAGAAGCAAATACAGTGTGTGAGTACACAAACAATATCCAAATTTTAATTGTATGGCCTTGTGTAGCTATTTAAAGATGGCCATCTTTAAGCATGACTGTTGAAATTAAATTGTAATACTTAAAAATAAGAGTCCATTCGTAGCATTAATGAAAACTGTAGAAGTATTGTTTCTTGTTAGTGTTCATTTCAACATTCGCTATTAGCTATTAATAGGCTACATGTTTAAATTTCTTCTTTAAAATTAGCAAATTATGCTCTAGTTTTATTTCAGTATCCATTTAAAAACTATCGGTTGATTAATCGGTATCGGCCAGTGTGGTCCAACCTAGCTATCGGTATCGGTAAAATCCACTATCGGTCGACCTCTAATTATAATTACCTGATTTTAAACACTCTTCATAGCCAGCAACTCTATTAATAGTCAGCCGTGTGTGCCACACTTACATCATCTTGAATTAAAATTTTCACCATACTTGTTGCAATGCACTGTAAGTGATCCAGCCTTAGATTTTGACCAAAACAAAAATTAATTGCCTACAGTTCAGGGACAAACTACACATCGGGACCACGTTTAGGTAAACAGCTTTTTAAAAACAGAGTTTTAAATTTCCTCTCTTAGTGAGAATCAAATAATAATATTAACAAAACCCCTACTTCCTAATGAGCAACATTCGTCTTGGCAGTGGTCTTTTCCCACTTACCTGAAGATCGTCATCGTCCAGGACAGGGGGCTTGCGAGGGAAGATCTGATTGGCCTGGATGCACTCCAGACTCTGCTGCCCCTCCTCCTCCTGTCAAAAAGAATACGGAGAAGAAATGCACTGCATTATACTCTATTGACAATTACAATTAAGAATAATGTAAGATTTTTTTAAAAACTACGTATAGAATCTGGCAGAAAAATGTCCTTCAGTCATGAAATGCAACAAAATGTAAAAAAAGAAAAATTCTAATTGAGATCAAATAGTACCTTCATGCTACAATTTTCTTCATGCAAAATATAATTTATATAAAAATAAATAACTAAAATGTATTCATTTTATTAATCATGCACATTTTCATTATTCACACCACATCATATTTTATATTCGGCTGCAACAATAGAACAATGTGAGAGCATCTTTATCAAAAGCCAAACATTTGACATCATAAGTTAAACATTTTCAAACTCCTTTTCCAGTTTTATCACCCCAGGGCCAAAAAGACAAACTGCAATACGGAAATAAATTGTCCATCACTAAACCTCTGATTAAATGAGTGATTTTCAAAGCTAAAGCTGGGGATAGAGTGGTCAAAGCATTTCCTTAACCAATATCATTTTTGGCTTGGCTTCAGAGCAGCAAAACATTTGTAATGGCAGAGGGAGAGTTTGCCAGTACTTCCTACTCGGAGGTCACTTCTGCTTTTTTTGATATAAGAGGCACTCCTGTAACCGATACAGTACAGCAGCTTTACATAAGACTCTAAGGGCAGTGGGTTATAGTAAATCATGATGACTACTATCACTCACACAAGCGATAGATGCTATATATATGCCATATGATACACATGCAACACATGAAATGTTTGGACGCATCTACTAAATGAGAACACTAGGAAACAAATGGGAATTATGTACTAAACAAATGAAAATTAAAATCATCCTTAATACACAACAATGTTTATATTTAATTTCCATGGCAAGATCCTATTAGAGTTGTGGCCTGCCTTCAACACAATCTGTGTGATGAGCTTCAGGACTCAGAGCAGGGCATAAGTCATTCCATTCACTTCTGTAAGCAGGAATGAGAGGCTACGGCCTCGAGAGTTCAGATTGGCAGAGAATGTTTGGATTCTGTTTCCACAAATAGGAGAGACTCTGTGAGAGAGGGCAGCTGTGTCGCCATGTTGTCTAGCTCAAACACTAGAGCCCTCAAGACGGACTGATCTGGTTGTGCCATAAAATACTGCAAAAGTGTACTGGATGAGATGCACAGAGGAGTTGTGTTTGTGTATAAACTAACTCTATCTATCCATCTATCTATCTATGTAGTTGTGTATAAACTAATTAAGCAGCCAACTAATTAGCCAACTAACATTCTTTGTATTTATTAGGCAAGTCTAACAGTATTCAGGTACAGAAATTGAATAATCAAATGCAAAATAACACTGCATAGTGAGTTTGCTGGCCAGTCAAGCACACCAACACATGGTCATTTAACCAGCTTCTGGTGCTTTTGTCAGTGTGGACAGGAGCCAAATCCTGCTGGAAAATGAAATCAGCATCTTTAAAAAGCTGGTCAGCAGAAGGAACCATGATGTGCTCCAAAATGTCTTGGTAAACGGGTGCAGTGACGTTGGTTTTCAAAAAAACACAATGGACCAACACCAGCAGATGACATTGCACCCAAATCATCACAGACTGTGGAAACTTTTAATGTTTTGAAATAAAGAATTTTAATGCACGACGTGAAGAAAAGGACCACCTGACGTGATGTTCGTTAGCTCTAGCATTCTGCCCGCTTCAGACAGAGATGAGATGTGCGGAGAGAGAGGGAGAGGGAGAGAGAGGGAGAGGGAGAGAGAGAGACAGGGGTGGGGAGGAGGGAGAGAGACAGGGGTGGAGGAGAGGGAGAGAGAGAGAGAGAGAGAGAGAGAGAGGCGAGAGACAGAGAGAGAGCGAGCGAGAGACAGAGAGCGAGCGAGAGACAGAGAAAGAGACAGAGAGCAAGCGACAGAGAGAGAGAGAGAGAGAGAGAGAGAGAGAGAGAGAGAGAGAGAGAGAGAGAGAGAGACATACAGAAATAATTTTTCATTATTGGCATAATTTCATACTCTTTGTTGATTAATATAATGTAGCAATCCAGTATCTAAGCTATTTTAATAATGAAAGTCGCTGGGCAGCGTTGACAAGTTTCTGTCCTCCTAAATGTTTGTGTGGGCAGCTCGATCTCGAGCTCACAAACCAAAATAACAGACATGATTTTCTCAGGCCATATGTAAAATCAGATGAATAAAGATTATTAAAATGAATAAGTATGGATGACAGTTGATTACAATAATAGTTTAGTTTATTCCCCTCATTAGTAACAGTGCCCTCTGTGGGATAAATAACGTTAATATTAGTCTTCTATTAATAAAACTTAATTAACATTATGATTTATCATCCCTGCTATGGTATATTCATAAATAAAATAAAAAAATTCACCATCTTTCCAAGTTCTGTACCTCAGGTCCAAAAGAAACGTAGAAAGATTATAAAAAATGAAAACACTAAATACATTTGTGATCTATTTCCATTTGTTATTTTCAAAAGGGAAATACTGACTGATGTTTACAGAGCAGAGATCACCTTTTTAATTCCAAAAGAAGAGATGGACTTTTTTTCTTTAGTATTATTATTTTGTGCTGTATTATTGGTTATGGTGTTATTTCTGTTTCAAAAGGCAGCAATAAATAACACTTTAATATCTAAAGAGAATGTGATTATTCCTCAGACTATAATCACACCAACACAATCTATAATCGTTGCATCACATGCAACACATGAAATGTTTGCAGTGCATCTACTAAATGAGAACACCAGGAAACAAATAATTATGCACCTAAACAAATGAAAATTAAAATCATCCTTAATACCACAACAATGTTTATATTTAATTTCCATGGCAAGATCATCTACATTAGAGTTGTGAACCTGCGTGCAACACAATCTGTGTGATGAGCTTCAGGACTCAGAGCAGGGCATAAGTCATTCCATTCACTGTAAGCAGGAATGAGAGGCTAGGAGAGTTCAGATTGTGTGTGAATGTTTTTTCTGTTTCCACAAATGGAGAGACCGTCTGTGAGAGAGGGCAGCTGTGGCCATGTTGTCTAGCTCAAAACACTAGAGCCCTCAAGAGGCTGATCTGGCCGTGCCATAATGGACACAGGCACAGAACCAGACAGAGAATTACAGGGCACAGACGGGCAGAATAGCAAACAAACATCTATCCATAACTCTATCTATTAGGAATGTGTAAAACATCCAATTAAGCAGAGCCAACCGGAGCCATTCGTTAAACTGTCCGCAGACACTCCAGCAAACAAGAAAATGAGGTACATGTCACTAAACACAGACATATACAGACTCTAACACAAATACCACATGCATAGTGAGTTTGTTAGATCCCTTAAAGCGAAGGTTCATAATAACATGGTCATTTAACCAGCTTTTAGTTACAGTGCTTTACCTCGGTTAAGGGGTGTTGTTAGTTCTGACATTAACCAGAAAAGCTAAAAATACCTTAACAATGGTTAAATTACTATAATTCAGGACTATAAAATGGCTGCAAAAGTATTAAATATGATACAAAACACTAATGTTCAATAAAACCAGCAGATTCATTAATAAATCATCACAGACTGATAGACTTTAAGGCGGTTTACTAGTTGCCAAGGAACTAATAGAAGGTGTAGTAAGACAAAAATCAGTTGCTGGTCACAGGTGGTGCATTATCTCGATGCGTCTAACAGCTGTGAATGGGTTTCATCCCATCAGAATTTGGAGCCGGAACGGTTTTATAACGCAGCACTCACTGATGACACTAGCACACATTCATCCTGTCTGTCTGTCTAAAGAGGGCATTGATCTGCGCTGAGACTGCAGTCAGGACAGGACTTTGACACTGTCTGAGCGGCGTTCATTTCAGCTGATTAAAAGCCTGAGAAATCAATAAGCAGTTTCCGATTCAGCATTTGAACCAATGCCTGAGAGTCATGTGCAGGAGAGTGAGAAATGTTGTAGGTGTTTTTAGAGAGAGAGAGAGAGACAGAGAGAGAGACATACATAATTTTGTCTTCTTCATAATTTCATACTCTTTGTTGATTAATATAATGTAGCAATCCAGAAAATGTAAAATAAAAATGTAACATTACTACTACTTCCTAAATAATATCAATGTTATATAATTAGAAGTTTGTTCACACCCTCACTTGAAATGCTCATGGCCAAATGTATTTTCAGATGAATAAAGATTATTAAAATGAATAAGTATGGATGACAGTTGATTACAATAATAGTTTAGTTGCTTTTATCCAAAGCGACTTACAGTGCATTCAGGCTATATATTTTTTTGTCAGTCTTCTATTAATAAAACCTTAATTAACTGCTAACGCAATGCTCAACCACTGAGCCACAGGAAGTATATGTACTTATTATAAATAAACCTAACCCTACCCCCATCTTATATTCTGTACCTCAGGTCCAAAAGGGTAAAGTGCAAGATTATAAAAATAAAACACTAAATACCATATTGTGATATATTTCACAGGAAATATGCAACAATACTGACATGTATAAACAGAGCAGAGTCCTTTTCATAGATTCCAAACTCTAAAAGCAATTAGGTGAGGTTTGTTTTGGATGATTATTTTGTGCTGGTTTCACTCAGTGTTATGGTGTTATTTCTGTTTCAAAAGAAAATGAGACCACAGTTTTTGAAGCCAAACATTGCTTAACATCTCTGACAATACTGCTTTTCACACTTTAGTAAATATAGCTGCCCTGGTGCTGGTGGTTTTCTGTGGGCAAAGGCGGGCAGAGCCTTTCATGAATGCTTGTGTGGTGATCAAGCCAATGACGCATATAGTTGGGTTGAGTTTTCTGAAAACAGGCTTAGTTACAAATAATTGACTCCAAGCCTTTTCAAAGACTATACATCCCTTATATACCACAATGCAGTGCAGAAGTTGAGTGTGTGTGCGTGCACTCATCTACATTTGAAATAACGAACCTGAACTAAATGCCACAAAATGTGATTTTGAACAACTATTTCTGTAACATTAAAGTTTTCTTGGAAGAAAAAGCTAGTTTTCACACCTAAATTTCAAATGAGAAACACCATATCATTATTTCTCTTCTCTGGTAGTGTACCAACCGGTTATTATTTTTCTTCCTATGAATGCTATCTATGAAGCTGTCCTAACTAAAGAGGCATCAAGTATGAGATGATTCCAGACAGAGAATTACAGGGCACAGACAGGCAGAATAGCAAACAAACAATAATGTGCATAACTCATTAGGAATGTGTAAACAAACACATCCATCAGAGTCATGTGTGAGTTCAGCTGGTTCTGTCCGCAACAGCGTTCCAGCAAACAAGAAAATGAGGTACATGTCACTAAACACAGTGAAGGCCAGACTCTAACACAAATACCACAGCAAATGGAAACTACTGATAAAACCTATCTCCAATAAGCGAAAGGTTCATAATAAAGCTTAGTTTTATTTACAGCTTTTTAGTTACAGTGCTTTACCTCGGTTAAGGGGTGTTGTTAGTCTCACATTAACCAGAAAAGCTAAAATACCTTAACAATGTTGAACAGTACTATAATTCAGGACTATAAAATGGCAGAGGCAAACCATTTACATACTGGCCCATATCCAACAGCACTGTTTCAGGTAGAAGGTTCTGCTTATTCCACATCACAGGCCTCGTATCTGTAATGGGTATTCAGAAACACCAGCTTTCTAGAGAATTCTCCACTTACATTCAGGTCAGCTGCCCACAGGTGGACAGAAGAATCATTCAGTGTTTTCTGTCCATCTCAGATATCACTCTTACTGTCCTGAAGGTCAATCAGCATTGTGTGTTCTCATTCCTAAACCACCGCTGGGACTGATTCGGTTTCATTTTACTAAAACACCAATGTACAACCACCTTATACACAGCTCATGCAAAATACATTGATCCTGTAACTGCAGTCAGGACAGGACTATGACTAGGCATGTCTGGCGGAATGAGTTCATTTCAGCTGATTAAAAGCCTGATGAAATCAATAAGCAGTTTCGATTCAGCGGATGAACCAATGCCTGAGAGTGGGTGCAGGTAATACAAAAATGCATTGTTTTTTACCATAGGGTGAAGGAGTGCGGGTGGATAAGATAAACCATTAATGATGCAAATTCTTCCACTTGTTTCTACATAGGCTTGCAGACGCATCGAATAAAGTGTAAACTAACATAAAAGTTATTCAACAAAACATTAGGCTACTACTTCCTAAATAAGAGCAGTGAGGGATTTTCTGTCTTTTGTTGTTTGATTAACACCCTCAATTGAAATGCTCATGGTTTTAAATGGTATTTTCACAAGATTAATGTTGGTAATTTTTCACCTTATTATTTATTCTACTTGTAACTGTTTATATTAAACTAAGACTAAATTCAGGCTATATATTTTTTGTCAGTGTGTTCCTGGGACCAGGACCATTTCAGTGTACCTGGCCACTTAACGCAATGCTCTAACCACTGAGCCACAGGAAGTACTATGAATTATAACCCTAAACCTAAAATGTAATTACCTTATATTGCCTGTACTTTCTTAGGTGTGATGATGTAACAATGACCAATTAGAATATTGACAATTCTGTCAACTGCACAGAAATATGCAACAAAAAGTCCCATTATAAGAGAAGGTCAAAGAGAGGACTCTGTGCTGAATCACTCTAAAAGCTGTTTTCAAATGAGGTTTGTTTTGATGATTTGTGTGAATTGCTTTACTTCTCAGTGTTATGACATTGAATAAAGATTTGGAAAAAAAAATGAGACCACAGTTTTTGAAGCCAAACATTGCTTAACATCTCTGCAGCTTTTCAATGAGTAAATATAGCTGCCCTGGTACCACACTGAAAATCTGTGGGCAAAGGCGGGCAGAGCCTTTCATAATTACACAAAAGTGTGGTGAAATAGATTTTTATGACTTTTTCAAAACTTTCTGGGTTTATTTATTTTTCTAAATCGATCCAGGCTTTGAAATCGCTTTTTTTTAATTCCATGACTTTTCCAGGTTTTTCATGTCTGTATGAAACCTGAATGTGACAATCGGATGCAGGTCGGGTGCAGTTAACTAAATCAAACAAAAATATAGACATGAACTTGCCACAACATTTTATTTCAGTAAGCTGTAACATTAAAGTTTTCACTACTGGGTGAAAACAAGCAAGTTTTTTTTCACTGAACACAATATATTTTAATTTTAAGAAACAGAACATTTAAGAACCGTAAACATATTAAGCTAAATAATTAAAATAAATACTTGAATTCTTCTTAATTAAATGAAGTGCAGTCACTTAAGTAAGCCTAAACCTGCAGCTCAAGAATCAAAAACATAATCAAAAACATTTTCATAAAAAAATTATAAAACAATTAATTACACCATGTCATGGATAGATTTCATATGAAACTGTGTGTCTCTGAGAGTCATGTGTGAGCAGCTGGTTCTAAAACTCTTATACACGTAGCTTATAGGAGACTTCATTCATCCACTAAACATCATCACAACGCTAGCTGATACAAACACATCGAGACTTCAAAAACTATGAAGAAAGGTTAAGCTAAGAGAAAGCTTCAGTAGAGTCTGTTTGTGCACAGAAGGCTTTTATCTAATGGAAAGCATTTTTAAATATGGTGTAATTGTCCAAATACTTTGTGCATTTGCTGTGCTCTAAACAAACAGCAGGAACAGATGTTTATCATTATGAGTTCTGCTTATTCGCACATCACGCCCTATCCTGTCACTCTGGTTTCAGAAACACCAGCTTTCTAAGCCCACGACACGCAGTCAGTGACGTGTAAACACAATCATTCAGGTTTTATCTGCTGCTGTGTTTAGATGTCATGCATTTGCACTCATTCAGCAGGTTGAGTGACTTTTACCCCGATGCATTTCACTCCAAAGTCCCACCATGGGTCAGATTAAAACCACATGAGAAACCAAACACCAAAACACAGCCGAAGAGCCAAAGGATCATCTAGCAGCACCATGCGGATCTGACAGAAACACAACAAACCCAGCACTCTTCAGGCAACCACACATTCCCTCAAAAATACCTTAGCTACCGCACTGAAACTATGGTAAGGGTATGGAGTGCAACAGCTGGGAAGTACAAATCGAACTGATTTTCTCCAGAACGAAATAGATGCCATATGCTTTTGTTGAAGCCATCAGCCCACATTATTTCAACATGTTTTTTCATAAAAGTGTTCAATAGAGGAAATCCTGGAGGTAAAACAACATTACTCATGATTCTACAGAGAAATATAAAAACAAACAGAGAATCACGACAAGCAAATGCCATGATAACACTTTAGAGACTGTCCACTCCCATGAAGCAATGGGATTGTAGTTTTTTCCCCTCAAGCTGTTAAAGGGACAGTTAATCAAAATATTGTATTCTGTCATTACTTGCTCACCCTGGAGTTGAGTTTCTTTCTTCTGTTGAACACAAAATATATTTTGAAGAATGCTGGTATAACCAAACTGCTGACTGGTAGCCACTGGCTTCCATAGTATTTTTTTCCATAGTATGGAAGACAAATTCTACCATTTAATATACAGAATATTCATTTTTTGTTTAACTATCCATTTAAATCTTTTTGTCAGATTTTCAGACACTTTTTTGCTTCAAATCAAAGTTTGTAATCTTTTGATTCTCCTCGTCGCTGACTGGTTTGTTTCATGGCTTGTAATTCTTAAAACGAGGTCTTAAAAAAATCCCTGGTAAAAATGAAAGTGAAAAACACTACCAGAACCAAAGTTGCACTTATTCTGAAAGCTTCTTAGTTTACAATGCTTGAAGAGGATCCCATAATTTAGGAACAGTTACCATGGTAATAACTATGGTATTCTGGTGGTTGGTGTGGCAGTTGTTGTTCCTACAGTAAAACTGTCTTAAATATATTCTGAAGGGTTCTTGCATTGTTTGAATTATACATTATAGTGTGTTAAATGTGACCCTGGACCACAAAAGCAGTCATAAGTAGCACAGGTATATTTGTAGCAATAGCCAACAATACATTGTATGGGTCAAAATTATACATGTTTATTTTATGCCAAAAATCATTAGGATATTAAGGAAAGATCATGTTCCATGAAGATACTTTGCAAATGTCCTACCGTAAATGGCAAAACTTAATTTTTTATTAGTAATATGCATTGCTAAGAACTTAATTTTGAAAACTTTAAAGGTGATTTTCAGAATATCTTAATTTATTTGCACACTCAGATTCCAGATTTTCAAATAGTTGTATCTCAGACAAATATTGTCCAATCCATTCATCAATGGAAAGCGTATTTATTCAGCTTGCAGATGGATATATAAATCTCAATTAAAAAAAAAAAATTACACTTATAACTGGTGTTGTGGTCCAGGGTCAGAAGCATTATTAATGTATTCCAGCTAAACATTCAAAAGCACTCACATGATGCAATGGTAATTATAGTCTCCACCAAATTGTAATAGCTATTACAGTTATTGTTCCTACTGTGAAGTCATAATAATTACAGGATCTCCTCCAAGAAGCTTCCAGAACACAAACTGTATTAACAATCATTATTTTAACTGTTTTTATGCTGGCAACGTGGCAGTTATTGTCTCAAAAGCACTACTATCTTGATAGTATACACCATTGTTATACAAATGAATCCAAAATAATGCATTATGATTTCGTAAAGCATTAACGTTACTTTTACCATGGCGCCCATAGTTTCCATTCAAATAGTGCGCGTTTTCTTATTTATGGATAAATAACAATGGAGGTGAATAATACGTAATGAATGACAGTTTTATTGTTGTAGCATTAGGTTAAACCCGGTTACCATAGTGAACTGTTGTAAAGGGCTCGATCTGTCAGTCAGATTCGCGGCGGTTGTAACACTGACTGACTGGAGACAGTGGAGAGCTAGCGAAGTAACGTTAACCGACAAACCGAGCATCAAGGCCACGTTTCTTCCTTTACCGTCGGTTAAGCTTATACCAAACCACCTAAATACCACCAGGCTCTAACCCGAGGTGGTATTTTACCGCTCATGTGAAGCATTTCTCCTCAGCCGAGGCCCGTTTCTGTGTCTGTTGTTGTTGTCGCGAGCGGAGGGCGGACCCCTCAGATAAGGCCTCAAAACACACCGAAAAACACCCGCATTCCGCGCCAAAAGCACTCAGCTCACTCACCTGAGGGCAGTCTGCGAGGCAGAGCGGGTGAATGCTTTCTTCCGAGCCACAGGTGACAAGATTAACGACGAACAAATCGACAAATTGCACCTCTTAGCCATTTGCAGAATCGGCCCGTCCCACTGTGGAATCCCGTCGTCATCGCAGCTACGACGACGTCAGGACGTCATGACGCAGACTGCGTCAACACGTTCGAACGTGTGGGGGAGGGGCGGATTTGTAAACAAGCTCAGAAGTGGATGTCGTAACCGGTTGCTTCGGCAACCTCCCGCTCCCTCTTTTGAGGTTATGGCTAGAAAGGACACAGCTCCGACCAGAAATTAATTGTATACCTATTAAATTGTGTTTTATTAACGTCCAAACCTACCCCAACGCTAAACCTACCCCTTACAGGAATTAAAAAATAGTAACTATTGTTGGATAGTGTGACAAAAATTACGCTGTATTGATGTGCGCATGCTTATTAGCGCCATACGTCTCCCTTCTAAACTGCAACTCATCGACTGGCCGCTAGAGGTTGGAGCTAACCCCATAGACTCCCCATGTTAAAATGCACAACTTTACAGCATTATTTTTTTTACAGCCTGGTACAAAATGTTGGTTTGCTCTATAGCTAATTTTGTCCTTCATGACAACTGTGAGGGGGGATTTTTTAAATCTGTTTAAATTATATTAAGCCTTAAAGTTCTGCATAATTAAGGGCGTGGCCACTTGAGTGACAGGTGGATTGCCGCTGCTCCAGAGTGTGCAACTTAGAAAACTGGCTTTAAATATGTTTATTTGTACATAAAATATAATTATAGGTAGGACACTGCAAATCTGGCAATTAGATGTTTTAATGAAAATGATCTCAAACTTTTTTTTACCGCTATATTTATATTGTACTCTGCAAAAAGTGAGATGTCATGCCAAGGCAAAAGGCAGTAACTTCCGCGTTATATAAAGTGCTGATCACCATTTACAGAATCATTATAGTGATATCTGTATAAAATCTAGTGATCATTGGCTAGGCTATAACATCTAGTAATGTGATTAAAAACATTTTTCTGTCTGTAGCAACCAGACAAAAATTAAACATGAGTGGATACCGTTTTACAACCAATTTATTTGCAATGTTCGCTAACATTAAATAATCTATTGTTTTTACATCAAACTGAATTAAAATAGCTTAACCTATAAGAACGACTAGTGGATTGATGTGAACGCCAGCAGAGATAATGCTCCGAATGATTGTGAATTAAACATCTCCGATGGCGTTCATTTCAATGGATTTTAGATTTAATTGCGAACAGTTGTTGATTTTATGTGTGATATTCTGTCACGGCATTTGAGTCAACCCCTGCTGAAATAATCTGCAATAACACTTTAAAAAATAACACTTTAAAGATTATTTTTGTCAAGTTAGTCGTTATTGCTTACAGTGCTTTGTTATATGGAGCCGTTTGTTAGATCGTGATCTACTTTATTTGTCTAATGATGTGCCGAACAGATGTATAAAAGTACACGTCACACCGTAATTTAAACGCGGTAGACTTTAATGGACGGTAAAACATAGGCAGAATACCGTATGACTCCAGGCTGGCACAGTATTTCATTTAATGTCCCAAAATGATCAATAACTCATTTTTGACCAAAAACGAATGGTGTTGGAAATGAAAGTTATGTTTTGTCTTTGCACGGCAGCACTTCTTCCAGACTGACTGCAGAACAAAGATCCAGGGGGCGGGGTTTGATCCACATCTAGGGGGTGGAGACGGGCAGGTTTAGGTAAAATGTAAGGTGGGAGGAGTCGGATCGAGATCAAACCACGCCCCCTGGATCTTGTGTTCTGCTTTAAGGACCATCTCACTGCTTCTGTCACTATAGATGGGTGTGGTTTCAGCTCAGCTTCACCCACGTCCCGCCTGTTTGCCCGTTTTCGATTATATGGGAGTGACGCGCGGTGACTCGATGCTGAGATGGGGGCGGTCAGCTCCGCCCACTTTAGGCTTCAAAAATGCTCTTCAGAAACCTACGAGTGACGTCATGGACACCACGTCCATTATTTTTATTTTTTTTTACAGTCTTTGGGCCCAATGATGGGCCCGTATGAATAAATAAATCTTTACAGATAGTGGAGATGGGAATTTGACAAAAATCATGTCGACTAAATCAAATGGACTTAGGCTTGTTTCTGTTTTTCTAAAAACTTTTATCTAATAATTCTTTATAACTATATTTTGTTCTTCCTTTCCCCCTGAGAATTAATTATTCCTTTTTATAATATTATATATTTCATAGCTCTCAATTCCAACTTTATATCTCTCAATGCTTAGGGGAAAAAAGTAAAAATTGTGAGAGAAATCGTCATATTACCTTTGTTATTCTTTTTTTTTAACCAGTGAATAATTTTTTTATGTTAATTTCCAAATCTATTGACAATTTAATGAACATTTTAAATCATGAAATGGCAAGAAAATGTGACATGTTTGTAAATGTGCATGTAATTTAATGCAATGTAAAGTTGTTTTTTACTAATAATCTTGTTTAATAAAGTACAAGGTATAACAAAAGACACACAGACAAGGTAGGTTTATACAATGATGTACTGTATTCAATTATGACTCTGTACATACTGTATTTGATTAAAAGTCACATGACATTTATTTGTCCTCTCTTTAACAACCAAAGCTTTAAGTGCTCTGCCAGAAGGTCATGGGAAATGTGTGCAAACACACAGAATGTTACAGGAAAAAAAGACTATTACCTACCCAGACTTTCAGCGCAAAAGAGGAACGAGTTTTGCCTCCTGCTTGTGTCAGATTTCAATCTGGTACTCATCACAGAGCCTCATTTACACACACTCCAAACACGATCACACACACTAAATCATAAGCAGAACCGATCATTACGTTTTCAAGCCTGACAGTGTTTGAATTCTTCAGTGAGGCTGTTTAATTACTAATATTCGAATAAACATAAAAACAGTGTTTCTGAGGGCTCTGGGATAATTCAAATACAAACAAACTATGATATTAAAGTAATCGTGTCACTAATGACCTCCAAGTTTATTAGACTGGAATCCCACTTTCCACAAATAAAGTACAAAACAGCCTGAAACGCTTACAAAATCAAGCCTTTTCCTTTTCAGTGCTTTGTGAAGGAGGCGCTTCACCTTTACACAATGTTGATAATCATCTTCAGGAGGTCAAACGATTTATGTTGTGTTTATTTTATATGAAGTGTTCTGGGACAGGATTATTATAGTTTAACTAAAACTTATAGCATTTGACAAAATGCATTATTTGAAATAAAATACAAAATCTGGAAAAAAAACTTAACAAACTGCATCTAATTATGAAGGCAGCAATTTAGTGATTTTAATTTAGTAAATAGTCAATGTAATAAAAAAAATGAAAAACGAGAAAAAATTCTAAAATGCCAAAAAATGCACAACAAATCTGCTAAAACCTTAAAATAAAAATAACCGTACTGCTTGTTTGTTTTTTTGGCAATAGGGAAATCCTTTGATAACAGCAAAGATTATTTGTACTAATTAAAATGAGTAACTTCAATCCAACAGAAGTCAATAGTGGACTTACAACAGTCAAAAGTTTGAAGGTCAGGATCTCTGATTTGAAATGTTTGATCTAATTTTCTATGAGATGATTTCTCAAATAATAATTCTCACACAAAACTAGAGCCTCTAAGAAAAACATACCATATTTGAGGAAAATACACAGCATCCTCCATTATAACCTGTAGGAAGTAAAACTTCTTGAACAAAAATACAAGAAAGGCAAACATTCTCGGTCCTTGCAAATAAAAAAAACACATGCAAATATCCAAAGATAATAATGAAGCATACAGTAATCGACAGCAGTTTAGAATGGCTGAAAATCAGTTTTCATCAGAGATTTTTATTACATGAACAGTAACAGATAAAAACAAGTAGTGGTCGTTGTTTCACGAATCAGCAGTACAGGTTTCTGACAGTGTTGCCAGATTGGGCTTCTTTTGATCGGCTTGGACCGGAGAATAACGCATTGGGCGGGTAGACCAAATTTGGGCTGCTTTTAAAAAACTAAAAACCGCCTAATCAGCTGCTTTTTTCTTCACTTTTATCTTAGTCACGTTATCTTAATATGCTCGAGCTCAAAGTATCACAGCAAAATAATGTTTAGTGCAGTCATCAACTCATTTTTCCTTAACGCAACCCTTTTGGTTTATTTTAACAGAGACTTGTCAATCAATTCACCATCTTTTATGTTGGTGAGATGTGATGACTCGTGAGTGATTGGGTTTTGGCGCTGTAAAGGGATACATTTAAATGTGCAGCTATATATTTACTCTTTCATTTTATTTAAGTTAAGTGATTAATGGCAAAGTGGCTTAAATATAAGTTACACGATAAAGAATCTAAGAGTAACTCAAATCTCACAACGTGGATTAAATGAATAGAAGACTTCACCCTTGTGTGAATTTACATTGCTTTATGATCACTTTATTGTGCACTTTTTTTGCACAAAAATGAGCTTTTTCTTACTGTGGACATTGAAAATGATGCATGTGTTCCCCCGGGGGTTATCAGTTAATTTCTTGATTGCCATTTTGAAAAGGTTCCTGGACATCTTAAGCATATTTTCTGACTATCTTTAACGCATTTGCCCTGTTTTGATCCATGTTCCTGTGAAATTGATTTATTTTTCAAAAATTTGTCATCATTATTTTATTTTGAGGAGATAAAAATGGTCCTTATCAACCTTGATTGACATGGAAATAAAATCATATCACATTATATAGGCAGTTCAAATTTTGGGCTGTTTTTTGTTAAAGTGGGCGGGTTTTGGTGAGCTTTTGGGCTGGAAATCATCAACCCAATCTGGCAACACTGGTTTCTGACAGCGTCAGTCACAAGCGTTCAGATATTCTGGAGCGTTTGATGCGTATTAATCATCATAAGAGTATGAGTTATAGTACATGAGATTCTTATTTTCAGTCGATCAGAATCACACGATCTGATAGATTTACACTGAGAAGCAGTAAACGTGGACCAGTGGTGTGACCTGACAGGTTTTGTAAAGCTTAGAGAAGCAAGTCTACCCTGAGAGAAGTGTCTAGAACATGGGCAAGCTTGCCAGACCACCTCTGGCTCTGTGTTTGGTTAAACTGTACACTCTATTAAATATCATCAGCACGCTAGTGTCAAGGACCTAAGATATATCCCTTTCAGTAAATGTGTAATATTTATATATAATATATTTACATATGTTTTAAGATCCGATCCTCGGTACTCTTAAGACATGTGCAAGTGTTTTCTAACAACCTCAACGAGACATGAAGGCAAAGACTTCACCGTTTCTAAGTGCTGCGTGTATTTTTCTGGTTGTCCAGTATAAAACATGATACAGGAACGTCAGTGTTTTCAAATCGAAACAGCGTTTCAATCGATCGACAGCAGCAAAAACACACGATGAAGAACATCTGGACCGATCGAACACAGAGCTTTGACGCTTCGTGAGAGAGCTGCACAAAACAAACAGGCCGTTGTGTTCAGATTTCTATTGCGTTTCACGAATGAACATCTGCTTCTGATTGACTATTATTCAGTGTTGGACCTGAAACAGACTCTACGCAAGCATGTGTTTCCATCGAGTGTCAGAACAGCATTTGTGCAGACTATCGGTTCACTCTTCCAGCTCGGTTACGACAGAAAGAAGTTCAGCTTAGTTCAAGTTGGTCATTTATAACTAGCAACCTTAACATTGTGTCTGATTAAATGGCACAGACACTTATGTATGCATATAACAAGAGTCAAAACAAGATAAATACAAGACAAATGAATATACTAGAGGAAATATCTTATATTGGGGGACATGTGATAAATTGTATTGGACAATGTGAGGACTTTGAGATGCAAAGGTTGAGAATCACTGATCTAATCACTGCAAAATGATTTTCTTGCTCAGTATTTTGTTTTTTTCCGCTATACAAATATGTAAGCATTCTTACATTTACTTGATACATTAAAAAAGATGCATTAAAAATACTTAAGATATTAAGACTTGTCTGCTGAAACATGAATCAAAATGAAGTGTTTTATGCTTAAAACAAGTACAAATATCTATCAGTGGGGTAATAAAAATCTTGAGATTGAGTTTCTGCTCCACTGACAGTTATTTTTTCTTGTTTCAAGCATAAACTCGCTTAATTTTAAACATGAACTTAATTAAATATATTTTGATTTAAGAATTTTTTGACATCTGTACTGGAAAACAAAACACTAATATGGAGTAAGTAATGCTTTTTTGTTTTTTAAGTAATCGCCCCCTTTAAGTATTGCAACTTTAAATGAATTTAGTCGTATTGCTAATGAGAAAATTGTACTGACCTCCTCCAGGACAATGACTGTAACATCCCCGGTCTTACTGTCACAGAGTCTGGTTTAGTTTTCATCATTGCATCATTTCTCAAGACACATTTCAGAGATATATGTCAAGTAGCTGGAAAACATTATGCATGCTTTTCAAATAAAATATACGCTTGCAATGCACTGACCAAGCATCCACATCTGCGTTTGTATACTTGCGTAGAGTGTGTTTCTGGCCTTTTAATATGAAATTAAACTTCAGTGAATCTCCTACAGTAAAAAGAGCACATGGAAACAAGTATCAAAACCACTCAAATACAGCAAAGTAGACCAAGTGCTCATGGGATACGAACTAAACAATTAAAGCACACTAAAAACAGATTCTCATCTGATCTCCAGTATGTCATTTTAAGTGCATTTATTTTAAACTCCCTGCTAAAATATGTCTTAATAATTATAAATGACCTGAACATAACGTGTCACACCGCCGTAGATAAACATAGTCATTCTCCACAGGATCAGACTTCATGTTGTTTCAGTCAGAAGGAGGGACGGTCGGTGGAAGGAAACAGAGACAGATTAATGGATGAAGACTAGGAACACAAGTATGCCCCCCCCACCCCGAGACCACGACTGCATCACTGATCAGTTTAAAACACATGCATGCTAACAATTCCCTGCGAAAACCCGTCCCACCCGTCCCACCAGCCGGTGGTCTTTGAGACTCGACTGAAACATATCTTACATTATATCCAAGCCTCGCTGGAGGTCACTGACCCGTGTGTGTTTGTGTGAGACCAGCTCATCGGGACACTGAGGTACAGCTGGCATCAATTCATGACAACAGAGTTAGTACTCAGTATCTGTGTTGATTTCCATTAAAAGATCTACAAACTCTTAAATCAAGATGCATTTATTGAGAAGCAAAATGACTGAAGATATGATGTATTGTTTACTGAAAAAGTGAGTTTATGCTTAAAACATGAACAGTGGAGTAAGGAAAATAAACGGCATTTAAAGAGAAAACAAGATTATTTTTATTAGCACACTTGCAGATTTTTGTTTTGTTTTACGAAAAAAAGGGACCTCATTTGTGAATTGATTTAAGATGTTAGGCCTTGCTTTCTGAAAAAATGTAATTGATTAAAAAAAATTAAAAGTCAGTTTATGCTTACAATAAAAATATCTGTCAGTGGGTTAAGAAAAATCTTCTTAATTCAAAAGGAAAAAACATTTTATTACCCCACTGACATATTTTGTCTTGTTTTAAGCATAAACGTACATTTTAAATCTCAATTTAAGCACGTTTGGATATTTATACTGTAAAACAAGACGGATTAATTGAATTATTTTTCACTTGAGTGAGTTTATGCTTAAAACAGGAAAAATAAACCTGCCAATGGGGTAAGAAAAAATATTGTTTTTCAAAGATTTGTATCAAAGGCAAACCAAGATTTTCTTATCTTACTGATAAATATTTTTTAAAGCAAAATTGTCTTAATTTTGATATAAATGACTTGTGATATCAAGCCTTGTTCACTGAAAAAATATGTTTATGCTTAAAACAAGAAAAACATCTGCCTTTGGATAAGTCTCTCAAGTAAACATATCTTGATTTAAAAATATTCAGATATTTGTTCTGAAAAACAACACAAATACGGTGTAAGAAAATGATTTTTTGCAGTGTGTAAACTGTGCACGATAACCTTGGTGTAAAACCTCAAAGTATCCAACCAAAAATTAAAATAAATACAAGAATGTATCTTCCATCGTTCCGACTTATTTTACATTTCCTTTTTTCTTGTTTTTTGCCGTTTTTCTCTTTTTATAGTATCGCTCAAGTATATCACAGGTTACTATCTAGAGAGGAAATAGAGGGTAAAGTATGTTCCATGCTACATCTTGTTCAGAGAAGGCTATTGCAGACGATTTCTACAACACACACAATCACACGTTGTACGCTTGTATAACAAAAGATCCAAAACATGTCACCAAGAAACTAAATACATAGGCAATGTTCCCTATTTAGAGTCTTTTAGGACTATCCCTCGGTCAACGTGAAGCTGTCGCACGTCACTTGACTTCGCTGTCCCGTCTTACAGACAAAAGTTGAAAAACTGCTATTCAAAAATTAGCAAATTTGGTCATTGTCTCTCTCTTGTTTTGTCTTTTAATAAGTAGTGCTTTTTGATGGCTTAAGACAGAGGTCTTTTGTTTCATAATCTCACCCAGTGGCAATCTACAAGACGTCAGTGTGCATTTCATGCCACCGCTACGTTAACTCTCCTCAAAACCAGCTAGCGCTGTGACGCAAAGTGACTTTATAAAATAGCTAAAACGAGTTTATAAATATCTGACGCTTACGCTCTTCGTCTAGAACTCCCACTCCAGCGTCTCCTCGCGGTTGGCGGCCCGCTCCAAGCGATGGATGATGTTGTTGAGGTTGGCCATCTTCTCGTTGCGTCTCTGAGTGCTTTTGTTGAGTTTGGAGTTGAGCGAGGGCGAGCTCGGCGGGTGATGGTGGCTCGGGGCCGGCGTGTTGGGCAGCGATGGGGAGATGGGGGCGGAAGAGGACGGGACGGGGGACACGGACATCATGAGGCCGGGCGAGGACGCGGCGGACGGTGAGTTGAGCGACACCTCCAGGCTGCTCCGGGATGGTTCGGACGAAGCCTTGAAGCTGACGGGATCCTCGGGCGACTTCTCCAGCTCCTCGCCCTCGTGGCTGTTCCTCGGCGGTTCCTCGTCCTTGATGCCCAGCGAGCTGTGCGGGGCCGTTTCCGGGTCACTTTTGACCTGGGTGAACTGGACGCCGACGGAGAAGCACCTTGGCCTGCTGCAGACGGAGATCCTCGTCCTCGTCCGGCTCGTTGGCCTCCTGTTTGAGGGTGAAGCGGCGCGGGCCGGCACTCAGAGGGCGGCTGCGGACGGCCGAGGGCTGCTTCCTGTCGTCGCGGTCAGACGGGGGGCTGTGGGACGTCAGCGGGGAGTAGTTGTTGTGCTCGGCGTCCGTGTCATTGTCTTGTAGACCCTCCATCAGGACCTCTCGCCGCATGCGGGACCTGTCGAGAGGAAGACGATAAGAGGAAATGCATTTACTGATTTTATTAGTATGCTACAGTGGTGGCCAAAATTATTAGAACATTGTCAGTAGGAAATATCAGTTTACATTTCCAAACATTCATTTTGCCATTATTTGGATTAGTTGTAATAATCCGGTGATATTTTTGTGCTCCACACTTAGATCTGATCTGATTATCATCAGTCTGTCTGGAATGACATGAAGAAACTGAGACAGACTAAATCCAGAAGAATTGTGTCTTCAAGAAAGCTCCCTGAAAAACTGTTCAAGTGCACCGAGGACAAAAGCTGCTCTAAACAGAGGGTGCTCACTCCAAACTTAGTTCATAGAAGTCAATTGATAAAGAAAATCTATTTATGACATTATGTTTTGACAGCATCCTCATTTTACAGCATTTTTACACACGTCGGGACCTGTTGAGAGGATGACGATACGAGGAAATACATTTACTGCTTTTAATAGTTTACTATATTGATGTAACACAGGAGCAATCAGTGATGTAAACTAAATCAGCAATTGGACAAAAAAAAGTTGAAAAATCGAATATTTATCAAATTTTATCTTGGCCATTTGTATCTGAAATATGCGGTAATGCTAAAATGACAAACTAAAGCTGAAATAAAAATGTATTAAAGCTAAATAGAAATATTTAAATGAATTGTAAACTAATAAATATGAACAAAAGCACATAAAATATGTTTAGGTTTAAATAGAAAAATAATAAAACTTAAACAAAAATTTGAAACATAATTTTTTTTATAAAAGCACATAAAATTAATCAAACTTAAATTAAAATAAGAAAACGCACTACATAGCATGTGTAATTCAACAAATCCTGTTACTGTCTGAAAAATAAGTAAAAGTTGTAATAATAAATTAATAAAACTAAAATGAAAATAAATTAGCCATACAGAGTCATTCAGAAATATATAAAAAATTATAATAAGAATGGTGAAAGCACATAAAACTAATAAAACTTCAACTAAAATAAGAACACTGAAAATATTAAAATAAAAGTTAATTCAAAATATTAATAGATACTCCAATAGTGTATAGTATATATTTCACTATATTGTGAAAAATAAAGAGTAACTGAAATAAGTTTAAGTTGAAATACTAAAATTAATAAGTAAAATAAAAATTTAAACTACATAGAAATATGTAAAAAATGGAAAATAAGTTACTAAAACTTCAACTAATCAAATTCAACTAAACAAAAAAGGCTAATTGAAAACATGAAATACTACACTAGTATATAAATAACACTCATATCACTACATTGCATGTGTAATTCAGCAAATCCAGTTTTTGTCTAATTTATTCATAAAATATATTAACATTTGGATCAAATAAGGAATACGGTTTCAATTTCAGTTCAAGAGCTCTTAATTGTAGGATACTACATGCTTCAAAATGTGCTCTGGTTGTGACCAAAGGTTAAATGATAAGAATTCATCAAATCAGAAATGTAGGGGTATGTCAGAAGTTTATAACACTGTTAATGCTGTACAGCTGGAGTTGTATGGTTCTCTTGGCTCTATGTTTTATCCTGCAGGTGGAGCCAAACTCCCATTCAAATGCTAACAACAGTTAGGACACAAAACTCTTGTAGGACATCTCTTCTGGGTGTCTTTGCGAGGTCAGCATCAGAAGACTCGGACCTGTAGTTGTGGAACCAGTTGATGACGGTGTTGGTTTTGAGGTTGAGTTGGGCGGCCAGCATCTCGATGGTGTGCTGCGAGGGATACGGCTCCTGCAGATACGCCTTCCTCAGAGCCTCCTTCTCCTCGGCCGCCAGCACCACGCGGGGCTTCTTGGCCTGGCTGAAGGGGCAGAGCTCCAGCGGGGTCAGACCCGGACTGATGCAGTCTGAATGAGCGCCGAGGGAATCGCTGTCTGAGGCGGGACTCAGCAGACCGTATCGCCTCTTCAGATACGCTGGAGAAGACCAGACACGTACACTCTGTATTAGAGCAGTTACTTCAGACGACTTTACAAATTATGATCAGCTGCAGATGCACAGAAAGTGTATATATCATTCACATAAAATTACTAAAAAACAACACTGAAATTAAATACTATAATAGTACATAATAACTCTAAAATAACACTGGATCTCAATACATTGCATGCGTAATTCAGTAAATCCAATTATGATCAACTGGATCTTCAAAGTGGATCATAAGTAATAATAAAAAGCTTAAGTTCAAATACTAAATTTAATAAAACTGAAAATACAATAAAAGCTAAACAGAATTATTTTAACCCCCCCCCCTAAAAAAATGAAGATAAATAAAATAAAAATGACAAAAGCACATAACATAATTACTAAAACTTCAACTAACATTAAAAGAAAACTGAAAATGTAAAAGCTAATTCAAAATATTAATAAATACTGTTTTAGGACATCAATACATTTGTTGTTTTTATAAATTTTTTATTTAAATTTGTTTCTATAGAGCTTAATTTATTCCAGCTTTAGAAACTTTAGTATTTTAGTTGTCAAGGCAATATTTTTTATTTAACCTTTTATGTTTAAGTTTTTATTCAAATTGTATATTTTATTTTAAGCTTTATTTATTTTATAGAAAATAGTTTTAGTCAATTATAACAACATTAGTATATAAATAAGAGTATAAATAACACTAAAATAACATTGGATCGCTCTAGTTTAAATCTAATTTATTAATAACACTGAGATTTCTTTATGAATGAATAACTTGTCTGTTCTCTTACCTTTCTTCTCCATTTTCTTGACGTCTCTGAGTTTGTCGACGTTGTGCGGGTCGTTGAGCCACAGCTGCATGCGGACGAACGGCTCGCGGCCCTTCAGACTGAGTTTATGCCAGGGCTTCGGTCTGGACAGCAGGTCAGACACCGAACCCTGAGTCAATCCCAGAATGCTCTCTCCAAACAGACGCTGACCTGCATCAACACGCAAGCTTGCACAGTTACCACAGTCCTTAGAAAGTTGAACATTAAACATCAATCAGTTCAAAATCTGTGTCTATGAATCAAGTGTTTGATTACATTAACTTTTAAACGTTTTTCAGCAAGGATGCATTAAATTGATCAAAAGTGACAGTAAAGACATTTATAGTGTTACAAAATATTTATGTCAAATAAATGATGTTCTTTTGAACTTTCTATTCATCAAATAATCCTGAAAAATAAAACGTGTCACAGTTTATATAGTGTATATATCATTATAGTGTTTTAGTAATATTTTGACTTAGCTTCTATTTTTATATTTTTCAGTTTTCATCTAAATTTTATATTGTTTTAGTAATGTTGTTGCATGATTTTGTCATATTTATGGGTTTCTATCTTTCATATAGCATAAATCTTTTAATACTTCAACTCAAACATTTATATCTATAGGCAACATTTCTAATTCTCATTCAACTTTTTAAGGTTATGTTTTTATCAAACAGTTTTACATATTACACACATATTTCATCCTTATTTCAATTGGACATTTGTAATAGTTTTTAGTTAACATAACATTTGACCAAATAAATTCAGCATTGGTGAGCATAAACTTCACCAGACTTTCTAAATGTGTCAGTGTTGTAGATATAATAAAATGAGTGCTGAGTATGTCGTGCTGTAAATCACCCAAGTTGTTGTCGGTCAGCACTTCCTTCACTCTCTTGGTGATGGCGTACGTGTCCAGCTCCGGAGACAGGGCCACCAGCTCCTGGATGCCCAGCGGCGTGTGGGGCTGCTGCGGGACCATCATGACCGGCGTGCTCTTCCCCCCGTGGGGCTCGGCGTGCTGCGGGTGCTGGTTCTCCTTACTGCTCTCCAGCGCCAGACTCACGGGCTCCAGGGTCATGCTGGGGGGCCCGTCCTCAGGACTCGCAGGAGGGGACGGGGACGAGCGGGTCGTCACGGGGCTCTTATCTGAGAACCAACCACCAAAGATGATTAGCATTCACAGTCAGAAGCATTTTACGTGCATTTATGTTAAACACACCAAAATTATGAAACAACACATCTGTGGAAGGATTACAAAAACATTTACCCAGAAAACAAAAGGAGCCGAAACATACCAATTCATCCAAAAACTGAATTTTTATACTTTTGATTTACAATACAAAGATCTAAGCATACTTTAATCAAGATTTTAAATAATCATCATAAAAATATCTGTCAGTGGGATACAAAAAGAAGTGTTATTTTTTTACTATTTTTTGACGATGACTGACCCTGTGGCTGTGTGTTTGTGTCTGTGACGATGACTGACCCTGGCTTTGTGTCTGTGACGATGACTGACCCTGGCTGTGTGTTTGTGTTTGTGTCTGTGACGATGACTGACCCTGGCTGTGTGTTTGTGTCTGTGACGATGACTGACCCTGGCTGTGGCTGTGTGTTTGTGTCTGTGACGATGACTGACCCTGGCTGTGGCTGTGTGTTTGTGTCTGTGACGATGACTGACTCTGGCTGAGGCTGTGTGTTTGTGTCTGTGACGATGACTGACTGTGGCTGTGTGTTTGTGTCTGTGACGATGACTGACTCTGGCTGTGGCTGTGTTTGTGTCTGTGACGATGACTGACTCTGGCTGTGGCTGTGTGTTTGTGTCTGTGACGACTGACTCTGGCTGAGGCTGTGTGTTTGTGTCTGTGACGATGACTGACTGTGGCTGTGTGTTTGTGTCTGTGACGATGACTGACTCTGGCTGTGTGTTTGTGTCTGTGTGATGACTGACTCTGGCTGTGGCTGTGTGTTTGTGTCTGTGTGATGACTGACTCTGGCTGTGGCTGTGTGTTTGTGTCTGTGACGATGACTGACTCTGGCTGTGGCTGTGTGTTTGTGTCTGTGACGATGACTGACTCTGGCTGAGGCTGTGTGTTTGTGTCTGTGACGATGACTGACTGTGGCTGTGTGTTTGTGTCTGTGACGATGACTGACTCTGGCTGTGGCTGTGTGTTTGTGTCTGTGACGATGACTGACTCTGGCTGTGGCTGTGTGTTTGTGTTTGTGTCTGTGACGATGACTGACTCTGGCTGTGGCTGTGTGTTTGTGTCTGTGACGATGACTGACTGTGGCTGTGTGTTTGTGTCTGTGACGATGACTGACTGTGGCTGTGTGTTTGTGTCTGTGACGATGACTGACTCTGGCTGTGGCTGTGTGTTTGTGTCTGTGACGATGACTGACTCTGGCTGTGGCTGTGTGTTTGTGTCTGTGACGATGACTGACTCTGGCTGAGGCTGTGTGTTTGTGTCTGTGACGATGACTGACTGTGGCTGTGTGTTTGTGTCTGTGACGATGACTGACTCTGGCTGTGGCTGTGTGTTTGTGTCTGTGACGATGACTGACTCTGGCTGTGGCTGTGTGTTTGTGTCTGTGACGATGACTGACTCTGGCTGTGGCTGTGTGTTTGTGTCTGTGACGATGACTGACTCTGGCTGAGGCTGTGTGTTTGTGTCTGTGACGATGACTGACTGTGGCTGTGTGTTTGTGTCTGTGACGATGACTGACTCTGGCTGTGGCTGTGTGTTTGTGTCTGTGACGATGACTGACCCTGGCTGTGGCTGTGTGTTTGTGTTTGTGTCTGTGACGATGACTGACTCTGGCTGTGGCTGTGTGTTTGTGTCTGTGACGATGACTGACTCTGGCTGAGGCTGTGTGTTTGTATCTGTGACGATGACTGACCCTGGCTGTGGCTGTGGCTGTGTGTTTGTGTCTGTGACAATGACTGACTCTGGCTGTGGCTGTGTGTTTGTGTCTGTGACAATGACTGACTCTGGCTGTGGCTGTGTGTTTGTATCAGGGGCGGCGCTAGGGGTGGGCTAAGGGGGCTGAAGCCCCGAATGTTTTCAGTAAAGCCCCTAATGTTTTTATTACCATGCCTCGTAAGCACTATCACTGAGTTTTCATGCGCAATAAAATATTTATTTCAACCGCAGATTTGTTCTCTGCACATATAATAGTGTCAACTTTACGTTGTCATTCATTCACTCCCGATAAGGATCGCCCACTGAGACTCGTAGCCATTTTGACTGACATGTAAACTGGCCAACCGTCGATAAGAAGTTATAGGATCTATATGATCCAGCCAATCTTGGGGAGCCAGGCGGTTAATTGGTGTGTGGTATTTTACTATATTAATTTTTTTGAAAATAAAAATGGACATTTCAAAATTCTTCCAAAAAAGGAAGTAAAACACCCCCAGCCAGCACTTAAACGGCAAGAATCCGCTGCTTCAGGTATCTGTAACTTACTAACGTTATATAACTTATCGCTGTAACAGTCTCGCCATCCGTCAAAATACGGTATTTGTTACTGAGCTGTGTCACTGTGAAACAACACATATAGGTTTTTAATCATGATATTGTATTTATTATTCGTTTTTAAATTATGGGATTTGCATTTTGGATCATATTGATCATATAAAGGTTGAGAATGACTCCGCAAGGGCGTAAGTTAACCATGGTATAGATATTGGGGGGGGTCCAAATGTGAGCCCAAGTGACTGTGGCTGTGTGTTTGTATCTGTGACGATGACTGACTCTGGCTGTGGCTGAGGCTATGTGTTTGTGTCTGTGACGATGACTGACTCTGGCTGTGGCTGAGGCTATGTGTTTGTGTCTGTGACGATGACTGACCCTGGCTGTGGCTTTGTGTTTGTGTCTGTGACGATGACTGACTCTGGCTGTGGCTGTGTGTTTGTGTTTGTGTCTGTGACGATGACTGACTCTGGCTGTGGCTGTGTGTTTGTGTCTGTGACGATGACTGACTCTGGCTGTGGCTGAGGCTATGTGTTTGTGTCTGTGTCTGTGACGATGACTGACTCTGGCTGTGGCTGTGTGTTTGTGTCTGTGACGATGACTGACTCTGGCTGTGGCTGTGTGTTTGTGTCTGTGACGATGACTGACTCTGGCTGTGGCTGTGTGTTTGTGTCTGTGACGATGACGATGACTGACCCTGGCTGTGGCTGAGGCTATGTGTTCGTGTCTGTGACGATGACTGACTCTGGCTGTGGCTGTGTTTGTGTCTGTGACGATGACTGACTCTGGCTGTGTTTGTGTTTGTGTCTGTGACGATGACTGACTCTGGCTGTGGCTGTGTTTGTGTCTGTGACGATGACTGACCCTGGCTGTGACTGAGGCTGTGTGTTTGTGTCTGTGACGATGACTGACCCTGGCTGTGACTGTGGCTGTGTGTTTGTGTTTGTGTTTGTGTCTGTGACGATGACTGACCCTGGCTGTGGCTGAGGCTGTGGCTGGTCAGCTGGTTGAGTCCGTAACCCAGCTGGTCCAGCAGCCAGAGCTGCATGCGTATGAACGGCTCGCGACCCTTCTGAGTGAGCTTACTCCAGGGTTTAGGTCTGGATAACATGTCGCTCACGCTGCCCTGAGACAAACCCAACACCTGCAAGAGACACACAGACAGACCATGACACGTTCAAATGAGTCTGAACTAACAATGTTCATAATAAAACAGAAACACCACTGTCTGAATCAGCTTTCACTGGCCATATTCTAATGACCACTAGATGGCAGCAAAATACAATCCAGGAACTTATAGCAGCTCATTACTAAACTTACACTACCAAGAGTTCAGTCATTTTTGTTGTTGTCGTTTTTTTTTACAGAAATAAACACTTTTATTCAGTAAGGATGCATTAAATTGATCAGAAGTGAGAGAAGACATTTATAATGTTAGAAAAGATTTACATTTCAAATAATTGCTGTTCTTTTAAACTACATTCAAGAATCCAGAAAAATATATCCACCAAAAAAATATTTATCAGGACAACTGTGTTCAGCATTGATAATAATCAGAAATATTTCTTGAGCAGTAAATCAGTATATTAGAATAATTTCTGAAGACCATGTGACACTGAAGACTGAAGTAAAGATGCAGAAAATTCACACGAATAAATTACATTTTACAACATAATGAAATAGAAAGCAGCAATTTAAATTGTAACAACATTTTACAATATTACTGTTTTACTGTATTTTTTTTTTTTTCAAATGATCACACCTTTGGTAAGTAAAAGCGGATGCTTTCAAAGACATTACAAAATCTTACTGACCCCAAACCTTTGAACTTCAGAGTGTATATATACTATTTTGCATGGTTTAATTTTTTGTTGTTGCATGGATGAAGTTTGCTATTTTTTCTATTTTGGAAAACATGCACAGATGAATCATTCACAATAAGACTAGAAACATGTATTAAGAAATTAAATATGGTTTTGATTTAATGTCGACAAAAAATAAATTAGACTTTAATGTTGATTTGTGGGTATCAGACACCAAAACAGATATATGCCATTTCCACACAATAAGATTAAATTTGTGCCAGATTTTTGTGGAAAAAACAGTTTCATGCACTGATTCCTTTGATCTCGACTCATTACAGGAACACTTCCTCTCCAGCTGTGCTGTCTTAACAAACAATCTCAACAGGGTTGACTAAAATTAAAACCTTGCTTAAAACATTTTTGTTACTTGAGATAAAATAAATATGAACTGAAATATAATACAATATAATATATCAAATGTATAGCATTTTACCATAATTTTCATTCAAATTAAGCAGATTTTCCCCTAAAAGTACTAAAATAATAAACCGTAAAAAAGCAAATATTAGTAAAAAAACAATAAAAATTAAAAATGAAAAAAAAAGTAAAGGAAAATTAATAAGGAAAATACAGAGAACATAAAAATAAAAACAAATACAAATATTTCTAAAAAAATATTAGTATATTAATTACACTAATAAAAGTTGCGCCAAATACTGAAGAAGTTTGTGTAAGAAAACGTATTGGTGTGTCAGCTCAAAAGATTATAAACATTTTCAACAAGAGAAAAAGTTTGCACACATAATCATAAAAAAAAAAATCATATTTTAATGGACATTTTTGATATTCTTCCTTATTTTATAGTTCTGCAGTAATAGCTTTGGATATCAATGAATATTAGCACACATGTTGATGCTTCATGCTATTGGGTATATAGGCGTTTTTAAGTTAAATTAGATATCTGAATTGAACATTTTGAATCGAAATCATTCCACTGATCATGTTGCACTTTTTGGCCTCTGAATAAAAGCATTTTGTAAGAAGTTCTTTGATTATGATTATGTGCTGTTCAGCCCACCTTCTCTCCGAAGATCCTCTGGCAGATCCCGTTCTTGGCCAGTTTTTCCTTCACCTGCCGGGTGAGTTCGAGGGTGTCCACCTCGCGGTACATGTACATCTCGTACTGCTCCGGGGTCAGCGGCGGGACGGTGGGCCTCAGGGTTCGGGGGATGTAGGTGGGGTAGTACGACACCCGTCCTCCTCCGCAGGGCGGCTCTCCGCTGACCGACGCGTCCGCCTCCACCTTGATCTCCAGCGGCCGTCCCAACACAGGCTCGTCCTCAGGGGCGGACGCTTCCTCGCCATTCACGGGACAGTCTCCGTTCTCCATCCGTGGCCAGGGACGAGGCATGGACGCATGTCCCGTGGACGAAGAGGAGGAGAGCGACGGAGACACGGAGGTGAAGGGGTGAGCGGTGCCGCCCACGCTCATCACGACCGCGCTGCGCTCGGTGGACCAGTGCTGGTCGAAATACGCACCGGCCTCGCCGATCTCCGTCTTCACCTTGCGGATGATGTTTTGGACGAAGGCGGCGGGGGACAGGACGCTCAGGGGCATCTGAGGGCTGCCGGCGGGATTGGACACACCCTCTTCCTGTTTGATGAAGGGTGGCGTGGGGGGCGGCTGAGCCTTGGCGAGGTCCTGTAGGGCGAGACGCTCGCTGGAGGACGCCCGGCCGCACACCTCCATCTCCAGCAGGGTCTGCTGCTGCGCCTGCATCTCTCGACGGGCCTGCTCCAGGATGCTCTTGATGGTTTCATCCGAACTGCTGCTTCCTCCGGAGCTGTTACGGCCTGATGAGCAGCCCAGAGACGACTTACAATCTCCTGCCCGACACACAGAGCACAACACCAGTTTGCACATGGATTCCAAGTGGTGTGCAAGACCAAACTAGCACGAGTACACAAATAATTGCTATGTATTTAAATTATTATAAAAAATATATAAATATATAAAAAAGATTAATATTTATAATATAAAATTATTGTAATGTTAAAATATAAACAAATACAAATTTATATTAAATATTTATATAATAGTAAATGTATTTAATTTATAATATTTAGTTTGATAATACAATAATACAATAAATATTTGATTATTCTAAAAATGTATTATTATAATAGCCAAATTAGCTCTAGCATGTGTGAAGACAAATAATTATTAAAATAATTATATCAAATGAATAAATAAATTATTTTAATATTAAAATATAAAAAATGTAATATTAAAATAATTTTAATCTTAAAATAAGCAAATCAAATTATATATAAATATTATATATATATATATATATATCAAATAGTGAATTGTCATTTATATTAATATTTTGTATTTGATGATACAATAATAAATATATTTTAAAATATGTAATTATTCTAAATATATTACAAATATTATATAATATTAAAAGTATTAAATTGTATTAATATTTGATAAAATAATAAAATAAATATTTAAAATATTTAATGAATATAAAAATTATTATAATTATTTATTATTCAAATTGATTTATTAACAATTAAATAGAGCAGACATATATTTTATGAGTAGTGTATTAGTAGAATATTTTTACATATTTTGAGAATATCTTTTTTTCTTAACAATATATGATTATGCATGCTTATATTTTTGTTTTATTATACAAAATATTATTTTAAATATTCAATGCTCTAAGATGCTGTAAAAATATTTGTAATCTGTATTTTTGTCTTTGTATCTCAACATCCTTCAATAAATTTACCAAAGAAGCAAAATGACATAGGACAGTAAGAGAATATATATTTTAGAGAACATAATTTGAAATGTATTTTTGCCCATTTTTTGTATTCATTTCAATTTATTTTAGTATATACCTCACTAAATGTTGCTATAGCTAGGTTTAAATATATATTTAAGCACATATTTTTGCTTAAAATGTTTGTTTTATATTTATGTTTAAAATAATGGTGAGAAAAATACATTTAATTCAGGATATACTGTCTAGTCACACATTTTGATTCCTCAAATTTCTATATTTTATTGGATTTGTATTATTATTATTATAATTTTAACAATTTAATTGTATTCTAACACACATCAGACATCCCATTATGCAAAAGAATCCTGCACCAGTCCCATGCACGCACAGCTGCGTAGATCAAAGTGTGCTTCACTACTGCTGTGTGTTGTTGTGTAGGTAGCAGTGAGAGGTTCAGAAACTGCCTGTGGACTCGCTGTCTTTGTACCCACCTCTTTGTGACTGGATCTCCTTCTTGGCCTGCTCTAGAATGTTCTTGATGGCATCATCTGACCCAGTTTCAGGAGTTCGGATGCGAGGAGTGATGCTCCCTGTCGGAGAGGGTAAAGGAGAGAGAGGAGGTGAGGTGAGTGGGACGGCTGATCCAAAGCCTCACGTTTGATTGCTAGATCAATGGCCGCCTTTGAGAAGCTGGCATCAAGTGAGGATGCGCTAACTCGTGAACGCTTTCCTTTCAAACCAGAGCTGAGAGAGAGCATCACAACAAATGCAGGCTTTGGGAGGAAGCTGCGCTAGAAACGCTTGTACAGGAAACCGGACTGCTTCTCTCTGGGGGTCTGAAGCGGTTCTTCAGGATATCAGAGGGGGCTGTGGGATCGGTCAAAGACATGAAACACAGCTCACGAGCCGTTTAACTTCCATCATGAGAAATCAGATCAGAAGGAAATATTAGGTGTGATCTCTCATGAAACCTGTGTGTGTATGTCTGTCTGTCTGTCTGTGTGTGTGTGTGTGTGTGTGTGTGTGTGTGTGTGTGTGTGTGTGTGTGTGTGTGTGTGTGTGTGTGTGTGTGTGTGTGTGTGTGTGTGTGTGTGTGTGTGTCTGTCTGTCTGTCTGTCTGTCTGTCTGTGTCTCTGTCTGTCTGTCTGTCTGTCTTTGTGTCTGTCTGTCTGTCTGTCTGTCTGTCTGTCTGTCTGTCTGTCTGTCTGTCTGTCTGTCTGTCTGCCTACCTGTGCCTGTCTGTCTGTCTGTCTCTCTGTCTGTCTGTCAGTGACTCTGTCTGTCTGTCTGTGTGTCTCTGTGTTCTGTCTCTGTCTGTCTGTCTGCTACTGTCTGTCAATTGTAATAATTGTTATTATTAATAAATACAAATGTAATAATAGAATAAAAACTATACATACTATATATAATACAGTCAAATCAAACATTATTCAGGAATCAAATATAATTTTGATATTTTTTACTAGTGGGTGCAGGACACTATAGTTCATTTATGTAGGTGAGGATAGCAAAATAAAGTAAACTGTCACATATTATACCCAAAAATTATTCATACAGTGGACTACCAGTAAGAAAAGATAATTTGGGACCAAAAATGTAATTTGACACTTTGACCTGACCATGTTTTGTAACATACCTTTCTATCAAAGTTGTCTGACATTATCAAGATTAATTTGTTCTGACACAGTTTAACTCTGAGATCTTGGCATTTTATTATCATTTTCTAAACTAAAGCAAATAAACTGTGATAATTTGAGAAATGTTGAAGGTGTCTGAATAATTTTTGGTTTGACTGTATAAATATATATGTATAAATAAAGGGTTGGTTCGGTCCACTCACCTCGCTGGCGAACCTGAATGGTGCGTAATGCCAGGATGTTCTGCTCATCCGACAGGAACTGCTTCATTTTGATGAAAGGCTCTTTGCCCTTGACGGTGAGCTTCCTCCAGGGTTTGGGTCGAGCCAGGATCTCGCTGACCGAGCCCTGCGAGAGGCCCAGCACGTAGTGGCCGAACACACGCTGACCGATGTTGTGTTTCAGCAGCTGCTCTTTGACCTGAAACGCGATTTCTGACGTCTCCAACTGGTCGTCGTCTCCTCCCCCCGAGCTTCCGCTCTCCGATTGGTCGCTTGGCATGCCTGTCTCCATGGCGACGGGCATTGAGGCGTTCTGATTGGCTGACATGAGGGCCGCTTTGGCAGCGTAGAGGGCGGTGGGGAACGCCATGATGGAGCTGCCGTTTTTCTTGAAGAGCGGAGACAGGAGCTGCTTCTGCAGGAGCTGATCTCCGGGAAGCTTCTCACCCGAGAAGGGCGACACTGAGAAGGGGCGGGGCAGTTCATGGATGAAGGAAGGCGTGTCAGTGGTGGGCGGTCCCGGGCTGAAGGAAGTGCGCCCATCTATGGGCAGTGTTCCTGGAGGACAGGAATACGACCCCACCGGGCGACTCATGTCCTTTCTGGAGTCCTCAGAGTGACCCTCATCTTAGACAGAGAGAGAAAAGACATGTTTGCTTGATAAAACTGATAATGGCTCTAAAATATGAAATATGGTGAGCCATATTAAATGCAGCTGATGAGACAGAAATGTTTTTCACAGCTACTAAATAAATAAAGTCAAAATAAAATAATTAAATACTAATTTTAAGCATTATTAAATACTTGTATTACTTATGTAAAAGAATATAATTTAGATTTGAATTAAATTTATTTTCAATTAATAATCGGATTTAATTTAATTACAAGTATAATTGAAATACAATCTAGAATTAAAAAGTATATACATAAGTACATTTTATTATTATTAATAAATACAAAAAGACAAAAATAGAATAAAAACTACAGTACCCTCCATAAGTATTGGAACAGTGAAGACAAAATTGTCAAAAGAGTCTGCTAATATGATGAAAAGATGAATATGAGACAAAACTACAGAATGTTGCATCATATTTGTAAATGTCTTGACTCCACAGCCAACTGAACAATTATGTCTTCACTGTTCCAATACTTTTGAGGGCACTGTATATGAAGAGTCAATACAGTTTATTTAGAATTATTATACAACATATTTTACCACATAAAATGTTTAGCCGTATTTCTCTTAAAATACTGTGGCAGTACCATGGTACAGTGATGATGTCAATATGTTTCTACCATAGTACCATATATTCATGACTCTAAATATATTCCAAACTCCCTGAAAACTGCAGTTGTTAAGCCCCTTCTGAAAAAGAGCAATCTTGATAACACCATGTTGAGCAACTATAGACCAATATCAAATCTTCCTTTCATAGGTAAGATTATTGAAAAGGTAGTTTTTAATCAGCTGAACAACTACTTAAACTCAAATGGATTCCTGGATAATTTTCAATCTGGTTTCCGCGTGCATCACAGCACAGAGACAGCACTCATTAAGATAATAAATGATATTCGCTTTAATTCTGATTCTGGCAAAATATCAGTGCTGGTACTACTAGATCTTAGTGCTGCGTTTGACACTGTCGATCATAACATACTTCTACAGAGACTGGAAAACTGGGTCGGGCTTTCTGAGATGGCACTCAAATGGTTCAGGTCATACTTAGAAGGGAGAGGTTATTATGTGAGTATAGGAGAGCATAAGTCTAAGTGGACGTCCATGACATGTGGAGTCCCACAAGGCTCAATTCTTGCACCGCTGTTGTTTAGCCTGTATATGCTCCCACTAACTCAGATAATGAGGAAGAACCAAATTGCCTATCACAGCTATGCTGATGATACCCAGATTTACCTAGCCTTATCTCCAAATGATTATAGCCCCATTGACTCCCTCTGCCAATGCATTGATGAAATTAACAGTTGGATGTGCCAGAACTTTCTTCAGTTATTCAAGGAGAAAACTGAAGTCATTGCATTTGGAAACAAAGATGAAGTTCTCAAGGTGAATGCATACCTTGACTCTAGGGGTCAAACAACTAAAAATCAAGTCAGAAATCTTGGGGTGATTCTGGAGACAGACCTTAGTTTTAGTAGTCATGTCAAAGCAGTAACTAAATCAGCATACTATCATCTCAAAAACATTGCAAGAATTAGATGTTTTGTTTCCAGTCATGACTTGGAGAAACTTGTTCATGCCTTTATCACCAGCAGGGTGGATTATTGTAATGGTCTCTTCCAAAGAAGAGCATTAGACAGCTGCAGCTCATCCAGAACGCTGCTGCCAGGATTCTGACTAGAACCAGAACATCTGAGCACATCACACCAGTCCTCAGGTCCTTACACTGGCTTCCAGTTACATTTAGGATTGATTTTAAAGTACTTTTACTCGTTTATAAGTCACTCAATGGTATAGGACCTAAATACATCACAGATATGCTCACTGAATATAAACCTAACAGACCACTCAGATCAGTAGGATCGAGTCAGTTAGAAATACCAAGAGTTCACACAAAACAAGGGAGTCTGCTTTTAGCTATTATGCCGCCCGCAGCTGGAACCAGCTTCCAGAAGAGATCAGATGTGCTAAAACATTAGCCACATTTAAATCAGACTCAAAACTCATCTATTTAGCTGTGCATTTGTTGAATGACTGTGCTACGTCCGAACTGACTGCATTGTATTTTATGTATAATCATTTTCTATTTAACTGTTTTAAATCTCATTTTAAATCAATTTCTATATCATTTTAAAACTCCTTGTTTTATTATTTTTAACTTCTTGTTTTTATTGCTGTGAATGATTATTTCACTTTCTTTTATGTAAAGCACTTTGAATTACCACTGTGTATGAAATGTGCTATATAAATAAACTTGCCTTGCCTTGCCTAAATGAATAACATATTCATGTACCATGGCATTAACATGGTACTCAAAGGAAGTGTTGTTTTAGTATCATTGAGAAACTATTATAGATTAAAAAAATGTATAATTAAAATTTTCATTTTAGGTTTTAGCAAAAAAATAAAATAAATCTGTATGTATATATGCATTTATTTATGTATGTCTATATGTTTTGTATTAATTAATATTAATTAATATTTCAGTTTTAGGTTTAGTTCTTTTTTTACAAGATAAACTAAATGAAAATGAGAAACGCTGCTTTGGTAAAGTTTTTTTTTAAAATATATTTTATTCTCACTTAACATTTATTTCAAGTAACATTTTTTTAATGGTTTTAGTTGTCTTTGTTTATTGTACTTGAAAGACGGAAGGGAAAGGTTTAGTGGCACATTTGTGAACGTAAACAGACACATGCTTACCGCTGTTGTGTAACACTCTGACTTTATCCACAAGAAATTTGTGAGAGGGCAGAAAGACTTCTTTGTCCAGCAGCAGAGCCTCAGCGGTTTTGGACGATTCCTACGCACACACACACACGCACACACACACACACACACACACACACACGCACGCACGCACGCACACACACACACACACACATATACGCACGCACACACGCGGACACACATGCACACGCACACACACACACGCACACACACACACACACACACACACACACACACACACACACACACACACACACACACACACACACACACACACACACACACACACACACAGCAGTTAAACTCTCGTGATCGATACAGATCTACATTATGGATGACGCTAGTGAGGCGTTCACACGGATCGCTGTGGCGTTTCCTCATTGACAGATGCAGGCAACTGTTTTTTTGTGGAGAACTTTATTTGTCTTTTATTTGAAAGGGTCCGTAACCGTCTGTCAATATAACGCAGGACTGTTAAACAACCCTACAGCTCTTGCATCTCTCACCTGGGATGAACTTCCGTTGGCTGATGCATGTTTCATGGCTTTCAGGATGCTGCAGGAGACACGACGATACGTTAACATCACCATCATCGTACATCACCTTTATAGCATGTGTTCCAGCTAAACCTCACCTGAGTTCAGTTTTGATCTCTTCGTAATCCCTCTGGGACTGTAGTTTGGCCTCCAGGGTCTGTGAAGACACAAATCAAGATGTTAATTATGGGTCATTGATAAATCATTACAGGCCATAAAGACAACAGATGGAAACATAACCAAAGTGGAGTAAGACTGATTTGTTTGGTTTCTTGTAAAATCTAAATGATGCTTTAAACAAACACTACAGTTTGGGGTTGGTAAGATTTTGTGTTTTTGAAAGAAGTCTCACCAAGGCTGCATTTATTTGATCAAAAATACAGTAAAATCACCAATATAGTGATATATATTTTAGTTTTAATATACATATTTTCTATTTGAATATACTGTAAAATGTAATTTATTTCTGTGATCAAAGCTGTATTTTCAGCATCATTACTCCAGTCTTCAGAGTCACATGATCTTCAGAAATCATATCAATACGCTGGTTTGCTGCTCAAGAAATATTTCTGATTATTAGCAATGTTGAAAACAGTTGTGCTGCTTCATATTTTGGTGGAAACTGTTTTCTTTTTATTTTAACTGATTATTTGATATGAGTAGACCATTTAAAAGTACAGCATTTATTTGAAATATAACTATTTTGTAACATTATACATGTATTTCAATCAATACTTAACTGAAAATAAGTGTGTTATTTTATAAACAAAAATCTTACTGTGATACATATTTTTATACATTTAATGCATCCTTAGTGAAAATGAATAACGGCGACAAGTTTGTTTGTTAATGCTGTTTTTACAAAAGTGCTGGATTTTTGGATGCAGTGTAAGTTGCTTTGCATAAAAGCAAACGTAAACATGGTAAAATGTGTTAAATGGAGCTGAGAATACTATGCATATATGCAAATGACACTCTTATT
The DNA here is from genome assembly GCA_027564155.1 of Gymnocypris eckloni scoliostomus. NCBI lineage: Eukaryota > Metazoa > Chordata > Actinopteri > Cypriniformes > Cyprinidae > Gymnocypris > Gymnocypris eckloni. The sequence continues at coordinate 27,639,510 of CM050420.1, read as the reverse complement.
AGCAGCTGAAAGCATATTCAAATCAACCAAAATATGTGAAAATGTGCACGTGTGCCACTTTAAAACAAATCTGCAGCCGTGATTATCACGTTACAATACATTACATGCTTGTAAACTATAACATCCTGACCTCGTATTATGACTCTCACCTCTATAGCTTCTGACTTATAGGCCAGCTGCCGCTCCAGCTCTGCGATCTGATTGGCCGAGGAGTCCTGGACTTCCTGTAAGGTGAACTGGAGTCTCTGGACGTTCTCGAGCAGTCGCAGGATCTCTCTGTCTTTGGAGAACAGCACCGCCTCCAGCCGGGACAGCGAGGTCTCGTCTCGCTCCCTCTCCTGAGACGGCAAATGAAAAGAGATCAGGGGGACGGGGAGTCTTTTCAACTTCAAAATCTGCTCCTGCTCGCTGGCTTCCTGTAATCACAGCGCCTCAAAGAGCCACTAATGAGGTTCCAGTGGTGTGGGAGCAACTGATCATTTCCTCCCACTGCAGACTGGACGTGTTAAGGTGGCAATTTGCAGTCGCCCAGCTTTCATCTAGAAGAGAGAGTCATTCTTACGTCCTTGTGTCGCTCCTCTGATGGGCCGGTCCCTTTAGAAGTACTGGCGAGCTGCTCCCTCAGCTTCTCCACCTCCCTCTGGGCCACATCCGCTCTCTGCCATCAAACACACAAGTTTGGAAACTTTACAGGAGCCTGTGTGTGCAGTGAACCCAAAAATATTTAGACACTTGCGCCACACTTAAAGCATGTGAAATAATAATCAGAAACAGTGGCGGCTGCTGTGCTTTAAAGAGGGGAAGATCATTTTCGGCCAACATCATAAAAATTGTCCATTTATTTTTACATAGATTCTGCCCTAAGTTCCTTTTCAAGAAAATGCTCTAGCCTACTGTATGAATGAAGGAATGAACAAACAATCTAAAAAAGGATATTAAACTCGACTGAGGAAATGTGGGAATTAGGTTAAACTGAAACGAGGAATGTGGTGTATAATTTTATGAAATGTATGATGAATATTGGCTAGCCATTTCTCCAAGCAAATAACAAGAAATAGGTCGCAGCAGTTTGTCTTTTGAAAATCCGCGATGGGACTGAGCTCGAATAGCTTCAGCGTCAGCGACTTTTTATAGTACAACATCGCTATCAATCAAAAGAAGATGCAGTCTTTCGACAGACCATCCTCCAATCATCACGCAGAAGCCCGGAGTCCCGCCCACTCCTCCCTTCACCCCCAGAGACGCTGAGTGTCCGTGGGCTGGACATAATCACAGCACCTAATCTAATGACCGTCTAGTTTTTATTGACTAAGAATGCGTTAGAACACATTCATCTCGATTTCCTTCTCATATATTCCCGTAGCATCAGTGCATTTCACTGTTGAAGCCTAGCGTCTATTGACTTCAATGGGGCTGATTTGAACAAACTCATCTTCGAGATGAACGTGTTCTAATGCATTTTTAGTCAATAAATTATTAACACAATAGCACATATTTGACCATACATTTTTTGACATTATAGGGGAAGCCGAGCTTCCTTTGCAGTCTTAAAGAAATCCCCACTGGTCAGAAATAAAACAGTTTATTTAGACGTTAATACACAAATTTCAAAGGTCCCTAAATGATCAAAACGATCCAATCTTTGCTGTTGAACACAATCTACTCCATGCCTTCTGTCGTCTGATTGATCGTTTAGACTTCGTTTTCCAAGATAAAGGCCTTTTATTATAATTGTACAAATCTCAGCTTGTGCTTCGCGTGTCTTTTTCTGTCAAATCTTTTTTATAAACATGAGAATAACTTTGATATTGGTAGTAGTATTTCAAGATGAACACTTACTGGACTGAAACAGGTTTACTTGATTATCCAGATATCTTTTTATGTTAAAATCATGTTAAATGTGATCAGGCTTTAAAATGTTCTGTATTTGTTCATCTCTCAATCATTATATTGCATATCAAGCCAAACTAAAATGAGAAACTAGCTGAAATAAGTTATTATTTTAATGACATTTAAACCAATTTGTTTTATGGTTGTAGTTTTAATTTAATAAAACTATAATGACCCTGGAGCCATAAGGATTTTTCTGCCCCTTTATTGCAGATTGTATTGCTGTTTATTTTTTTACATATTTAGATGTTTTGTTTTTCATTTTAAGTTTAGTTGAAATTTTAGTAATTTAAACTGTGTGATTTTGTCATTTTATTAGATTTTCTTCAGTTTTTGTTTGTTCTTCTCATACGCCAAGTTAAATTAAATTAAAATCAGAAACTAGCTCAAATTTTAGCAAAAGTTTTTGAAATTTAGAAATTAAAAAATGTAGATTTTTAATAATTGTAGTTTTAGTTAACTATAATAACCCTGGTGTCATAAGTGTTTTTGGTCACTTGTATTGCAGACTGTATGCTTTAAAAATATATATATATATATATTTTCCATTTTCATTAAAATTTTAGATAAAGTTTCAGTAACTTTTTTCAATTCATTTTTTTTGTTCTAGTTATTTTAGTACATCTAGTAAAACTAAATTAAAAATTTGAAACTAGTTAACACAAAATAAGTTCATAAAAAGTAATACATAATACATAAGCACCTGGAGCCGAAGTGTTGTTCAGCCATATGTATTGCAGACGGTTTAGGTTTAGGACGGCGTGCAGTAAAATCCTGGGAAGGCAGTTGGAGCATCAATACAAATCAGGGCCAAACGTTCCCAGAGATCCAGAATCAAATGAATAATCAGGCCGAACGCCCTCGAAAGCCCAATCAGAGCAGATTTACAGGTGCCGCGCGGCATCCGCAGGTAAAACAGCGTTCTGCTGAGGCGCGTGTTTACTTGCAGGCACTTTCTTCTCAAACTGTTTACCTGCTCTGTCACACTCGGCCTGCTAATTAATGACTCATTTTCAAATCATTTATCTAAGAGCTGCTGGCGAAGGGAGAAAAAGCAAATCACGGAGGAAAAAAAAGGAAGCAATCAGCGCAATGAGGTAACTAACAGCCCTCCTCATTCGCCACATCGCTCTCGTCTCTCAGCATCCATCTCTCTCTCTCCTGTCCTCCGCCGCTCGCACGGCACCATGGGAAAGTGTGCCGGCTAATCACGGGCCTGCGAGAGCGAGGACGAGGAGGGTGGTGGGGGAGGAAGAGGGGCTGCAGGGGCGTCTAATTAAACTCAGAGCTTGATTACGAAGGTGATTATCTTGGCGACGCGGCGTCTCAATCAGAGGCTGAGAGGAGGGCACTGCACTCACCTGGTTGGCCTTCTCCAGGTTCGCCATTAGCGCGCCCATCTCCTCCACTCTGGAAGACACAAACCTCGCGTTAAACATCACGTTTAATGCTCACATGAAATACACACAGACTCATGCTGCTGATACAATGCACAGAGTGCCATGTTTAGTTGGAAAGTTGTTCTGAAATGAGTTTGACAAGTGACAAAAACGATTAAATAACGATAAATATAGCATTTAAACAAGTAGTTTACTACATTAAGTTTGCTAATGTTAACTAGCATAGCTATTAGCTAGATATCATACCATTGATGCAGTTATTATAGTTAAAAATAAAATAAAAATACATTTTTGCTACTTGAAATAAAATAAACGTTAACTAATAAAATAAAATCTACTTTATTTCAGCATGTTTCTATATTACTTATATTGTTTCTAATTTGTATTTATATAAACTTAACTAAATAACTAAAGTAAAAAAATAATATATATATATATATACACACACACACACATATATATCCCAAAAACTAATTAAAATAAAATAACAAAAACACATGCTTTTGTTAACAAAAACAACAAAAACAAAAATGCTAAATACTAAAATAAGAACTATAATAAGAACTAATTCAAAATATTAATAAAAACTAGAATAGTGCGTTTATGAATATAAATACAATTTTGTTTAATAATAATGTTTTAAGTGTAAATTATTATTCAATTACTTTTAATTAAAAGAACAAATGTAAGTGCTATCTACAAAAATAGCCTACTTTATTTTAGTGAAATCTTATACATACATATATGTACAATATTACAGAATTATATATTATATTATGTACAGATATTAAAATATTACAATTATACATTTTATAATATTAGATTACATACATTATTTTAATAATATGTATACATTTCTAAAACTGTATTTAAAAACTTTGTATGTTGTCACGATTAGTTAAAGTCACTAAAGTCTCACGAATCTTAATCATACAAACCACAGTAAGAAAGATTTCCTGCCTGAGTTTAGTGACACGACTTCAGGAGTCATTTATGAGTTCAGTACACGATTCATCAGAACACTTGAGAGATTCAATGATAAAAATGGTTGTGAGGAATATTTTTTGCAATCGAAAGATGTGAAGTCAGTGTTTCTGAATCTCAGTGAATGTTAGACAAGAATATTACACACTGCTAAATGCATTGGCTTTAACATCACAGTGCAGAAATAATATCAAAAACCTCCCAATGCAAAGGATAAGATACTCCAGTATTTACACATACATCTGCCTAAAAGTGTCCTTTTCTCCAGAGGACCCTCGTAAAGCACAAACAGCAGAAATCAATAAATGAACACAAGTTCAGAAGTTCTTCAGGGAGTCACTGAAGTCAGTAAAATGCAAGGTTTGCTGTCATTAGAGTCGAGTGAGTCATATCTTATCTAGCGTTCGTATCCCAACATGCCCACACACGCGCTCGCGTCGGCACAATCAGAGACGTCTCATTTGAATAGCGTCTCGGGGAGATTATTCATAAGGTTTGTTTGAAGTTCAACAGTTTCCTCTCAGCCATCAGGGAGTTGATTTTCAAAAGGTGGAGAGGCAGCGGAATAAAGAGGAGTGAAAGATTGATTAAACATGTGAGTCTCTGAGGTTACGCTAAACAAAGATACCTCCTCAATTAGACGAGATTCGCTTTAAGAGCACAATCAGAGAAATTTAGTCTGAGGAGAGGACCGTTCAGAGCACTCGCCAGCCACACGGGCCTTTGAGTTTCTCCGTCTGAGTCCAGATCACGAGAACCGAACGGAAATCTGCCAGCTGAGCAGAAACTCAAATCCACTGAATGAAATCTGTCTATCAATCAGACCCGGACCAGATTTACTCGAGCTGTAATCTAGTGACATCGACGATTGTGACGAGCTTTACGGGACAAATCTATTAAAAGCTTTTCAGAGGACAGTTAAACACATCAAGCATCAAGTTGAGCGAAAAGAGCCTGTAAATCAAACCTCGTGACTCTTGTGACCTGACAGATTATGTCAACTTTAAAGTACCCCTATTATTATTTTGAAAATGAATGAAAACATCCTGCAAAGTTTAATTATGAAAGTGCACCGTGTATAAAGTTATTGTTTCTCAAAAGAAAGAGTCGACTCTGAATCATTGAAACGAGTCATTTTTAAAACGAATCCCAAGCCGTTTCATGTTGACGTCAACATGAAACATTAGCATATTGGTCTTTACGCCTTGGTCTGAATGAAAATGCTAATTCATTCTTTGTCACTAGACAAGGTAAAACAGCAGTTTCCCGGTAACGCTGTACACAAACAGCACTGCCCTCACAAACGCTGCTTTATCAGGCATTACAGGTGAAATTGAATGAAAATAAAACCAATCGGACCAATAACCGCAGATTAGAGTCACGCAAAGGAGAGGTTTGGAAAAATGAATCATTTGAGAGTCATTGAGCAAGTAAGGTGAAAATAAATGCACATTATAAGTCATTTCATATGCTCCTGTGTGGCTCAGTGGTTAGAGCATTGCGTCAGCAGCGCAAAAGGTTGTGGGTTCGATTCCCAAGGAACACACTTACTAATGAAAATGTATAACCTGAATGCAATTGTAAGTCGCTTTGGATAAAAGCGTCTGCTAAATGCATAAATGTGAATAAGACAATGAAAGTGTTTTTTGACCTTGCATGCATGTGAACCTGTTGTCGGTGACTCCCAAAACCAAAATATGAACCTTTCATAACCCATAATAGGGGCACTTTAAGACCAGGTAAACATTTTATTTGGCACTGTACAGTAGCATACTACTCATACTAATTTATGTAGTGCGTAAAATGCCAAATATGAAGTATGTGCTGTAAAAATTGTGCATTTCGTCTCTTCTCTAGGTTTCTTCCTAATCTAGTTTCTAGTCTTTTAAACCAGGCATTGATTTTTACGAACATTGTTGGTTTTTGGACTAAAAGTTCCCGACTAAAAGTATCAGCTAAAAACATAAATGTTAATACATAACTGCGTGACACTGTACACTGGGTGAGATCTGCATAAAACATGGGCGTAGTGTCCATGACATCACCCATAGGTTTCTGAAGAGTGTTTGAATTTCAAAGTGGGCGGAGCCAGTCATCATCATCTTGGCAGCGCGTCACTGATGCTGTATTCATAACGCAATGCACTCGACTGTGACACAAAATCTGCATAGTTACATTTTTTTATGTGATAGAAAATTATAATATAAAAAAAATGATAGGCCCAATTCATGACACAACCTAACATTGACAAAAATGAAGACCAAATCTGAATTGAAAAAAAAGATCTCAAATATGTGTGCATATAGCCACAAAATTAGTTGCACTATAATTAAAAATAAATCAATAAATCAATTAATAGATTTTATATTTTTTATATAACATTTAAAAAAATAGTTTTCAGTATTTATATCGTACATTGTTTTGTATTCATATTAATATTTACATCATTTTTTGTAATTTTTTTATCATTTCAAATATTATTTAGAAATAATATAGAAAATAAACAGAAAATAATATAAAAATAATTATTGCTGATATGCACAACTCACTGAATTACCCATGCATACGAGTAAAAAAATATTGTTTTATTATTAATACAAATGTATTATTATTATTTATTCTAAAGTTAATTTATAATAATTTTAATTAGAAACTGTAGAAACCCAACTCAACAGTTTAGTAACAGTTTAGTCTGTTTTGAGGGAAGCTCAGGTCGGGTAGAGAACTAACTTTAAACCCTTAACTAGGGTCAGAAAGGTGTCCCTTTAGATGAGAGTTGAATGGAAAAGTAGGTTTTGTGTGAGTAAACCAGCAAGTCACTGTAACAGAAGGGAAGAAAGATGCTCTGTTTCTGTTGTTTGCGATGACAAAACAAACATGTGTCTTGAGATGAAATCACAGAAACTGGAAATGAACATCAGAGAACACAACAAACATCAGCGTTGTATGGCCACAGTGAATAAGTGTCTTACTTTTCCACCATTTCTTTGTCGTATTTACACCTCAGCTCCTGCTGCTCCGTTCGGGCCGAGTTGAGCGCTGTGAGACAGAGAAACGGCCACCATTATTGACCTCTGACCTCATATCAAGCCTCGGATGACCTCACTGTTTGATACGGATCTTACATGACTGAAGCGCTTTGATCCGGCCCTCGGCCTGGCCGAGTCTGACAGGCAGCGAAACGTCTGATTCGTGTTCGTCCCTGTGGAAACGGAGAGACAGCAGAGAGATCAGTGACTGAGAAATGATGGATCTCTGGAAAGCACCGCTGATTTCTGATGAGCGAGTAATTCAGAGGAGAATACAGTAGCATGCTACAGTATGTAACGATGTGAGATGCGGTATCCCATAATGCAATGCACGCACAAACAATAATCATAGATCTCATACAGGGTTCTTAACACAAAACTGTGATGACATTTTTTACATTTTAATTAAAAAAAGTTGTAATGTTTTTCAATATTACATTTTTATTTTATCCCATAATGCAATGCACTCAACTGAGACAAAATGTCTGCATATGTCACAATTCTGAATATAGGAAAATTTGATTAAAATCTGATTAAAAATTATATATATTAATATATTAATTAGTAAAAACTAAAAATGTATTATACAAATTAATTTATTAATATATATAATTTTTTATCAGATTTTAATCAATTTTTCTGATATTATCTGCATATCAGTCATAATTGTTTTGTTTTTACACAAATGTGTTACATTAAAAATGTAAGAAATTTGAATTTAATATAAAAAATAAATAACAAATTTTAAATATATACATATTTTTAAATGCTTTTAAATATATAATTAAAAGATTAGTTCACTTTCAAATAAAAATGTCCTGATAATTTAATTATTATTTAAAATGTAATTTTGTTTCTGTATTTCTTTCTTCAGTCGAAAAGAAATGAAGGTTTTGATGAAAACATTGCAGGAACTATCTCCATATAGTGTGCTTCAATGGACTCCAAACGGTTGAAGGTCAAAATGACTTCAAAGGACTATAAACGATACCAGACCATGAATAAGTCTTATCTAGACAAACCATCGGTCATTTAGAAATATAACATGTGCATATGCTTTATAAACACAAATGCTCTGTTCTGTGATGTTCAGACTTCACGTAATACGTAATGACGTTGAAAAGGTCACGGCTTGACGTAGACTCATCTCATCTTCTTCTCCAAGTTCAAAATCATCCGACATCAAACACAGTTTACAAATCGTTGAGTTGTAACTCCTTTTTGTAAACTGTGTTTGACTATGATGTCGGATGATTTTGAACTTGTAAAGAAGATGAGTCTCGTCAAAGCGTGACCTTTTCAACATCAAGTCACGCGAAGTGCATCACAGAACAGAGCCAGGCCAGCATTTGTGTTTATAAAGCATATGCACGTTATATTTCTAAATGTAAATTTTTTACAGTATAGATAAGAGCCTTATTCATCGTCTTGTATCGTTTATAGTCCTTTGAAGTCATTTTGACCTTCAACCGTTTGGAGTCCATTGAAGCACACTATATGGAGATAGTTCCTGCAATGTTTTCATCAAAAACCTTCATTTCTTTTCGACTGAAGAAAGAAATATTGGATGACATGGGGAGTAAATTATCAGGACAAGTTAACTAATCATTTAAACTTGGTATCCCATAATGCAATGCATTAGAATTGGATTACAAAATTCGGATAAAAAATGTGAATAAAAATGATAATTTACATGCATTTTTCTATTGTAATTTTATATGACAAAAACAGATAATTCATAACATCTTTAACAATTCTCAGAAATCATGTTTTTTTATTGTGCATTCCAATTAATCTCAATCAAACTGCAGTTGGGTTATTTTAAATAAAAAAAACAAAAAAAAACAGCTAACAACCACAATAAAACACAATTAAAACATGGTAACATAATAAAAAACATGATTTATGAGTTATTTGTTTTTGCAAATAAACTCTTCATATATATGTGTGCACATGAACAGCACTCACTGAACATATATATAGATATATATCAGAGATATATAGATTCAGGGCATACAGTAATCTTCCAGTGGGTCACGCACCCTTGATTCTGGAGCGGGGCGTCTCCATCCGGGACGTTCTGTGTGCTGTTTGGTGTCATCATGCGGGGCGGCAGTGACCACGCCTCCCCCGTCTCCACGGATACAGGCCCCTCCTCTGTGTGTTCTAAACACAATTCATTACATTGTAACCAGTCCACTTTCTCTCTGGATTAACAACCGCAGCCTAACAGTCTGTGTAGAGATACAACTTTATTTCTCATTATAAAGTTACAATACCGCTCAAAAGTTTGGGTTCAAGAGGTTTTTGGGGGGGAAAGACATAAATACTTTAATTCAGCAAGGATGCATTAAATTGATAAAATGTGACAGTAAAGACGAAACATTTATATTTTAAATAAATGATTTAATTTAGAATTTTCACCAAATAATCATAAAAAATGGTCCACGGTTTGAAGCAGCACAACTGTTAGCAACACTGATAATAATATGAAATGTTTCTTCTTTCTAATCAGCATATTAGAATGACAGACTCGTTTAAATGTTCATTTATTCATTATTTTCTGTTTTGGTGGATAAAACGGTTGGGGAAAAAACTAAAGTGAAAAGTGATTCATTTAATGCAATATTTATTTTATTCTAAAAATTCAGTTTTTTTGTTTAGGGTTAGGTTGTTGGTTATGTTTTGTCTGTTTTTTATGATTAATGTGATTTATATTGGAAGTCAATCAAAAGTCTCCAGTTACACTATATATCACAAAAATAATTAAGTTTTAAATAAATTAATGGATTATTGGAGTATGTTTTACAAGAAAATACTATTTTAGTCTTTGTATTTTAAATATTGAACGTTTAATTCAATGTGTTGCTTGCCGTTTCTTTGTAATTCTTTGTACTATTTACTATGTGAGTGAAGAATTGCTTTTCAACAGTTGTTTTCAGTGTAGAGAACGATGTGTGTGTGAGAGCATATTATTATATTGTCATATTATTACAGTTTCTGGTGTGTTTTAGACTCTGACCTGCTTTGTCAAGGCAGTCCAGGTGTTTTCTCCAGTGCTGTGAGGTTTCTGTACCGTCAGGAGCCGAGCGCTGAAGTTCTGCCAGACGCTCCTGAGTGGCCTGCAGCAGCGGAGCCGGATCTGTACACACACACACGCACAAACACACAAACACACGCACGCACGCACACACGCACGCACGCACACACACACACACACACACACACACACACGCACAAACGCACGCACACACACACACGCACGCATGCGCGCACACACACAGACACACACGCACACACACACACACACACACAGCGCGCGCGTGCACACACACACACACACACACACACACACACACACACACACACACACACACACACGCACACACACACACACGCACACACGCACGCACACACACACACACACACACACACGCACACGCACGCACATGCACACACACACACACACACACACACACACACACACACACGCACACACAGCACACACACACACACACACACGCACACGCACGCACACAAAGAGATACAAAGCTACATTAGTGCACAGACACATTTGAGAAAACAGCTACATTTTGTGGGCAAGAAAGGTCAGTTGTCAATAGACCTTAGGTTAGATGCCATATTGAGTTTAACAAGGCTGGAAAAAGGCTGAAGGACAGACTTACAGTCTTTACAATGACACACAATGCAAAAAGGCCTTAAATCACATAATTTTCATAACTCACAACATGCTTAATAATGTAGTTTTTGTCTACTGAAAGTTTCTTCCCGAGAGACGTTTCATCAGCTGAACAATCAGTATGTTGTTAAAAACAGTTCAATTCATTGAACACACTGTACTTCAGTCCCTCACAGCCTCGCTTTCATTCCTGTCAATATCAAATATGCGTTACCTTGCCTAAGGTCAATAGTGTAGCAACTGATGAAGCACTTCTCACACAGAGATCACTTTTAAAACAAGCAGCATTCTGGTCAACGTGGTTTGTGCAACTAACTTGAACACAAACACGATCTGCGCGGGGAACTTTAGTTGTCCTCACGTGAAACTCCCAATCGTGCAGGTTTGCAAAATTTCACAGAGCAATGGTAAATGTGAAAACACCTTTAACACTTTCTACAGTTATTATTTCATTTAACTGGCTAATATAATGCTAGAAAAACTATTATTATAAAACTACTAATACAAATATTATTATTTATTATCATTAATAATAAAAATAGTAATACAAGTAAATAAATAGATTAATAATATTTTTTGTAAAATAATATTGCATTGGTAACACTTTACAAAAATAACCATTCATTTAAATGCATTAACCAATGAGAAATACATTGATTATTATATTATTTTATTGATTTTTTATAATTAATTTATTTGCATTAAATAATATTAGCACTGTCAAACGATTAATCGCGATTAATCGCATCCAAAATAAACGTTTTTCTTTACATAATATATGTGTGTGTACTGTGTATATTTATTATGAATATATAAATACACACACATACAGTATATATTTTGAAAATATTTACATGCATATACATTTATATTCTTATGTTTTAGATAAATATATAAACATAAATTTTTTCTTAAATATATACATGCATGTGTTTGTATTTATATACATACATAATAAATATACACAGTACACACGCATATATTATGTAAAGAAAAACGTTTATTTTGGATGCGATTAATCGTTTCACAGCACTAAATAATATTATTAACATTTTAATAGTGCATTAGTAAGTGTTGAAATGAACATTAACTAAGAGTAAAAATGCTTTTCACTGTCAGTTCACGTAAACAACTGGAAGATTATCGTAAAGTGTTACCAAAACATCATTTCCACATCAGAGCGAATCCAAATATTCCCTCCATATCAGGCCCGCATCACTGAAAACCACCAACCTCAACCTGCTCCCAAGTACTTATCTAGACAAATCCAACAAAGTAGAAGAGGATAAAAAGTCACCCAAAAAAGAAATGGTATATATATATATAAAAGGTGAGATTCTTTAGCACAACAGAGGAGCTGTTTTGCAATGCATGTGTCTCAGCGAGGGGCCCATGGGGCCAACTAGGAGGCTGTTTCTGCGCTAACAAGTCTCCTCTGGATCATTTGATCATTTAAATTATTATGCCAGGAATCCTCAGGAGGCGACTCGGCTCTCCACATCACAGAGCTGTTTTTAATCTTCCGTCTTCTCTTTCTTCCCCTGAAAAAGTTGAGCGTGCCGCAGCTCAGAGAGGAGCCGTGCTCCTGTTGTGTACCTGGCAAAGGAGGTGACTCCCCGAGCCGGCGCGCGGAGAGAGAGGTGGCTCATGGGAGCGCGGCTGACGCGAGGAGGGGAGTCTTTCACAACTCTAAAAGATCGTTTCTTTTTCCACTTCGACCCGTGGCGGCATTCATCCTGCGCGACGGGGTCCTGATCCGCTCGCGCTTCTCAAGCCGACACAGATCCGCTCTGGTTCCCGGCTCGCTCGGGCCGGAGGTATATCTGGTTGGATTTTCCCTCCCTCTAAATCAGGGTCAGACGGGGAGGCCGCGAGGGCGAGAGAGTATTTAATAAATCAGGACGTTAAAAACAGTCAGCTAGACGCAGAGCGCATGCACGTGTGCGCTTTGTTACAAAAGCACAGTGGATATTGCGTCAGTCTCTTGGGACGCTGCTTTTAAGAGTAGTATAAAGACGACGGCTTAAATCAGTGCATCAACTCCTTTATCGCTTTCTTTTAAGTTCTAATGATCAAACCCTTCAGGCTTGATTCTCCAACGCAACCAGCGCTTCTCCTCAATCAGACGCTGGGAGTGAAACTCTGGTGGAAATCACATTATGGAAGTCGCTGTAGATATTAAAGTGTGTGTTTGCGCGTCTGAATGATGTCTGGATGCATCTGGATTAAACTGAAGCGGGAGCTGATCAAACCTCACACATATTGCATGTGGCTTCTGCTTAATTTCCAGGGAAAGAAACCAATAACACGGTATCAAAAGAAACATTATTTATCCACATGTACTAAAGCAATATGCCATTGTTATTTATTTGTTTGTTTTCTGCCATGAGCTGTACAGTGTTTTTGGACACATAGACTTTAGTACCATTGTATATTTTTTATGGTACTTTTATATATACCATTAAACTGAAATTCATGTCAAGCTATTCACATGATACTCAAAAGATTTTGACTAATTTTTTTGAATTTACACTACATTACACTAAACCATCATTGTACCACCACAGTACTTTATTTGGTAAAAGATGGTACTTTATTTGTATGATATGATATATATATATATGATACTGAAATGTATGTACCATGGTATTTAAAAGGTTAATATGGTAGTATTATGGTACTTTTTTGTGTGTACCATCTAGCAACATGACAAAGCATGATTTTCTTGGAGTAGTCTACTATATAATATAGCATATAACACTCCAAAATAAAATAAATAAATATTTTTTTGTTGTTGAAAATATTCAAGTAGCTCATATAACCTTGGGTAACACTATCACTAAAGAGAAATAATGTATATATAGTCATCTTAAATAAATAACACCATCTACTGAATCTACGCTTGATGCTACGGCATCAAGAAATGAAAGACTTTGGATAATCAGTTATCGTCTCATGTTAATTTGTTTTCGATGCTGCAGCATTACTATAATAACTGTCACGTTTATTCCTCCCAATTTGCTTAGTGCTGTAAAGTTTATTCGTGTTGATTACGGAGGCTATTAGAGAGTGTCAAACACATTCAGATGCAATCATTCTCTGATTAAATGAAGAGTTAACGGCAGGTAAAGGAGGACGAGTCTCGTTCAGGCCCGCGGTTCACTCAGTGCTGGGTTTGGACATCACAGACCGCCGAATCTGTCCTTTTACCGTCCATGTAAATACACCGCTCGTTTTTTCATTTCTCCATAACTTCATTACGCCTGATTGGATGTTTGCCTTCAGGTCATGTTCACTAATACCAGCAAACCCCCCTTACAGACGTTATAAATCATAACACAAAAAACAATCAATTTCAAGACGAGTACAGAACATTAATGAGAGAATGAAGCGTTTGGGGAATGTTTGTGCCTGTTGACATGTCTGGTAGTATGTGACTCCACATAACCACACTACTGCATGCTGTGTATGTGCAGTGTTCAGCTCTTGACTTCTTTATTGATGCACACTCGAAAAGCATGAGTGTGAAGAGTGTGAAGATCATTTTAATAAGCTAAAGAATCTTTTCCCACTATAAAGAACCTTTTGTGGAACGGAAATGTTCCATGGATGTTGAAGGTTCTTCATGGAAGCACTGATGCCAAAACAGAACCTTTATTTTTAAAAGTGTATCAAATATAAAGACAAAACTGAATTATAAATGCACATCACTTATTAGTGAGATGTTAGCGGAATAAACAGGCATAAAAACAGTACAGCATGTTTATAGCACACCACGATCATATGTGGATCCTGTTGATTTTAACAGATCATGTTTTGATCTTATTTTCTTAACCGTGTTCCACAAAAACCTGCTATTTGTCTTCTGCTTTCTGCTCTAATTAAAATGCTTTTCATGCAGGTCTGTCTTCGCTCACACCTGATAAAACGACGGCCTAAACTCCCGGTGCATGACGCAACATCCCCAACTCACCATCCAACAAAAGCACGATCGATCCTCTCCTCCGGCCTAAAGACGAGACGCAGAAAGCAAGTTAAAGCACGCAGCGGCGGGCGAGCGGGGTGGCACGGTGTGCCAACGTGAGCAGGTGTGTCAGGGCGGTCTGTCTTGGCCCTGTCAGCGCTACACCGTCATTAGCCAGCGCGGGCGCAGCGGGGAGCAGCGCGCGTCTCTCTGGGCCCTCTGTAATTACGTTCTGACATAATTAACCCAGCAAGCCCATTAGCCTAGCGCCGACTGCAAAAAAGCTTTGCTATAATTATTTGTTGTGTGCATGCTAATGAGACCAGCTGTGCGCCCATCGTACAACACGAACAAATTAATTTACAAGGCTGCGCTTGAAGGTTTTTTTCCCTCGCACCTCTCAAACACACACTCAGAAAGCACCACATCTTTGTGGAGTGGATGCTCAAAGTTCAAAAGCGTCTCTTGTCAGTCGAGTTATCGGAGCGTCTGATAGCGTTTCCCACGAATCAATGCAACTTTTTATTTACAGTAAACAAAAAAGTGCTTATTAATTCCAAGAAATATAGCAGAGAATTAAAAATATTGCACTGGAAACTCTTACTAAAGATTTACAATCCATAAATTCCCCATGATTTACTCTCTAGTCGGATTAATATGAACATTAAAGTGAGGATTACATTAGATTAATACAAATGTATGAGTAACTGGAGCTTCCTTCTGCACATCATGTCACAGATTCAACTCTTCCATTCTTACAACAGCAAACCAGAAAGTACCACGGTATTACCATGCTCCTCAAGACTTGGTTCCATCCATAAGAAAAAGATGAAATGAGCAGTGTCGGGTAAGTTACTCAAGAAATGAATGTAAACTGAAATGAATGTAATTTGATTACATTTCTGATTACTGCATTTAAAAAGTATTTAGATTACTAATTACTTTACTTTCAAGTTACACTTTAAAATGTAATAAACCTAAAAAATACACTACAAAGTAAAACTCATAGTTCTTTCATGAATTTAATATTGACTGAAAATTACATAAATATTATTTGTATCTTGCAATAACAACAAAACATTTTGTTTTGTTTTGTAAAATAAAGAAAACAAATAGAATGCTTTCTGCATTCTCAGCCTCCACAAATATCTTCCTGAAAGTCACTGAAATGAAGGAAATTGACGAGAAATATCCACAGAAACTTGAAGTGGCTATTTTAATGATTTTGTATGGCTATTTTAACAAGTCAGTCATGTCGAAAACATATTCTCTGATAAAATAATTCGTATGAAACCAACGCGAGGTCCAGTCTTTCCCGTCTGAGCTCACCTATAGTGTGAGATATAGTGCTATAAGATCATCATCCACGCCAAACCACACATGAACATAAACATCCACATCACGTCTGTAAACAAAGAAAGATTGGTTTCAATTGACCTCAGAAGAATGTCGACTCAATCCAGTGGACAATATTTTTTACTTATATTAGTGTTACTGTGACATAAACTTGTACACATTCACTTGTTGAACTTTTCCCAAACTAGAATGCAACATTTTAAAATATGATTTCAACTTTTCATTGCATAGGACTCATCTGCATGTTAGCTCGCAGTCTCCAGTGATTTATTAAAGGGCACACTGATGAGCAAAATATGATTTTTACTTCATATTTTAACACTGCATTTGTAACTTAAGTAACGTGATTTATTAGTAACTGTAATCAAATTACATACATTTAAAATGTAACGCATTACATTACTGCGTTACTAGGAAAAGTAATTATAATACAGTAATATGTTATATCTTTATTATCTCAGATGTGTCTCCTAGAAAATAAGATTAGATAGAGACATCTCAGATGTTCCTCCAGAGAAAAAGAGAAAGAGATCTCAATGTCTCAAATTGTGCTCCGATACCAAAGCCAGCAATCAAAAGAGATCTTAATATCTTCTTCTCATCAAATTCAAAAACAAAGAATTTGAGTTATTATCCACATTCACTTGATAACTCTACAATCTATCATCTCGTTTTCACAGTATCTGGCTTTATTTCTAATTTTAGGAGAGATACATTTGATACACAAATAAGACTCATTCAAAAGTCAATTTTTATATATTTCTTTCTTTCTTAAAAAAACTGTAAAATTGTGAAATATTATTGCAATTTAAAATAAGTGTTTTCTATGTGAATATATTGTAACATTTAATTTATTCCTGTGATCAAAGCTGTATTTTCTGCATCATTAGTCTTCAGTGTCACATGATCTTCAGAAATCATTTAATATACTGATATGATGCTCAAGATACATTTCTGATTATTATCAATGCTGATATCATTTTTAAGGATTCTTTGATGAATAGAAAGTTCAAAATATCAGCATTTATTTAAAATATGATTCTTATGCAACATAAAAGTCTTTATTGTCACTTCTGATCAATTTAATACAATTATTTTCTCACTGACCCCAATCTGTCTGTCTGTCTGTCTGTCTCTCTCTCTCTATCTATCTATCTATCTATCTATCTATCTATCTGCAGTATCTATACTCACTATTATGAAATGAATATCTGATACAATTAATGCAGCATTTTTCACAATTTTTGCAAGTGTACAAGCATGAGAACAGTGTGACCGGATCTTAAATGTTCCATGAAAAACATAATTGAAACTTAAATTCCTCTCATTTTAACATTCAACAGTCTTTGCCCTTGATACTCAACGCTTTTGTAAAAGCCTTGATGAAGAAAGTAATAAAGCGGAGAGAGAACGAGGTAAAGAGAGAGATACGACTGCGTGCGCTGAAAGACAAACTTCCCTCTCAAAGCTGTTTGTTTCAGTGGCGTTGTGAAGGACACAGTCGGACATACATCAATAAGAATCAGCTGTGAAGAGCGCTTGAAAGCGGCGCAGAGAAGCAGCTGCGTGCGGCTTCGCTGGAGACGAGTGATCTCAATAAAAGATGAAGGATAAGAACAAGAGGGAAGCCAACGGATCGGGCGAGAGAGGCCAAGCATTTGTGTTAACTCGGGAATATTAACTCAAGGCCACCAGGATGATTTAAGGAGATGCTGTGTGAATCTGAAACGCATCAGGAGTCATGAGCAAGTGGCTTTATGAACAAATGTGGGACAAAACATCCATTCGAGAGCGTCGAGTGATTCAGAAACAGCTACGTGCAATCTGTGAGAGAAAGCAGCCTAAAGACACTCGACGTGTCTGAATGTCACTGCATTACTCACGAAACATCAGAGTGTGTCACATACACACTTCACAAGCAACATTAAAGTCAAACTAAGTGCACTGTAAAAACACCAACCTTCAACTTCAACTCACATTCAGTTTCTGCCTCAAATGTTTTAATTAGCAGTACAAGTCACTTAAAAAATCAAGCTGATTTAACAAATGAAGTTGGTTTTGGATTTAATTCTTTTGAGTCTGATCTTGTCACTGAATCAAAACCAGTCTGAACGATTCGTTCACAAATTACACTAAAGATTCATTTACAGGTCTGACTCTTCACGGTTCAGTCAAATGGTTAACATTTCATTGACTCTCTGAACCGAGAACCTTCAGGTGTTAATGCATTTTATTATTGCTTAAATGCTAATTACAATTTGGTCCTAAATGACTTCATTTTTATGAGCTGAATCATGACTAACAAACCGAACTGGGACACGTAAAACGATAATAAGAACCCTTATTAATAAAACCTAATCAAAAAGTAAAGATCATTATGTGCTTACCTATGGCTTTATTGGAGAGTTTTACAGCAGTGGGTTCTCAGTGAACAAAAGAACGAGTTTTAGGATCAGAATCGACTTTGTTCAATCAATTCTTTCAGATGAACTTTTACAGTAGACTTCTAAATTCTACATATATTCTCGAAAACAAATCTCAATTTCTGATAATATTTTGCTCAAGGACGCTCAGATGAGTTCAAGTCTTTTTAACTTGGAGTAAATGACACTTGCTTTGATATTCCTGAAAAACTCAAAAACATAAAAAACATAGTAATACATGACATAATTGTACTTTTTAAGGATTTGTTAAATGTTTTAAGGATTTTCTGATATTATTAAATTAATAGTATTTTTATTGGAATAAATGACACTTTCTTTGATATTCCTGAAAAACTCAAAAAACATAAAAAAAACATTAATATATGACACAATTGTACTTTTTAAGGATTTTTTAAACGTTTTAAGGATTTTCTGATATTATTAAATTAATAGTATTTTTATTGAAATAAATGACACTATTTTTTACTTTTTTTTCTTAAAAAGAAAAACTCAATTCAAAATATATTCACCAAAAACAAATCATAACATTTGATGTTCAGATTTTTACATTCATTTTGTATTTATTTATTTTTACTGGAATAAATTACAATTACTTTTATATTTATGAGCAAAATAAAATGTATTCTAAATATATTTGCTAAACACAAAACGTAACATCTGACACAATACTCTTTGTTTTTATACTTAATTAATTAATAATTAATTAAATTACATGATTTGATATTTCTGAGAAGAATAAAATATCCAAAATACATTATTTTAAAACAAACCAAAATATGACAATTATACTTGTTCAAAGGAGGTTTAATTTATTTGTATTGTTTAATATATTTGACCTTTTCTCTCTGTCTGTCTGTCTGTCTGTGTCTCTCTCTCTCTCTCTCTCTCTCTCTCTCTCTCTCTCTCTCTCTCTCTCTCTCTCTGTCTGTCTCTGTCTGTCTGTCTCATCTGTCATCTGTCTGTCTGTCTCTCTCTCTCTCTCTCTCTCTCTCTCTCTCACACACACACACACACACACACACACACACGGTGGCACAGTACACACACACACACACACACACACACACACACACACACACACACACACATTTTTGCAAGTGTACACACACACACACACACACACACACACACACACACACACACACACACACACACACACACACACACACACACACACACACACACACACATCACACAACAAAAGACACTTGATGAAGAAATAAACATGTGACACTGAACAGGTAAAGAGAGAGGACCTCAAGATACACGATGTTTTTAGATGAAAAGGTACATCTAAGCATGTTATTTTTTAAGTGTGTAAAACTGCAGCAGGTCACATGAGTTTCACCTTCAATCTGGAGGGAACTAATGATGTACACAAAACACTGTCACTCTTCCATGGAAACAGTGACATAAAGAGGCTTACAGATGTGCGAGGGAATTACCAGGGTGAAAAATACACACATCCGCTGTAAGCGTTTCAATACACACACATCCAAATTACATCTCAAACTGTCATGAACTTCGAAATCTTTGATAGTTCACAAGCATGTGCTCAGCTTCATGTCACTCTCAGAGCTGAATGCACACCGTCAGGCTCCACAAATGACCCAAAACATCAGAAAAGCACAAATAAAAGAGGTTCATGTGACTATATCATTATATTCCAAGTCGAATGACAACTATATGTGATGAACAAGCCCAAATTTAAGATGTAATTCACTGATCACATGACTGACTTAGTTTTACCGTTTATCCATCATCTTTAATTACAACTATAATGAAATAAACTATTTGAATATTTACAGAAACATTTTACATTTTTTATGTTATTTTTGTAACAAGATTATGACAGAATTTTTACCAAAAACATCCATACTAACCCTTATAATGTTTTATTAGAATCTGGATCTGTTCCTCAAAAAAGCATCAAATGACTTCAGAAGACTTCTATAGTGCCATATATCGTGAATATAGCGCAGGAGTCGAATAAACCTTATATGGTTTAATATATTTATTCTGTAAGGCAAGAGTACAATCATTCCCTGCTTTAACGAGAAATTCGATGTATAAATGTATTTGTCAGCTGGACAATTCCCATAATAATATTAGAAAGTTGTTGACAAATCCCAGGCTTACTGATATCAGTCCTCTATGAGGAAGTATTGGCATAACTTAATGTGTACTGTTCTGGTTTGTATTGTCTGTCTTTTACGAATGGACCTTGAGTCTGGAAATAAAGTTGAATATACTTTAATTTGCTCTTTTTATATGATGATGTAATTCACTGATCCGCAGTTCTCAAATCTAATATTTGTATTAAAACTGGCACATCAACAACATCAATAATGCCAAATGCCATCTTATAACTTATAAAGAAATTTGAATTTTATGCCACTGTCATTTTATTTTTGATACTCAAACGTCTTTTATATAATAATTGTATTTGTTTTATCTTTATCCCAGATCCATTCTCAATCTTAATATACAAAAATCCATCATAAAATATTACAGTATTAGTATATGTCTAATAATAATATTGTAAAATATAAAAAAAGATACAATGTATATTTTTTTGGTACAAATTTGGAAAAATATATTCAGTATTTATGGTGTGAAAAAATGGTGTGAATTTTCTTTTTCTTTTTTTACACAAAATTATGTAAATTTCCACTGCAACTAGCAATACTAACCTAATAATGTTTATCAAAAATAGAGAAAATAATTTGTGATATGAGCACTATGTGGAAAGATGTTAATTGTGGTAAATCTGGGTCTGTTCTTCATGCAAAGCATCAAATGAAGTCGTATGAACTTCTTCTACAACAGTTGAACGTGCTGTTTGGGGCTTGACAGTGCTGTATAGTGAAAGTGGACGGTTATATTTAGAGCTTTATGAACACCCTGTGAAGTCAATCAGTCTTTCAGGTTTGAAAGTGAGTAAATAACGAGTTTAATTAGCATTTTTGTCAGTAAGCTGCTGATCTCTGCTGCTGTTCCCCTGGTCACCACTAGCCCGCGCCGCAGCTCTAGCATTCATTAGAGCAGACAGCAGGTTGATGAGGTCTTTCGTGACAAAGCCGTCTTCAGAGCGCCGGCTAAAGTTGGGTCCTTATGAACGCAGCCGGTTTGGGTCGACATGCTGCAATTTCCTGAAGATCTACAGCTCTCGACTGACATGAAACACGCAAGAGGGGTACTGACGGAGGGAGAGGAGGCACAAGGGGATTATGGGTACAAAAACACAGGCAGAGGTAGAGCGAGCACCCGCGGCGCCTGTCTTACGGCTACGCCCCTGGCAACAGCCCTCTCCAGGTGAGCCGGTTACAGAGAGACGCCTTTGAGTGACAGTCTCGCAGAACACGCCGGCGCAGGAAAGACGCTCCTCTGGAGGGACTAACTTTGACTTTCCTCCAGTAAGCGGATGCAGAAATGGAAAGCATCCATATGACCGCAGGGCACGAATATGACGGCGCTCAAAACATATAACCGAGAGCTGTGTTATTTAAAGCCGAGGCTCTGATGAATCTTCTCGGGGCGAGGGATACGGATGGGGAACGTGTAGCAGATGGCCGTTAACAACATCAGGTGAGCCGCGAGTCTCCCAGATGAGCTACCTGGGAACGGAGAGGTGCTCCGAGTCGAACGCTTTTAGAAAGCAGACAACAGAGCTTCCCTTAAGAGCAAAACGCAAGAGCTGCCAGATCACAGAAAGTCGCCTATTGTGGGAACAGACAAAGAAATAAAATGTTTAACACAGTTATTTTGGTACACACACATACACACACACACACACACACACACACACACACACACACACACACACACACACACACACACACACACACACACACACACACACACACTGTATGATTTATACACACACACACACACACTCACACACATCACCTTCACCTTGTAATACACGCACGCACATACGCACACATTATACAAATTTGTGCACATGTACACACACACACACACACACACACACACACACACACACGCACACACACACACACGCAGATGTCACACACACCACACACACACACATACACACACACACACACACACACACACACAATATCAAAGATGTATGTCTCATATGCAGGTGTTTCTTCAACTACAGCACAAGCACTTTTATGTCACTAACAGACATGAACAAAAATAAATGACAAAGACAGCTAGCTTTATATCATATGAATGTCAATATCATTTTATTTTTGATGCACAAAACTTTTATAAAGCAATTTTATTGTTTTTACCTTTGTCCCAGATACATTATCAAACATAAAATATGAAAATCCATCATATTATATGTACATTATACAATCCACTATATTTTTAATTGAAACAATTCATACAATAATTTTAATGCATTTAATATTATTTATAAAATAATTTTGTAAAAATGTTTTTTCACACAATAAATATATTTTTTAAACAATTCAGATGTTATTTCCACCACAATAATAATCCTAATAACGTTTTATCAAGAGTTAGCTAAATAATCTGAGATGTGAAGAACTAGTTCTGTCAAACGATCAATCTCATTCAAAATATACATTTTTGTTTACATAATATATGCGTGTGTACTGTGTATATTTATTATGTATATATAAATACACACCCATGCATGTATATATTTAAGAAAAATATGTTACGCTTATATATTAAATATATTCATATATGATATAATTTATATGAATACAAATATGCATGTAAATACTTAAAAAATATATCCATGCATGTGTTTGTCTTTATATAAACACAATAAATATACACAGTACACACGCAAATATTATGTAAACAAAAATGTATATTTTGGATGAGATTAATCACGATTAATCGTTTGATAGCACTATGAAGAACAAAGAAATGTTGAGGTAAATATCACGTTTTATTTCAATGATATCATTATAATATATTTCTTACAGTTTATTTATAAACAATATTGTGCATCATTTCCAAACAAGCTGTAATTTTGTTAGAATATGCAACAATGAAAAGATTTACACCATAGAACATTATCAAAGATGTGATGGAAATGGAAAACTATATATATATATATCTATAAATATATATTTCTTCTGTGATGTAAAGTGCAAGTCTACTAGCAGACAAATGAATTAAACTAGTGTCAGTGCAAGTTTATTCTCTAAGTGTCCACAGGGCCACGAGTGCCCACCGTTGAAGAAACACTCACATCTGTTTTACAATTGTTTTTCATAATTATACACTGCTGAACAATCAGGGATTCAATAATTGCTGACGAAACAGGAAAGCGGAGCAAAACACAAGAACGTGGAAATGGGGAGCGATGGTGTATTTCTGTAGATATCAGCCACACGGACCGAACGACACACACAGTGATTAGCATGTAGAGCGTAACGGACGTATCAGCATTTTCCAGCCGCCGCCGCCTCCTGGAGTCAAAAGACAAACTCAACTCTTCGTAGATAAACAGATGAGCAGCATGTTTTTGCTCACTTTATCAATACCCTACAAGCGGAGCATTGAAGTGGCGGTCGCAGGACTCTATCGCTGTACAGGATTTCATTTAAGACTAAAGACAGAGCAGCGTTACGTGTCTATCTTAACACACTGTCACCGGGAGAATAAACACTACAGGTACAGTAACCTATACAGTCATGATGGACAGAACGAATCACATTAAACATGCTCGAGTCGCTGATTTAATCCATTATAGATTACATATGTTCGGCTGTGATGATACTACTCTACTTCTTAGAACAACTCTAACCCTACATATTAAACTCCAGCACAAAACTCACCAACCACACACTGAACGATGCCTGAAATAAACGTATTTATGATAAAACTAGTGACAAATATCCAGAATATCATATAAACTATCAGCAATCATCCTGAACACCCTAGCAACCATCCAGAGCACCCTTGTAACCACAACTAACACCCTGGTAACTACTGTACCTAGCAACCACCCATAACACCCTAGTAACCACCTAGCAACCACCCAGAACATCATAGTAACCACATATAAAACACGAGTAACTACTGTACCTAGCAACCACCCATAACACCCTAGTAACCACCTAGCAACCACCCAGAACATCATAGTAACCACATATAAAACCACGGTAACTGTAGCAACCACCCATAACACCCTAGTAACCACCTAGCAACCACCCAGAACATCATAGTAACCACATATAAAACACGAGTAACTACTGTACCTAGCAACCACCCATAACACCCTAGTAACCACCTGGCAACCACCCAGAACATCATAGTAACCACATATAAAACACCAGTAACTACTGTACCTAGCAACCACCCATAACACCCTAGTAACCACCTGGCAACCACCCAGAACATCATAGTAACCACATATAAAACACGAGTAACTACTGTACCTAACAACCATTTAGAACACCCTAGTAACACCAACTAACACCCTGGTAACTACTGTACCTAGCAACCATCCAGAACACCCTAGTAACCACAAATAACACCCTAGTAACTACTGAACCCAAAACATCCTAGCAACCAACCAAAACACCCTAAAACGCATAGCAACCACACAGAACACCACAGAAACCACTAAGAATAAACTAGCAAGCGCACAAAGCAACATGATAGAAATCTGTTCAGCACCTGCACAGGTGACATCAATCACTTCTTCTACAAAATGTAAAAAATCTAGTGTGATTGTGTTTGCATGCAATTTTATACTGATCAAGCACACAAAAAATGATAACCAGTATTTTGTTTCCTTAAAAAATATTCCTTAAACATCCTTAAAACAAGCCTGATATAAGAAGCAAAATATTAACATGCAATGTCAGAGAGTGCATATTGATATTTATGCATTTAGCAGACGCTTTTATCCAAAGCGACTTACAGTGCATTCAGGCTATACAGTTTTTTGTCAGTACATGTGTTCCCTGGGAATTGAACCCACAACCTTTGCGCTGCTAACGCAATGCTCTACCACTGAGCCACAGGAACACGTTTTAACTCCGTTGGTATACATGTGTCTGTCTTCTTTCAAGCATAAATCTCACTACATGTTATTCATTTATGTTTAAAACAAAAACTTATTTCAACATATATTCTCATAAAACAAGACTTATCTGATATATTTTATCTTTACGGATGTTTATATATTTTCATTGGAAAACAAGATAAAAACACTGATTAAGAAAATGAGTGGTTTGCATGTAACACCTATAAAACAGGTTTCTATTATGTGCTGCTTCTTGTCTGATAATGAACACAAAACCACATCAACATGTCTGATCAACAATCTCCAGTGTTTCCTCACATGACTAGAGGAAGCCGAGCGTGTTTACTGTCCTATACGGCACCTGGGACGGTTCATCTGGGACGGAAGGAACAGATGAATAGTTTGCTGTAGACGACAGGCTCACCCTCACAGATGGCAGGATCTGTCAGGGGTCGATACAGATGAAAACGCAGGACGATTCGTGAGGAGGTCGAGCGCCAGGTTACACACGCATCTGACGGCGCGGCTTTGGGGGGAAAACGTTGGCTGCGTTTGGACACCGTCACCCTTTTGTAGCATGCAAACGAAACCGGTCAAAAGCCACAGACGAGGTCAAACGAAGTTATCTCTTTATATTAGTAAAAGGCAAATAAATAACATGCACCGTATACAGTATTTTAAGCATATTGTGCTTGGGTTTGAGTCCATGTATCTGTAATGTAACTTTTATAAAGTAAAGGATGATTTTGCATTGAAATAATTTGGTATTATGCTAATATAACTACGTTTATAAAATTAAGAAGCAAAAGCCCTTCAAAATTCACATCTACTGTAACACACTACCATTCAAAGGTTCGGGGTCAGTATGAATGTTTTTCAAATAAATGAATACTTTTATTCAGAAAGCATACATTAAATTGATCAAAAGTGACAGTAAATACACTTATATATTTACAAAAGTATTCTATTTCAAATAAATAATATTTTCAAATAAATGCTGTTCTTTTGAACTTTCTATTAATCAAAGAATTCCAAAAATTTAAATGTAACACTGTTTCCACAAAAATATGAAGCAGCACAACTGTTTTCATTATTGATGATAATATCTTGAGCAGCAAATCAGCATATTAAATGATTTCTGAAGATCATGTGACACTGAAGACTGCAGTAATGATGCTGAAAACAGAAATAAATTACATTTTAAAACATATTCAAATAAAAACCAGTTATTTTACATTGTTATAACATCTAATAATATTACAGTATTTTACTGTACTTTTGAACAAATGAATGCAACCTTGATAAGCATAAGAGCCTTCTTTTAAAATAATAAAAATCGTAACTTTTGAATGGCAGTGTATGTATCGATTCCCTCAAACATTTAAAGCTATAAACCAGTCACATAAATACAATCTTTCTGAAGCTCAAATGTCACCATTATTCACCAATTCATACATGCTTCCTGCATTCAGTTTTTATTCTCTAAATATGGTGAAAGATTCACAAGGGCTCTAGTGCTTGACTCTTAGTCAATAGACTAAGCTTGCAAAAAAACGTGAAATATGCTTTTTGTTAATGCACAGAAAAATATATACATGATATTGATAGGAGAGCCATAGGTCAAGGATTCACAC
>CM050420.1:27547118-27607118 GCA_027564155.1 Gymnocypris eckloni scoliostomus | reverse complement strand
CCAGCTTCAATGCAAAATGCAGCCTTGGTTTTAGACTTTGAAAAATGAAAATATATGTTGTAATTCTGTGAATTTTTCGATAACCCAGAAAGCCTAAAAGATCAGAAAAAGAATATCATATTTTGCATAAAGAAAATGAAGCATACTGTTTGTAAGAAGCATATTGCAATGGTTATATATATTTATTAATTTGAGAAAAAACATATTCATATTATTCAAATTATTTTTATGAATAAAACGTTTTGGGGGATCTGTGATATTTTTTTTTAGGATTCTTTGATTAAAAAGTGAAAAAGAACAGCATTTATTTAAAAAAATAATTTTGTGTTGCAATATACAATTATATTAAAAGTTTGGGGTCAGTCATTTCTCCTCTTTTTTAAAGACTTAGACTTTTATTCAGGAGGGATGTGTTACATGAATACATGTCATAGTAAATACTAATGTTTTTAGAAAATATTTCTATTTTGAACAAATGCTGTTCTTTTTATCTTTGTATTCATCAAAGAATCAAATAAAACATTATTACAGATTCCAAAAAACAATACGAAGCAGCGCAACAGTTTCAACAATCATAATAAATCAGTTTATTAAATGATTTCTGAAGATCACGTGACACTGAAGACTGGAGAAATGATGCTGAAAATTCAGCGCTGCGTCACAGAAATAAATTATATTTTAAAGTATATTAAAATAAGAAACCAATATTAGAAATTGCAATAAGATTTCACAATATTACTGTTTTTTTATCAAATAAATACAGCCTTGATGAGCCGAAGAGACTCCCTTAAAAAACACTAAAATCTGACTGTTCCCAAACTTTTGAGCGGCAGTGTGTATATATATATATAAAACACTAAGCAGTATATATGTGACCCTGGAGCACAAAAGCAGTCATAAGTTGCCGGGGTATATTTAGTCAATAGCCAACAATACATGGTATGGGTCAAAATTATAGATTTTTCTTTTATGCCAAAAATCATTAGGATATTAAGTAAAGATCATGTTCCATGAAGATATTTAGTTCATTTTATACTGTAAATATATCAAAACATAATTTTTGATTAGTAATGTGCATTGCTAAGAACTTCATTTAGACAACTTTAAAGATGATTTTCTCAATATTTTAATTTTTTTGCACCCTCAGATTCCAGATATTCAAATAGTTGTATCTCAGCCAAATATTATACTTCCCTAACAAACATACATCAATGGAAA
Source organism: Gymnocypris eckloni scoliostomus (assembly GCA_027564155.1). Lineage (NCBI taxonomy): Eukaryota > Metazoa > Chordata > Actinopteri > Cypriniformes > Cyprinidae > Gymnocypris > Gymnocypris eckloni. The sequence continues at coordinate 27,605,900 of CM050420.1, read as the reverse complement.
GATTATTTATTCAGCTTTCACATGGTGTATAAATCTCAATTAAAAAAAATTGACCGTTATGACTGGTTTTGTGGTTCAGGGTCACATTTGTAAAACACTGTGCTGTATGCAACAAACATTGCAAATCGAAGTTGATATAGCATACTGCTATCACCTTTCACTATGTTGCATTTAATTCAATCTCAGAAATACAAATAGTTCACACTTTTAATCCAATTGTGTGTAAAATATAACTTGTGGAAGTCAGATGAAATGAGTTAAGCACGTGTTTAAAAGGTGAAGTGCATTGCACTGTGGGATGCAGTATTGTGTGTGTGTGTGTGTGTGTGTGTGTGCGCGCTGTTGCATACTGCACATTTTGTCAAATCTAGCAGTAAAATTTGCATTCTGCACAAATTATACATACTGAATAATACGTTCTTTGAAAATAGTAGGCAGCATGGTATTTTGAAGTTGCTCAATAAGCATCATGTCGTCTGAAGTGGTCTCCGCTGCCGCTGCCTGGAGTTCATGCAGAATAGAGCAGTGCTACAGGAATCAATACTGATACAATAGTCTCTGCACTCGCTGTCTAAAAGCAATTGTGTTTCTCTTTTCTTTCCCTTCTCTCTCTCCTTTTTCTAAGACATGACATTCAGTTGCTCCATCAGCACCGAAGCTCACATACAACAAACACAAGCCAATAAATGTAAGGGATGCGATGCTCGCTGTGATGTTTTAAACAAGTCAGAGCATCTGCAGATGTGATTGGTTTAATTAGTGCTGCTTCTCAACAGCAATACATCTATTGAAGACTGCTTATGTCTCAACTTTAAAGCTCAAGTATGTCATCTTCACATGGTATTGCGATTTTTTTAAACACTCCATTGTCTGCCATTGGTCAGACAAAGAGAAAGTCCCGCCCCCACACTCATGCCATTGGTCGAGTCAGAAGTTAACGTGTCAGGCCACTCAAAACAAACAGAACAAGTTTTAAAAGAAGTAGTCATACTACCAATGACCTACAGTGATATAATAAATATATAAAAATACCTACATTTCTTAAACTTCTAGTAAATTTCACAAATAATTACAAAGACAAATAGCAAGTAACGGTATATTAAAATATTTTAAGTATAAAGCATCAAATAATCTTTGTTTTATTAACAACTAACTCTCTCTCTCTCACACACACACACACACACACACACACACACACACACACACACACACACACACACACACACACACACACACACACACACACACACACACACACACACACACAAGGAAAAATAGTGTACACTGAACAAAAATGGTGTAGAAACAATTTTCACAAAGAAATTTCACAAATAATTGCAAAGAAACAAAAATAACTGATTTAAATTATACATTTTGAAGTAAAGCCTAAAATAGTGTTTTCCTGAAAAATATACTCCAATAATCTACATTTACAATTTTTTTACAGTGTATCTAGTATTTTTCAGTATTCTGAATCTTATTAGACACTAAAAATGTGCTTATTTATCTATAAACACTTTTCCTACAGCCAGGACTGGAAACATGAATGAATGGTGCACAGACTGTCTCACATATGGCCAGATAATCACGCAAAGATAAATCCCTGTAATTCTGCAAGAGACAACAGCCATTTCCTGATGAATTTACACAAGATGAAGAGCCATTTCAGCCTCCATTTTTCAAGGCTATAACGACTTATTAGACAAAAGCATCATCACTATGCTGATCACCATCATCATCCTCACCACACGTTACACGTTACATCTCCTAACGAGAGAACACACAGATTACCTCCAACATCACACCATTAACCTCACTTAACGCACGCACACACGCACACGCACACACACACACACACGCACGCACGCACGCACGCACACACACACACACACACGCACACACACACACACACACACACACGTTAGTATGCATGCGACGTCTCCACGTAACTAATCCAGCATCCATCACTCCTGAGACAATCTTAAGTCCAGACAACGATGGCACTGTTATATGCTGCATAAAATCATACTGAATATTAATTCACACAGATAACAGCAATATTAAAGCACTCGTTTCATGAGAAATCCCATTTGATCTTTTGAAATACAAGTTTGATATTAAAACTCAAAATATTCTCCTTTTTGGTGACTATTCATTTAAAGTCAACTGCAAAAACGGGTTTATTCTGAATTTTTTTATTTTATATAAAAACCTGCCATCATTTATTAATGCTAATGTCTTTCCAAACTCTCAGTTTTCACCTTTACACCATGATCAATCAACACGTGGTCAAATGTTATAGAAAAATTATTTAATAGTTTTTAAAATGCATAAAATGCTTAGAAAATGACCCACTGAATGACTTCAAAATGTTTCAAATATGATTTCCACTACAAAATATTATACAGCAAGTATACATTTGAGATGTAACAGACATTTATTGCTTAATAATACGGAAAAATGAGTTGTACTAATGTACATTCACCACCATTCAAAAGCTTGTAAGCCTCTTCTGCTCACCAGGCCTGCATTTACTGCATGTGTTTACATTTACAACACAAACGTGAAAATTGTGGAATATTATTATCATTTTAAATAATAATTTTTTATGTGAATATATGTTAAAATGTAATTTATTTCTGTGATCAAATCTGAATTTTCAGCATCATTACTCCAGTCTGATCCTTCAGAAATCAGTGTTGAAAACAGTTTTGCTGCTTCATATTTTTGTGGAAATTAGAATATTTGCTGAATAGAAAATTCAAAAGAACAACATTTAATCACAATAGAAATCTTTAATCGGATAGCAAAGTCCACTAAAGGAGGAGAACTGTTTCATATCTGGCTCTTCAGACACACTCTCTCTGTTTAAATCACATCTGCCAAGCATCATATAATGCATCCCATAATCTTATACTGCAGGTATATCTGATCAAACACACATTATTATGCTTTAGCTTGGGTTGAACAGATCATTTTTGCTCGGATGGAACAACAGATACGCTAATTATGTCTCTATTTGTTTCTGTTTCTGGATTAACATCCCATAATTACACAAGCTTCAGTCTGGATCCAACCCTTAAACGATCTGAGATGACCGAACACCTGAGAAGAGACGATTCCTCGGAGGACCTCAGAGGAAGCAACCATCAGCGATTATACTGACTTAACCACATTTTGCCATGAGTTAATTCTATTTAGTTTCTACAATATAAATCTATTTTAGAAACTTCATTGCTTTGCAACAATTGTATCGTAAAAAAGCATTATACAAATAATCTTGAATTAAATTCAATTGTTCAAGGTTTCTTTATTTGTCACATAATAAATTATACAGGGTATAATCAGAAGTGAAATGTAATCGAATCAGGTCCGCTCAGTGGACAGTGCAAAGAATAAAAAATAAGAATTATATAAAAGTAACACAACACAAGAGCATATGGTAAAAAAGAGAAATAAGAGTAAAATGTGCAATAGAATAAAAAGTGCAAAACAATAAGATGTGCACAAAACAGTATACTGGGACTTAATAAATAGTAATATGAATGGGAGGGATGTGCAAACTAAACCAGTAAGAAAGTGAAAGTGTGTTTTAAGAACGTTCTCAAGGCCAGAAGTGTCTGACACGACCCCTTTCATGACTCTGAGAAGAGTTTAGTCATTTCTTCTTCTAGTTTGTGAAAGCAGACCTCAGCACTGCACTGTTTCTTTATAATTACATCTTCAAAGCACCGAACTTCAGGATACTTTAGTCCCAAAACTTAAAGCAGCGATCTGCCAAATATCAAAGGTATAATTTAGTTTTTACATAAAACACACTCCAGCAGCATTCACTGACTAATTTCTCATTTGCACAAACGAAGAGAAAAAAATCAAATGCTCGACTGCCAAAAGCATCTGTGGTTGGATCCCATAATTAATTTGAAAACAGAAACTATGCTTAATTTTCAGAATCCGAGAATGTGTTTTCACATCCGTGCAAACTTTCGACAAGTGCAGCTTGTGTGAGCGGGTCAAGAGGAGCACAAAGACAAGAAAAGAAGGAAAACGAGACAAAAAGAGCGTGAGCAAGAAATGAAGGGAGAGAGTCCAATAAAGACTAGCAATTAGCAATTATACACTCATCAATTACAATTATCACAACTGGTGATTCTGCAATTAGCAGTGAATCATCACTTAGCCCTGATGGCTGAACATGTAGGATGCTCACGGAAAGAGTTTGGGTTCACGAGGACGAAGAGTCAGATTGAGTGACTTCACAATTACTAGAAAGTTCATCAGCATCAGTGTGAATGCAAAAGAGTGGAGAGTTCACTCAAAAATTATATTCTGCCATCATTTACTCAACCTTGCATCATTTCCAAACTGGTATGCGGTTATTGTTTGTGGAAGGCAAAAGGAAAAGTGTATGGGATAAGTTTTCATAAACCATAAACCTGCCATTCAACAAAAAATGGAGCCAACAAATGTATACATATAATTTTTTTTGTACTAATTATCGTTAATTACTATAAACTGTATAAAAAATATTAATAGAAATGTGTATATAAATGCATTAAAACTATACAAAATACAAACATGCTAACATAATATATGTCAAATTTAGAATAATAATAATTATTGTTTGTAAAAAAAAAAGTATTACATCAAATATTATCTCAAATGTATAACATAAGAAATAATAAAATATTATCAAATGTATAAAATAGTTATGTTTATTATATTCTATAATATATCATGTATAATTATGTATACTAAATATTTAGATAAATACAAAATTATGAAATGTAAATAATATAAAAATGTATTATACAATAATAATATTAATTGTATATATAATTAATACAAATAAAAGGTATACATATTAAAATCTATAACTTGCCCCAACATAAATGTGACAACTTGACCTGATTGTAAGTTTATTAAATAAATAAACAAACAAACAAATAAATCAATAAAATCCCAGGCCATGAGCAAGTCAATGAACAAAAGTAAGATCATCTGGATTCTGGCTGTAGAGTTTGGCACAGAGTGAGACACATCACACTCACTCACATTGCACACGCACTCAATTACACACACACACACACAGACTCACACTCACACTGCACACGCACACACTCACACACACACACACACACACACACACACACTCACACATGCACAATGCACACACACACAGACAATTATTGTTTGTAAAAAAGTATTACACACACACACACACACAACACACGCACACTAAACACTGCGCACACACATCACAATAGTTACATTACACACAATACACTCACACACTCACACTGCACATACGCACACACACACACACACAAAAACACATGCACATAAACATGTATTACACATAATATTAATTGTACACACAAAACAAATAAAAGGTATACATATTAAAATCTATAACCTGCGCGCATACACACTCACACACTCACACTGCACAACGCACACACACACACTGACAGGCCCAGCTGCAGAACCAGTGCTGGTGAAACACTGTCCTATGAGAGTCAGACTCTCTTCATAGGGGACTGCAGGGGGCTCGTGAGCTGTTAGAAAGCTAATAATCAGATCAAATCAAATGTAAACTTAAAATAAATAAATGGGGCTGTACAATGAATCAAAATGAATCTGAAATCATAACACGGTGTTTTCAGCATCTCAGAGTGTCTCAGTTCCCAGTAAATGCTGCTTCTCATCATCTACATCTCTGTGTGCACTGTCAGTTTAATGTGCGTTTTGTGGACACTTGGTTCACTTTATATATATATTTACATAATTAACAACATTTCTGTTTACAGAAGTACACAGAATTTCACATGTATTCCTGGAATTAAAAGCTTGAGGGTTTGAACGTTTGAAAGAGAAGAATTTAAGACATAAATATTGGTCAATTGAAGTATACAACAATATTCATTTTTATTTTAAAGTACAACTTACAAAACCAATATATTTCTGTCTTTATTTTTATACTTTTTAATAATTTAATAATTATATAATATAATATATAATTATATAAAGTTTAAACACTTGAAAGTAAAGCAGTCAAGACAAATATTGGTAATGATCAAATATTCATTATTTATTTTATAGCACAATTCTAATTTACAGTATATTTGTATCTTCATTTTTATAATTTATATAAATTATAAGAATATAAATTAACTTTATGAAGAGAGTTAATTGTTTATAAAATATATGAAATAATTAAGATTGAGGACTTTATTTTATAGTACAACTGTAGGATTCAAGGATTTATTTGTCACATACTTAATTAAACAGAATATAACCAGCAGTGAAATGTAAGTCAGGTCCGCTCGATGTACAGTGCAATTATAAGTAACACAACACAAGAGAATATACATAAATATAGGTAAAAAAAAATAAAAATAAGAATAAGAAAATAAAGCATCATCAAATGTGCAATAAAATAAAAATAAAATGTGCAGGACAGTATACTGTAGACTTAATAAATAATAATATAAGCAGGAATGTGCAAACAGGTTGTACCGGGTATATACATAGCAGCTATATGGATAATAATGAATATCTTACTGTTTTATTATTAAATGGAGTCATGCTGATGTTATGAGACTGAGTTTGAGTTTAGGAGCCTGATGGACTGAGGGAAGAAGCTCCTCCTCAGTCTCTCAGTTTTTGCCATCATGCTTCCTGAAGCGCTTGTCAGATGGCAGTAAAATGAAAAGATTGTTACCAGAGTGATTTGAGTCTTTGATGATTTTGACAGCTCTGCTTTTGCAGCGTTTGATGTAGATGTCTGAGATGCACTCAGCTAAGCGCACGAGTCTCTGCAGAGCTTTGCAGTCCTGATTTAATGAGTTTCCATACCACACTGAGATGCACTGAGTCAGTACACTTTCGATGGCCCCTGAATAGAACGTTTCAGGATCGCTGGTGAGACCCTGAATTTCCTCAGCTGTCGCAGAATTTGTCGCCGTAATTTACAACATTAATATATTTCTGTCTTCATTTTTTTAACTTATATAATTATAATGTCTTGATAACTGTAAGTATGTCTTTATAGTACACTGTGTGCACTGTGTATATGTATGTGTTTTTTTTGCATTGTCATCTGTATAAGTCTGTATGTATGTACTGTCTATATGTAAATGGTTTTTTTGCACTGTCTGGAGCACGCTCATGAATTTCACTCACCAAGGCACTTGTGCTGTGGTGATGTGACAATAAAAGTGATTTGATTGATTTTATAAATAAAGACTCTTAAAAGAGGTTAGTTGGTTTCTGCAACAGCAATATTTAATATGAGGTGAAATGTCATATCGCTCTTAAAATGGCCATAAATGACAAAATAATTGCAGTAGTTGTGCAGCCATATTTATAAATAATATATCAAATAAAACAATTACTCAAAATATTAATGAAATATTCTACCTATTTATCTGCATGACTATAAACCCAAATCAAAGAACCCTGAAGATGTGAAAAGTGCTGTTAAATTATTGAAATAACTTATAATCTCAGGGGTACTTTAAGTAAATATTTCACATTTATGGGATCTCTGGCTGACTAAAACGTTTGGGAATTCATGCTCTACATCATGAGCCGGATCAGAGACGTACAGCAGAAGATGTTTTCTGACAAAAAGGCTTCAGATTCGGATCTCAGTTCACACACACGCTCGAGAGAAGACAGTCTGGCAGGGTTTGAGATGAGCCTCTTACAGATCTCAGATCAGCTGGAAATCCAGACGAGATTCACAGGAAGAGACGTAAACCCTGATCAAAGTCCAGGAGACTCAACCCCTCTAACCTCTACAGAGCACCACAGCCACACGTCTGTATCTCAGGTGTCTTTCCAACACAAGAGCCACTATCAGCAGAACCGAATCTACAGGTGTAGTGTGACCTCAGCTGAACGAGAGAGAGAGAGATCACACGGGTGAATCCAGATTACAAGAAAAGAACAAGAACAGAGATGAATGAAGCGAATGAACGATGCTTCTGATTAATAAGATCGGTGTAAAAGTCTGAGAGTACATAGAAAGTTGTGATTGCTCTTAAATTTCACAGTTTTGACTAATCCAAAACAACAACAAGTTTTGATTGATAAGTTCCACATTTTGCTCTATTTCTAGACTAATTGTGACTGATTGTGTTTTTTTGGAGCTGAAAAAGCTCTCTGGATCATCTCAGATCACACTGGAGAACACGATCGTCAGGTTTTGTTCATGTAGCTCCAGCGCTGCGGTCATTAAAGCATGGCCAACCAAACATGAACACGTTTGTGTTAAATTCTGAATTCAACTTTTATACTAAACACTAAGCAGGTATACATGCCATTAGGAGGACAAAAAACATATTTCTCTAATTATGCCCGTTCAAAAGCAGCAATGTATTCTGACCAGGGATTAAAAACATATTAGTAACATAATAAAAACATTATCTTATCCCCATAACTTCCCCAAACCAAAGACCAAAGAATTTTGTACTATTTATACAATCAAAACAGAAACGCTGAGCTACACGCATGTGTGTTTAAAGGTGCATGAATCTTTGATTCATAAGAGTCAGAATCAAAATACTTCACATGTTAAAAATGAACCAAAATGTTCCTAATCCTTGATAATTGAAACATATAACAATATAAATTACAAAAATAATAATATGATTTATTACATATTTCATTAGGGATTGATTTCTCTAAAACGTTTCACTCTTAAATGTTTTTTTTTCTGTCTGCTGCATAGAATTCTTTAATGTCACATAATATTCAAAAATATTATTTTGAAATGTTGGTAACATGTCAAAACCATTATCCCATTCCCGTGATTTTATACCACAAAAACCAAGGACCTAATCATTTTATTCTATCTATACTATTAAAATAGACAAGCTGAACTGTATGCATGTGTGTTTGATGTTGCACTACAAATCTTTGGCCTACAAACCAGAATGAAGAATATAGAGTTCCTAATTACTGATTCTGATAATATATATATATATATATATTGTGTGCCAGCAAGGAATTCTAATTTAGTCACATGACATTTATAGCTAATGGTGATTGGCTGAAGAAAACTTGGCAAAATGCAGTTAAGATGAAAGGGAATGATAGTGGCTGCTACTCTACAAGCTGTATTGACCAAAAATAGACTTTAATTTAAATAAAGGCGTATTTTTTTATCAGTTTCAAGACTTCATCCTGCCCTGTGACCCTCAGAAACCGCAGACGAGACCCAACATCCACAGCGAGCTGTTACTCCGTGTATCACATTACACCGCTCATCCATTATGAGCACTTGGGTGCCAGTCAAGGTGAGGCAGCGCCGTGGAGAAAGAAAGAGAGGGTCTGGTCCGTGATGGATGGATCTGGTCCACCGCGGCTCCTCTTCTCTCCCTCACGGAGCTGGTGACTTTCCAGCCAGGCAATTATCATTGCAGAAGGCGTAATAGCCTAATTAATTACCAGTGTCAACGTTGCCTTTGTTTCACTGTAAGAGGACATCACGCCAAAAGAGCATTCACTCAAAAACAAAAACCTCTGAAGAACGAGAGGCTCACGGAGCACAGATGATGCGGAGGAGAAACACACGCACACACACACACACACATGGTCAGCACTGAGCTAAAACCAGAACCATCATCACCTGCCCTCAATCAACACTAACATCACACAACACCAACCTAAACACCTTCTGAAGAGTCTTTGTGTTTATTTATTGCACTTGTTTTGACAACTCATCACAGAACAGCACAATCCTGACGCTCAGACGCTGATCTGGAATCAAGATGCCATTTATATTAAAAATAAACAGCTGAATCTGAATTCAACAACTGGGGAGCTGTCCCAATTCTGGTTTTGACCGAGTTAAAACCAAGCAACTTGAAACCATACCCAGAACACACTGCACAACCGGCAACAATAGCGGCCAGATCGTCCAGAGAGTGGTATTTTCAGCTTAAATAAGTAATTAAAAAATTACGACTGTCTTGTTTTGTGCTCTACACAGTCATGTAACTTACATATATATTTGAAACCATGTTATTAATTGAAAGGTTTTTAAAATTCGCTAGTTTTCTACGCTAACGTTACATTGCTGATTTACACAACAGTGCAAATCAGAGAGAAATCTGATTAGAGCAAATCTGATTAGAGAAAAACATCACAAAACCCAGTATCTTGGAAGTTTGTGATCAACACTTGTCTCCTCTGGTGACGTAGCAGCCAGCCAGCGACGATGTATGATGACGTAACAGTATCCAAGTGGTGTCTCATTTCATAGGGGTATGTTTTCACCCCTAGTGCTCACCACTCGGTTTCGAGAGTCAAGGGCTAGGGTTAAGACGAAGGGGAAGGGGTAAGACAGAGAAATGGGATTCACCCTAAGGGTTAGAATTAAACTGAATTAGATGAATTAAACTGAATTAGATGATGACACAGAGAAAATGACAGACAGACACATATATAGACAGATAAACAGAAAGGTAGAACGTCAGATAGATAGAACAACAGACAGAATGATTGAAAGTCACGTGACATACGGCCAAGTATGGTGATCCATACTCAGAATTTGTGCTCTGCATTTAACCCATCGTAACAGTGCAAACACACAGCAGTGAACACACACACACCGTGAACACACACCGGAGCAGTGGGCAGCTGCGGCACCCGGGGAGCAGTTGAGGGTTCGGTGCCTTGCTCAAGGGCACCTCAGTCGTGGTATTGAAGGTGGAGAGAGTGCTGTACATTCACTTCCCCCACCGACAATCCCTGCCGGACCAAGACTCGAACACGCAACCTTTCGATTACGAGTCTCTAACCATTAGGCCACGACTTCCCACAGATAGGCAAGGCAAGTTTATTTATATAGCACATGTCATACACAGTGGTAATTCAAAGTGCTTTACATAAAAGGAAGTGAAATAGATGTTTAAAAAATCATAAAAACAACAATTAAAAAAGAAAACAAATTTATATATAATCACAACAATAAAAACTAAATTATATAAAAAAATATTTTAAATTATTTTAAAATAGTTAAGAATATAAAATGATTATACATAGTGCAATCAGTTCAGACGTAGCACAGCGCTCACTCAACAAATGCACAGCTAAACATGAGTTTTGAGTCTGGATTTAAATGTGGCTAATGTTTTAGCACATCTGATCTCTTCTGGAAGCTGGTTCCAGCTGTGAGCGGTATGATAGCTAAAAGCAGACTCCCTTGTTTTGTGTGAACCCTTGGTATTTCTAACTGACTCGATCCTAATGATCTGAGTGATCTGTTAGGTTTATATTCAGTGAGCATATCTGCCATATATTTAGGTCCTAGGCCATTGAGTGATTTATAAACGAGTAAAAGTACTTTAAAATCAATCCTAAATGTAACTGGAAGCCAGTGTAAGGACCTGAGGACTGGTGTGATATGCTCAGATTTTCTGGTTCTAGTCAGAATCCTGGCAGCAGCGTTCTGGATGAGCTGCAGCTGTCTAATGCTCTTCTTTGGCGGTGAGGAGACCATTACAATAATCCACCCTGCTGCTGATAAAGGCATGAACAGGTTTCTCCAAGTCTTGACTGGAAACAAAACATCAACTTCTTGCAATGTTTTTGAGATGATAGTATGCTGATTTAGTTACTGCTTAGACATGACTACTAAAGCTAAGGTCTGTCTCCAGAATCACCCCAAGATTTCTGACTTGATTTTTAGTTGTTTGACCCCTAGAGTCAAGGTATGCATTCACCTTGAGAACTTCATCTTTGTTTCCAAATGCAATGACTTCAGTTTTCTCCTTGAATAACTGAAGAACGTTAAGGCACATCCAACTGTTAATTTAATCAATGTATTGGCAGAGGGAGTCAATGGGGCTATAATCATTTGGAGATAAGGCTTGGTAAATCTGGGTATCATCAGCATAGCTGTGATGAGCAATTTGGTTAGTTCTCATTATTTGACTTAGTGGAGCAATAAATATTAAAATCTCCTGCAATAGTAAAACAGTCAAACTGAAGAAATCATTGATAACAGTTCTGAGAACTCTTCAACAAAGGCTGGAGAGTATTTTGGAGGTCTGTAAATAATGATAAACAGAATGCGTAGAGCACCTTTCAGCACAATACTAGGTATTCAAAAGACAAATACTGACCAAATGACACTTGCTTGCATTGATAAACATCTTTAAATAGAGCAGCTACACTTCCCCCTAGATGATAGATCATAGAGAGAACGATAGAGCGACAGACAGACAGAACTATAGACAGAAGGATGGATGGATGGATGGATGGATGGGTGGGTGGATGGATGGATGGATAGATGAATGGATAGATAATGTTGCACATTTCTGTTTCTTAGTCATGTTTCACTTAAGTATCAGCTGCATCTCGTATGTTTCTTCTAAAACCCATTAAAATAAAAACAGACAAACGTCAGCAGTTGTTTTACATGAAGAGGATAGAGATTTGAAATGAATGTGGAGCAGCTCAGATCATATGATCTTAGAGAATTCGATGAGACTTGTTTGAGTCCATAGTGAGATCTCTCTCATTCAGACACAGTGTCCTGGAGACAGGACACTGCAGCACAAGTCTCCATTTGTTCTCCATTCGATCTCATTGCTTTCTAAGAGAAAAAAGACAGTAGCCTGGTATGAACACAGCTATCATTCAGTACCACGGCATACACCAAAATACCACGGTATCACCCTTCACAGTCTAATTGGAAGCTAACACACGTCTTAAACCGGCCCGTGAAACACCTCAAGAAGGATCTAGTTCTCACAGACCACTGGAGCCGAGCCGAAAGTACTTTATAATAACGTCAAATATCGCAGGCAGCCATCGGAGAGTGAAATATTACGTGTCAGGTCTGTCACATTCCCTCCGTTTTTACATCTGAGCCGAAGCGGTGGTACACAGGCAATCAGACGGCAGAGAGGGAAGCCAAATACAGTGCGGCAGCGGCGGGAATTACTGTGTGACTGATGCTCTGTGTCTCATCTTCAGTTAAACGCAACACAAACCCAATAAAACTGCATCTTTGAGAGGAGCGACTAGAAGGAGTGCGAACGCGTCAGTCTGTCGGAGCGTCTGCGCGGGGCCCGAGGCAGCAGGGGCTCGTTGTGTACCGCATTGACTCTAATAGGAGTCGTCTCCGCCGTTGCGAGCAGCTCCTCGGCTCCCACTGCGAGGGGAGTTTTGCATAATTAATGACTGTTGATGTTTCCAGGTAGTCGCCCGGCAAATTCACTTCAAACCGGCTGCCACGATCTCGTCTCCGGCGAGAGCGACACCGGAACAGACAGCTAACATTACCGCCATAAACAAGGCAATTTTGTACAGTGTCTTCCGTCATTATTGTGAAGTGTTCAGGGGCGACAGTTCGAGTCGCTTCAGAGATGAGAGCATGAGGAAAAATTATGAAAAAATAACGGCGACGCCGAGTGCTTTTCTGTGTCGGCAAACCTACAGAGGCTTCAGCTCCTTGTTTAGTGAAGCTTCAGTGAACTTGAAGATGTCAGCAGAGAAACGCCGCCGTCTTTTGTGCTGTCACAGGAATACGAGCAGACTCTGAAACAGCAGTGAGAGCTGCACAAATAGTGTGTTCATAGAAATGTACTTGGGATGTGCAAAACTATATTTTCATAATAAGTCAGAGAGGTCTGAACGACCAGTGATTTTTCTCTCAAAAGTTTGACATCTGTGAGAGAGAAGAGAGAGAGAGAGAGAGAGAGAGAGAGAAGAGACAGAGACAGAGACAGAGACAGAGACAGAGACAGAGACAGAGACAGAGACAGAGACAGAGACAAGAGACAGAGACAGAGACAGAGACAGAGAGAGAGAGAGAGAGAGAGACAGAGAGAGAGAGAGAGAGAGAGATAGAGAGACAGAGATAGATAGACAGACATAGATAGATAGATAGATAGATGACAGACAGAGATAGAGAGAGAGAGAGACAGAGAGACAGACAGACAGAGAGAGAGAGAGAGAGAGAGAGAGAGAGAGAGAGAGAGAGAGAGAGAGAGAGAGAGAGAGAGAGAGAGAGAGAGATAGATAGATAGATAGATAGATAGATAGATAGATAGATAGATAGATAGATAGATAGATAGATAGATAGATAGATAGATAGATAGATAACCTGTTTGCATTTCTAACATTCACTTTTTTGCAACAAATTATCAAAGAAAATCTTTAGATTTTGCATAATAATGGGAACATTGTTGGGAACAATAAACACCAAAGCAAATATCTTAATAGGTTAATATTGTTAAATAAAATTAATACAATTACAAATACATTTCATACATTGAATAAAATAAATCTTAAAGAAAGTATTCAATTTAAACTTATTTGATTTCAGTTTAAAAATGCAACATTTATTTATTTTATGTTTAGTTTAACTTGATGTACTAAAATAACTAAAACGGAAATAAAAAGTAATAAATAAAACTATTAACTAAACTATTAACAATTAACTAAACTAAAACCATTTAATTATTAACTATTAAATAGCATTTATGTATTACTCGCCATAGCAACATATAGAATTTTAATCTAGCACTAAAAAACAAACTAAGAAATAAAAAATATTAACCAAACTATTAATGACTAACAATTAATGATTATTTTATATATAAAGTCAACATTTTTACGTTTTATTAGTAAAACTGAAGAAAAAAAGAAAAGACAAAATACAACAAGATAACGACACTTTTAACATGAATACATAAAAGTTATATGCAAAATAAGATGTACATTTGTGGAAAAATATGTGTTCTAATAACTGCAGCTTTAACAGGGATGAAATTAGAAACAGCTAAAGATCACGTTGACATGCTTAACACTCAGAGGAGGTTGTGTCTCTAACGCATCCACAGCTGAAAATTAAATACTTACAACCTCACTAATCGACTAGTCGAGTGTCCTGACCATCCCTAAACCGTCCGCCCACTCAAGAGCCCGAGGAGAGGAGTTTGGTGGTCATCTACAAGCACCGCATGTGACATTAAACATTTAAAACACCCCACCCACCACGGCTGGGCTATTTTTTACAACTTCATCCTCTCATTATTAATTTGTAATAACCTTTAAGGCTTTTTGATGTCATACATATTTCACAGACAGATATCCTTCCTTTTTCACAGCTCTCACGTCGGGCTGTCAAATGACGGATCACCGGCGCGGCGTGAAGGTGTGTCATCACCCGCTATAATTAGCAGCCGCGCGGAAACAAAGAGAGGCATTAACCTAGACCTGCGCGTCTGCACGAGTCTGTTAGTTTGTGTGAAAACATTCAGTCAGAAATTAGACACGGCACAACTGACGCCGCATGTGTGAATGATGTCTGTTTTTACGGCTAAGAGTGTTTGCAGGTTATTTTAAAAGTCCCGACACGTGAAAAATGGCGCGGATCGGCTGGTGATAAGCAGCTAATAATTTCAAGGCACTTAGGCATGTATGAATATGACCTGCGAGGCCTCGTTCCTCCCCTCGCGCGGTATAAATCAGCAGCGGGGAGAACGAGACCCAGAGGAGCTACGGTGAACGCTGATGAGTCCCATAATTCTCCAGGCTGGGACTTCCTCCTCCGTGACCACCTGGACAACGGCCAAACCTCTGCAGAGCGCCGCGTCCCGTGCCAAACTCTAAGAGCCATAACGTAAATTCAGTCTGTTTGTTTAAATGCCAGTTTCTTGGCCGGACACGTTGGCTGTAATAGCGCTTCCTTCTTGGTGACCCAGATAATGCATACAAAAGCAAGATTTTAAGTCAACAGGAATCCATTTGAACCCTATTTACTTCCTTAATACACACTCCTGGTCTTATTTTTCCAAGAAATAGAAAGTATAGACTGTAAAGTTTCTCTGAAACGACTTTAATGTGTGTCCTACATCACTAAGCCCTCGTATACTTCAACCCTTTCTCTCCAACACTCAATTTTCAGGATCCAATCAATTCATGATCAATGAATAAAGTTCATTTTACAAAAGTAAAATGGGGTGTGAAAGCAGTTTCATGTACACTTTTAAAGAAAGAAAATCATGCTTTGGTAAATCATAAAAGTCATAATTATGACTAGGGTTGGGAATCAAAAATTGATTCAATTAAGGTCAAGAATGGGATACTATGACTTTTTTCTTCATCTGTGAGGACCCAGCGATCTGCCAGGACCTTGCTCGCTAATCTAAGCGCTCCAAAGTTGCCTACATTTGCGATCAGGAGCCAAAAAGCTACATATAATATCTGTGATAGCTAAACATGTTGCAAGAGAGGTGTCACCACCAACATGACAAAGCACTTTAATTTACTAGATCGTTAAAGATCGCGAACACGATTCAAACACCAGCGAGATTCTATTCCTAAAGTACAGATTCGTTTGTTTCATTCCTCAACCTTTGACGCGTGCGATCAACGATGTGATCACTTGGTTCGACTGCGTACGATCATTCAGTGTGATTTGAGCGTTTAAATCCACGTTCTCAGTTCCTAAAGAGCTAAAGAGAGCAGCTGTCATCTGTCATGAATGAAACCGCTTCACAGTCTTTTCAACCACACAGTATCATTACTTCTGTGTTACAAACATTCAAATCACAGAAGTACTGGGATAAAAGTTTATAGTTCAGATATAAACTCTGATGTATATGGTAGCGATTACAATAGATTACTGATAAACTACTGCTGTTTGATTTGTTATCTATTTTAATTTTAGATAAATTATGTATGAAATTATTATGTCTTTATAGGTATTTTCTTTAGTTTTAGTTAATAAATTGTATTTATTTTAGTAACGTTACTTCAACATACTACATGGAAATGAAATAACACGTATATATATATATATATATATATGGGTGTTTGGCTTAGTGTCATATTAGAATAATTTTATACTCATACCTTTTGTTGTTTTAATATTTAGAATGTTTTTAGCTTTATTTTTTGTTTTCATTTAAATGTTTAGTTTTGAAATGTTGTTGTATGCATTTGTCATTTTATTTCATTTCTCCATTTTCTTAAATGTGTATATATAGTATTTATAGAGTTTTAACTTATAGTTTTAGTTACTTTTTCTTATTTGTAAGTCACTTTGGATAAAAGCGTCTGCTAAATGACTAAAAAGTAAAAAGTAAAGTAAAAAGAGTAAATCACCTTTTGAAAGTAATTTGACACTTTACATGAAGATTTATCGATTACATTGTTACGCCAGTAGGTGGCGAAAAGGGACTGATAAAATGTGTTTGTCTTTGAATCATACGAGAGATTCGTTCAAGAACGCAAGAACACACTACACGACTTTTAAAATCTGAACAGATTTCTAAACACTAGGTATCATACACTTACCGACTTTATAAATGGTGACAAAGGAAAACTGGGCATCATACACTACGTGACTGAAGATCATACACTACCAGACTTTAAATTTGTTCCAATCACAACAAACTCACGCAGAAACTGGGCCTTGTTGCTAGGAGACGCATGACAAATCAAAACAATATGTGTTCTGAAATCAGCTGAAAATATCAAACATGTTTGATCTCCTCCGACTGGATAGACTCAAAGTCTGAAGCTAAAAAGAGTCTGTGACCATCATACACTCCGTGATTTTCTGTGGAATCTGTCAGCTGTAATCTGCAGACTGACTCTGACTTTCCTCAACTAGTGTCAACTTGTTCAGGCTGTAAAATCGAATGTATTCCAGGCTTAATGACACAAGTACATCTTGAGTGAGTCATTGAATCAGTCATTCATAAATTACATGTGATTTTGTTTGGTTATCTAATGTTTTTTCTTCAGAGTCATGAGAAATCCATAACTTCCATTGAAAAAAAAAACACTAAATTGATCCAGAATCATGCAGCTGCATTTTGCATACAAACAGCTCTTAAAGAGTCCAGTTATTATGTAGCCTGTTGATTTCTGTTCACCATAAATGGTTTGCTGAAAAGAGACACGGGATAAATGTTTGATATCATTATTTAATCACATTGGAATCGAGACTGGGAATCGAAAAGAATCAGAATTGATCAAATTCACCCAACACTAATTATTTTTAATTATAAAAGATCTAAATCATGACACAAATTCATAATAATGACAATAAAATGACAAGTCATAATTATCAACTTTATATCACATAATGACTTAGTATGTGATAGTTTTGACTTCTTATGTAATCATTTCAATTTATATACATTTCTTAATTGAATCCTAATTTAAGTTCAAGATAATCTTAATTTAAGTCATAATTGAATGTCATAATTTCAAATCTTCAATTTCTGATTTTTATCTCATAATTTAAACTATTTACACATAGTATGTAATTTTACTTTATCTCAATTATAACTGTCAAATCTATTTTGACTGTTGTAATTATGACAATTTCAACTTTTTATCACTTAGTATTTATGTCATAACATATTAATCTCATAATTATGACTTAGTATGTAAATTCTGACTTATCTCAAATTTGACATTGTCATAATTTTGACTGTCATTATCTCAATTATGACTTATCATAATTTCAACTTTATGAATTTGACTATCTCATATTTTAGCACATAATTATGATTTACCAAAGTGTTTTTTTGTACATGTTGGAAATGTGCTTCCATACATTTCCTGAACAGCTGCTCGAACAAATCTACATTACATGAGACCAGAGTCAACGAACAGTGGGGTCACTGTAGCAGTGCATTATGGGTGTTTCTTTAACTATGCACACATAAATACAACTCAATATTTCACATTTTTATATAATCGGACAATGATTTGACAACTAGACTGGATAATTAAATAAATGGCTTACGTTAATTTCACTTTTTGTTAGTTACACTTTATTTACAGGTGTCCTTGTTGCAGTGAATGCAAGTCATTTTTTTTATGGATTTTCATATTCCAAAGACTGAAAATCTGGATCTGAGCCAAGAGTAAAACAATCAAATTGATACAAAAAACATTTGAACAGTAGCAAAAATAAGTTGAAAACTGTTCATTTAAACCAAAATTCGCCCCGGGCCATAAACGTGCCTGAAGTTGAAGAAACACCCTGTTATTGTTTGCTTGCATCTGTTATTGTAGTATCTGTAATGCTTGCAAGTCGTCACAATTACAGATTGTTATTTTCAAATCTCTGCAGTTAAAAGGAAGCAAACACAGGAACGTGACGGAGAAAGTCACAAAGAAGCCGTGCTGCTATTTATATGTCGAATAGATGCAGTTAGCATTTAAATGACACTTCGCATTACACACTCCTCATCCTGATGAAACAAGCCTTAAAAACAATAGAAATAGAGTCTTCTGGGTCACGGATCGTGCGCAGGTAAACTGGATTAACCACGGTAAACATCGTCCTCTGTCCGTTAGATAAACCCTCACGAGTGATGGATCTTTGACAGTGTGAATCAAGAGTATAAGAATCTGCACGACTTGAAAAAAGATGCAATTAGATATACATTAAATCCCTGTGAATCATCTGCTAAATCTTAAAAGGCATATGTGAAAGTGGTAAAAAGAAAGAGCACGGTAAAGAAAGCCGAGGCAGCGGTGTGTGTGAAGAGCACGTGACTGCGTGTGCATGTTTGAACTGCTGGACTGAGACACTGAGTTGATTTAGTCGGGGAATAGATGTCTGTCCTTCAGACCACTGGATAAAATTGGTCTCAATATGAAATGTAATAAAACGGCACTATCGCCAGATCTCTGTGCACCTCCAGTCATTCTTCACATCTCTGCTATATACAAACACACATGCGATGGCTCACAATTACAGCAGTGAAGTCGTGTTGGGGAAGCTGCTCTGAAACTCTAGCTGGAAACACTCAATTTCACACAGATCAAATCAATACGCAACAGCATTTGCAACCCATTTAAATGCATCATTATGTGATGCATTTCTGAGAGAAACAGGATATTCAACGTGAAAAATGGTGGGTGTGACTTGATTTTATCCATCAGGAATTGATAGGATGGTAAAACACATCCGTGTGTAAGGAAGACGCTTAAAATAAGAAGGACATCTGCAAAAAATGATTCACCCTCTCCCAAACCTTCTTTCCCATCCATACTTGACCGTAATAGTTTAATAAAAATGATCAAAACAAATGTATAAATAACACACGCACACACACACACACAGACACAGACACAGACAGACACACACACACACACACACACACACACAGACACACACACACACACACACACACACACACACACACACACGCACACACACACACACACACACGCACACACACAAAAGACACACCACACATAGTATTTTTCTAGTAGATAGCTTATTCTGATTTAAATTAATGCATAATCTTAATTTAATTATATAATCTGGTTTTAATGAATTTAGTTAATTTATTATTTCGAATTTTTACAATTATTTAATAACAAACAGTAATCTGCTATTTTGTACATTTTCAGTAATTTCCGTCATAAAAACACTGTCAATATCAATTAAGGTGACTGCATCAAAACTGAACACAACAAATAAACTTTTAAAAAACAGTTTTTTATTTGATCAGTGATCAACTAGACGCATCAGAACTGCAGAAACGAAGCAGACGTATTTTCCTAGTGTTAGCTGGAAGGCAGAAAGAGAGAGAGTGTTTGATTATCACCTCGTGAGTCTGTGAGTGCAGTATGACACAAATCCAGCGATGGAACATTCTCTCACACTGGGCTATACTTGAACTTTTCCAGTAACGAGTACAACTATGAAAACAGCTGAACTACTCCACCCTACAGACAGCACTAGTACTATTACTAGCTAGTTTCTCTCGAACAGCAAACCACTGATCTCAGCTCAGCTCGTTTGATGACAGAAGCAGCTGTGAGCTCAGTGCAGGACTAAAGCTGATGCTCTGCACTCTGAAATGTAAACCTGTTCTCCGGCTGGTCCTTTCACACCTGTCAGCGGTCAATAGCTACTCTGGAAAAGAGGACAAATGAAAAAGAGAGGCCTTGACACTAATCCCTCGAGACCCAATTAAAAGGGTGACAATCACCATCACCAGAGAAACCCAGAGGATGAATAGATGCCACGTTAACTGAACTAAACGCTTGCTTCCGAACAAACCTGAGCGAGATTATTAACAGGTACACAAATATATGAGAGAAATCGTGATCAGGAAACGAGCGCTCGGTTGACATGACGTTAATCGTGAAGATATGCTGCAAATCATTCATGTAGCACACAGATACACAATGAAGGAAGTTGATTTTGATGTCAAGAAAATTTGCGTTTCATGTCGCACCCCAAAATCCAAGAAAATAAATCATAAATTACGTTTTTCCTAAAGATTTTTTTTTGCAATGTGACATTACAACAGTTAAGCACATTTAACCCCCAAATTCTCTTTACTGCAATATATGCAATAAATAAATAAATATTAGTGATTAGCGACTAATTGTGATTTATCACATCCAAAATCAAAGTATATTTATATGTATACATTTTATTTTGGATGCGATCGATAGATAGGTGGATAGAGAGATAGAGAGAGAGAGAGAGAGAGAGAGAGAGAGAGAGAGAGAGAGAGAGAGAGAGAGAGAGAGAGAGAGAGAGAGAGAGAGAGAGAGAGAGAGAGAGAGAGAGAGAGAGGGAGGAGGGATAGATAGGGATAGAGATAGATAGAGATAGAGAGAGAGATAGATGTAGATAGATAGATAGATAGATAGATAGATAGATAGATAGATAGATGGATAGATAGAGAGAGAGAGAGAGACAGAGAGAGAGAGAGAGAGAGAGAGAGAGAGAGAGAGAGAGAGAGAGAGAGAGAGATAGATAGAGATAGATAGATAGATAGATAGATATGATAGAATAGATAGATAGATAGATAGAGGAGAGATAGATAGATAGATAGAGAGATAGATGATAGATAGATAGATAGATAGATAGAGATAGAGATAGATAGATAGATAGATAGATAGATAGATAGATAGATAGATAGATAGATAGATAGATAGATGGATAGAGGGATAGAGGGATAGAGAGAGAGAGATAGATAAAGAGATAGATAGAGTTAGGGTTAGAGGTTTGATCAAATCATCCATTTCTAAAGATTTCGTAGGAAGCCGCAGATATCTGATCTAAGCGGTAAAAGAAAGATGATTTGTTTTATGGAGACTCCTGGTTTTTCTTGAAGGAGAAAATAAGACACGTCTTTTTCAGCTGGGTTTTTCTGAACTCTCTCCTGTTGAGCGCCACACCAGCTTCTCACACAGCCAAATGTTAATTAGTATTGTGCTTAATCCGATACTGGAGAGCCCCAAACTGTCAGGTCATATTATAAACAATCGGCCTCAGCGTTAGCGCAAATGACACGTCGCGGCGCTATCTCTCCCGCAAAACGCTCCCAAGGTACTAATTGGCCTACTTTATGCTCTCTCTTTGAATTGCCATTTCTCTCTTCGTTTGGGCTATTAGTCTTGACAAGCATCGATCTGTAATGTGCAGCTTTCTACAGTATATGTTTTCCAAGATAAATAAAGAGAATGAATGAATGAATGAATGCCTTCCGCTCTGACGCGAGTGGCTTTTGTTTGCGAGCGAATGAAGGATTGTGTGAAACTCCAGAGGAGAATGAAAGTTCAAACACTTTGCCAGCAGCAAAGTAAGTGTAACTTTTCTCCTCTTAAATTATTTAAGATTAGCAACATCATCTTATCAATCTATCGATCTCTCGGCAGAAAGATGAAAATGGAAAAATAATGAGGGAGATGAATGCCGCATAAAGAACATCAATGCGCAAAATTTAATTATCTGCTGCGGTGGAAAAAAAACAGTTGGCTGTTTTCTAAAACAAAAAGAAGCGGTTAATATTTTTTCCTTCTCTGCATATTTTAATTATCAGATCAATCATAACTTCGTACGGCGTGCCGCTTGCGAGAGAGAGAGAGAGGAGAAAATTGCGAGTCTAAATGAAAAACAATAGATTTACTTTAAAGTCGGAGCTCTTTTGAAGTCTAAATTAAAATTTCAGGTACCTTTAGGAGAAGCAGCTTCACAAAGTTATGATATTCAATTAGTGTGTTTAGATTCCACTGAAATTACACTTCACAGCTCGACACCATGTTCAATGAAAACTCTGGAGATCCCAGACTTCTGTTGCCCTAAACAGACAGTGGGAGTTCAATCCGACGCAGGAGCCTTTGGAAGAAAAATAATGGATGCTTTAACCAGATGAAATTCTCTGTGATGCACGGACTGTTGTTCTATCAGTCTCACAATATCTGCTGCTGCTTCCAGATTTAAGTGCATGAACCAGAGAGAAAGACGTTTAAAGTGTGTCAATTCAAAAATCATCATTTACTTCACATGTCCTGTTGATGAAAAGTGACATGCATGTGCACAGCAAAATTATGATTTCTGAATTCCTAAGAAAGCTTCCCAGAAGGAAGCTGATCTTTCCAGAGAGATGAATCTAACGAAACCTGTATATTTGGGTCACATATCACCACAAAATCAAAATACATTTATACTTTAAATATTTACATTTTTTGAAATATTCCTGAAAATTAAGCACATTCGACCCCCATTTGGAATAATAACAATAATAATTATTATTATTTCCTTTTCATTGTTGTAATGAAAATATTTTATATCATAAAAAGTGCTTATACATTATTGAAGTATGTGTTGTACGGTCTCTAAGGTTTTCTGATCTAAATAAAAATAGTTTTTTAAAGCTGAAAATAATTACATAAATTAAATTATACATAAAATGATGAAAGTATAAATCATAAAGATAATGCAAATAAAAAAAAAAATAAATGTATTTACTAAATTAAAATGCAGAAAATAATAACTATAATTCCACACCACATCTGGCTCGAGTTTTGTTCATGTTTATTGTTCTAAGTTCATGTCTTTTATTTTGTAATTCATCATAATCTTCGTGGTTCATGGTTTTATGATCTACTTCCCACTTGTTCCTGCGATTATGTCCTCATTGGTTCATTGTCTTCTTTTGTTATCAGTTCTGTCTTCAGTCATTGTTTTATCATCTTGTTTGGTGTTTATGTCATAGTCTTGTTAAGCCTGGACGTTTGCCATGTTTTCTTGTTATGCTGTTACGCTGGTTTATGTTTCTGTTTTATGTCTTTAAACTCAGAAGAAGATATCTTGAAGCATGTGGAAGCCAAACATTTGATGGTGGCCATTGATAGTATTTTTCCATACTATGGATGTTAATGGCTACTGTCAACGGTTTAGCTTCCAACATTCTTCCAAATATCTTCTTTTGTGCTCAACAGACAAAAGAAAAACACAGGTTTGAAACAACTTGAGGCCGATGAAGTGACATAAGTTTCATTTTTGGGTTAATTATCCATTTAAACTCATGTGTTTTTGGATCATCGTCGATTTGAGCCTTCATCCTCGTCTGGCTCAGGCCAGCAACATTACACTCCAACATTTAAAAGAAACAAAAAGGACATGTTTTCATGAGATTTGCCCAAATTGATTCCAACAACATCACTCAAATGGCGCTTTGAAATCACAATTTCCATATTTTCCCTGGAAGACCTAAACAGAGCATATGCAGAAGACATATAAAAGTACAACAGCCATACATCGCCTCACACACACGCCGCTGCACATTTCCACAGATGAATAAGCTCTGCTCTTGGTTTCGAGTCTGATCGAAGACGCCATTTATCTCCACCAGCCACATACCAGCAAATGGTCACAATTACACACGAATCCTCCACTCACACGTTCACTTCACACTTCTGAACGGTCCACGTCACAGTCAGCTGTCGCTGTTTTTTGAGTGTTTGGACGTGCAGCTTTAAGCGGCACATTTGGCTTGACTGGGCTGATGGTGCTCTGCAAACACATGTCACCGCTTTGATTACAAACACTAATGCCGCTATCTGACTCAGCTCCTGCGTTCTGTTAGAGCAGATAGCGTGTTCCCGTCCTCCCCCCGCCTCACGTCTCAGTTTGTGTGAAAGAGAGCTGATGTTTATTTCTTTTGGCATGTCCTCGACCGGCGCTCCGCCACCCATTTCACACGTTTTTATTGGCTAATTTGAGTGCGTTCGTGCCAGCGAGCCGCGGCTCACTCCTCGACATCCGCGAGCGTGCATCGCAGACCGAGAGAATCTGGCCTCGTTTCTACACGTCGTGTGTTACGCCGCTCGTAAGCAAACAAAACGCCGAGGCCGAGGATTCTGGGCCGTCGTCTACTCTGCCAGCTTTGACCGCTTACATACGCTCACATTTTTATATCCGCTCTCCGTATACAGAACATCTGCTTTGAGGGATAAACCAATCTAAATGCATTCAACAGTTTACCATTACCAGTTTTATCATTACTGGAATGAATGAATGAATAAATAACAGAAACTCAGCACATTTAACCACCACATTTCTATTACTCTAATGAATGAATGAATACATAAATAAATGACATTTTTGAATATTTTACTTACATTTTTCTTTGTTGCAATAAATAAATTCTACATATTTAACTACTACATTTTTCATTTCTGTAATGCAATAAATAAATAAATAAAATGTTGCACATTTAACTCTAAACTTTTATGCAAAAAATTAAATAAATAAATTGAACCCCCACATTTTTATTACTGAAATGTATTAAATAATAATAAACAAATCATAAAATAAAAAATGAGTAAAATTTTTTGCATATACACTATGTACTATTTTGTAAAAATTAAATGTGAGACATGCAGAACAACAGATAAATAGATGGATGATGAATGAAAGAATGGAATGATAGAAAGAATGACAGACAGAACGATGGAGGGATGAATGGATGAATGTATGGACAGATGCATGGATGGACTGATGGATGGAATGATAGAAAGAATGATTGATAGATGAATGAATGGATGAATGTATGGACAGGTGCATGGATGGACTGATGGATGGAATGATAGAAAGAATGATTGATAGATGAATGAATGGATGAATGTATGGACAGGTGCATGGATGGACTGATGGATGGAATGATAGAAAGAATGACAGGTAAAACAATGGATGGATGGAGCAACTGAAAGAATGTCAGACAGATGGATGGACAGATAGATGACAGAATGATATAGAGATTGTTAGACAGAATAGCGTGATAGACGGATGGATAGAAGGATGGAATGATAGAGCTATATTTTAAATTAATTTTAAAAACAGTTACGTGTGTGAAAAAGGTATTTTGCCAGCTTGATCAAAAATGAGTAAAAAAAGATGTTAAAAATAACATGATATCACTTCTGTTTCTTTCATCATGCTGGAAGCAGAAGGTCACGTTGAGTGCATTGCATTGTGGGATACAGCTGAATACTGCACATTTTGGCAAGCAGCGAGGAACCGAAATAGCACGGGTATTTCCTCCAGGTGTGTGGAGTCTCAAGACAAAGAGATGCTGCAGATGCTCTTTAAAGGTGCGCCGTACGTCTGACCCTAGTTCTGTGACACCAGAGCGATGGCTGTTTTGTCTGCGACTGTGTGTGTGTGTGTGTGTGTGTGTGTGTGTGTGTGTGTCTGTGTGTGTGTGTGTGTGTGTGTGTGTGTGTGTGTGTGTGTGTGTGTGTGTGTGTGCGTGTGCGTGTGTGTATGTGTGTGTGCGTGTGTGTGTGTGTGTGTCTGTGTGTGTGTGTGTCTGTGTGTGTGTGTGTGTGTGTGTGTGTGTGTGTGTGTGTGTGTGTGTGTGTGTGTGTGTGTGTGTGTGTGTGTGTGTGTGTGTGTGTGTGTGTGTCTGTGTGCGTGTGTGTGTGTGTGTGTGTGTGTGTGTGTGTGTGTGTGTGTGTATGTGTCTGTGTGTGTGTGTGTGTCTGTGTGTGTGTGTGTGTGTGTGTGTGTGTGTGTGTGTGTGTGTGTGTATGTGTGTGTGTGCGTATGTGTCTGTGTGTGTGTGTGTCTGTGTGTGTGTGTCTGTGTGTGTGTGTCTGTGTGTGTGTGTGTGTGTGTGTGTGTGTGTGTGTGTGTATGTGTATGTGTGTGTGCGTATGTGTCTGTGTGTGTGTGTGTGTGTGTGTGTGTGTGTGTGTGTGTGTGTGTGTGTGTGTGTGTGTGTGTGTGTGTGTGGCGTCGATGCTGCGTCCGCAAACACGTCTAACATTTGCACAGCGGTGGCGTCACTCGGGCGTAGCATCTCTTGAGCTCGAGACCTCGCACTGTCAGGACTGTAAAAATGAAAGCCTCCGCTGACGAAACCCTGCAAAATGTGCTGAAGCGCATCAATTCCACCTGGCTACAGCGAGAGAGACCTATTTATAAAACACACACACACACACATGAACACACGCCACTCTAAATGACAAATGTCTTGTCCGTACACATGCAGACAAGGCATTCGTTTTAGCAGCATAACAAGCCAGCGCTCAGCGGCGAGGGCCGACGCGTGCTAAACAGCTGTAGTGCTACAGGATCTCACAATCTCTCACACACACGTACAGCAGTCTGAACACAGCATTCACATTCATGCATGGGCTACAGACACACGAGCCATGTGCTCCTGCGTGATGCAAGTCCAGCCTGCAATGTGGCCCGATTTCATTTCCACGCTCTAAACAATACTTCTGTCACAAAAAATATTATAGAATCTGTCTGTACTTACTTACAACTAGTAATAAATTAAATAGTAATATTATAATCGTTTTAATATATATATATATATTTGTATATTCTGTTTAAATTTTAGTTATATTTTTTGTAATTTTGTTTTGCATTTTTATCATTTGTATGAGCTTTTAAAAATATATATATCGTTTTTATTATTTTTTATTTCAATTTTAGTTATTTTAGTACATCAAGTTAAATTTAATAAAAATGATAAAAATTAACTTCTTATCTAGCTGAAGATAATTCTAATAATAAATACATAATAAATTAATACAACTACAATGAATTAAAAAATAATTGTAATAACTGCTATTTAATTATTGTAATATTTATTATATTACAAAAGCATAAAATCTTATTATATCATTATATATATTATTACATTATATATATTTGTCTCTTTGTCTCATCCTCTCCCTCTCTATATAAATACAGTGTATAATCACTGTAATGTAGTTATTATTGCAGTATGTGTATATTGTACACATATATTGTGCATATATTGTATATTGTGCACATATAACAACTTCATTATATGGATTATACACCTCATTATATACCAGTATATGGATTATACACCTCATTGTTGTTTCTGGAATCTAGCATATTGCCTCTTGTAATTATTGTAAAAATACTGTTTTGATCTTGATCAAATAATTGTACTATTTAGCATTTTTAGAAGCAGCAAAAATAACACAAAATAATCCAAACTGAAATATTAGCTCTAATAAATGAGCACATGTTTTGTCTCTGATAGATGGCATGCGTGTCTCTCTCTCTCTCCGTTGCTGTTCATCTGATGTCCTACATTCACTCGCTGCGTGGACATTCTGTCACTAATGCGAAACAGCAAGCGGTTCGATGCATGTTTACAGAGTTTTACTGGGGCTCCGTGTAGAATTGGTTTGACATGCTTTTGGACAACTTAGGCAGCTTGTAAAACGAGCAACAAATTAGCTTACACATACTTATGCTTTCTGTAAGCTGCATATGCAAATAATAAATTAGTTTCTAATGCGCACAGACTCAATATGCAGCTGCTTGCATTCACGAAAAAGTACCAACTTTTTTTTTGGCACATGGTAGCATTATCTTATTATGACTCTTGACTATGATAAAGATGATAAATCAGTTTTCTGTGAAGTACTAAGGTATATTAAAGGAACAGTTCACCCAAAAATCATCCTCACCCTCAGGCCATCCAAGATGAGGATGAGTTGGTTTCTTCATCAGATTTGGAGAAATGTAGGATCATATCACTTGCTCAGCAATGGATGCTCTGCAGTGAATGGGTGCCGTCAGAATGAGAGCTGAGAAAAACCTCACAATAATCCACAACACTCCAGTCCATCAATGAATGTCTTGAGATGTGAAAAGCTGTGTGTTTGGAAGTCACAAAACCATGATTAATATGTTTGATTTATTTATTTAGTCATTTAGCAGACGCGTTTATCCAAAGCGACTTACAAATGAGGACAACAAACGAAACAATCGTAGTATTAAAACAACCAAAAACAGATCCAACACTAAAACTTTATAAATACTACATATACACATTTGAAAAATAAAGACATGAAATAAAAATAACAAATGCATACAACATTTCAAAACTAAACATTTAAATGAAAAACAAACAATAAAGCTAAAAACAATTCCAAATATTAAAGAACAAAAGGTATGAGTATAATAATGATTCAAACATAACACTAAAAAAATTATAAACGCAATATGTATATTATTTAATTTCCATTTTGTTTGTTGAAGTATTAAATTACTTAAAATACAACTAAAACTTAATAAAATACCTATACAGAGATAATACATTCTGACATAATTTAACTAAAATTAAAATAGATAACAAATAAAAATCAAACGACGGTAGTTTATCAGTAATCCTAAAAATAACCCTGAGCCAAACACACGCTAACTTACTCTCACATAGTAAGAAACGGTTATAAAACTGAAACAGAAGTGAAACAAGTCATAGGAAAGAGAGAAATAAAAAGTGATACTTATATCAAGCGATACTTATTATGGTTTTAACTCCATAATAACATAATAAAGTCCATCCCGCTTTCCTCTCATATCAAAATCCACCCACATATTTGTGTTTTGGCTTGTAAACGGTGTTTGAACCGTGCAGATTTCTGATTCAGACGAGACTTTTTCACCACAGAAAGATATATTATAGATAGAAGACTTTAGCTGAAGGCAATGGATTGAAGTTAAAACTAATTATTGATGGATTTGTTTCTTACAAACATGCAGCTTTTCCCTTCTCGAGACGTTAATTGATGGACTGGAGCGGTGTGTATTATTGTGATGTTTTTATCAGCTCTCATTCTGACGGCACCCATTCACTGCAGAGCATCCAAACCTGATGAAGAAACAAACTCATCTACATATTTAATGGCCTGAGGGTGAGCAAAAAGTGATGTTTTCTGTACATTATATCAGCGCATTGTAAATAGATCATAATAAACGCTGTGATTTGCCTGAGACGTGGCGAGAAAAACACATGAATTCTCATGTTTGAATGAACGATGCCTTCAAAGTGAAGTAATGCAATAAATGCAGTAGATTATGCAGGGCTAAAGCTCACACTTCTGTGAACCGCACGTGTGAACTCTCTCCCACACGGGCACAAGAGAGTGAGAACAGAGAGAGAGAGAGACAAAGAGAAAGCAGTAGAGACTAACACGTGCCGGACACGGGTGATAAAGTCGAGAGGAGAGTCCCGGTTTCAGGCCTGCTACAACCTATTTATATCAGCTCTGTGGGCTGCGGCCACCGGCGTGACAGGAATACCTAATGCATCTGGAGCTCGTGAACCTGCTAGTGTGGTTCAGCCTGTGACAGCCGTAGTCATTAGCACATTAGATTGTGTTCTAGGACTAAATACGACACTGAGGTAGGATGAAAGTTGTAGAATGCAGAACTCATTTTCACATTTTCTGAGGAGCGCGAGTGCTGTTTGCTCGTGCAAAACTCGGCGCTACAATGCTAAGGTGTTTTGGGTGGTTTCTAGTCGGGTGACCCAATTCAAAAGAGCCATCCTAAAGTTTCTATGATATTGGAGTCTCTAGACAGGCCTCGATGTAATAGAAACAGCACAAGCCACGTGATTTGAGGGAACGTTTATAGTGCAAACGGTGCAGGATGACTTATGGTCTTGTTATTGTTACCTAAAGTATTAAAAACTGTTTTCGTTACTGAAATAAATTACATAAAATATAAATAACAAGTTTATGTTGAAGCACTAAAATGACAAGCTAAAATAAGAAATAAAGGTAAAATAAAAAAGTACAAAAATTCTATAACATTAAAATAATAATAAAAATATACAAATACAAAATTAATAAACATATACTATATTTACTACATTATTATTTTGTTATTGTTAACTAAAACTATTCAAAATAATTTTCATTATTGAAGTAAAGCTGAATAATATTAAATTAAAAATATAAACATAAATTAAGAATGTTGCCTTAATAACTGAAATAAAACATTTGAAGCACTAAAATCTCTTTAACTGAAAAAAGTTGAAATTAAATAGAAATTACATACAACAAAATACTAAACCTAAAATGGAAAGAAAAAAGTAAACAGAAATAAAAAAATAAAATCCATGATAAAGTACAACAAAATGACTAAATTCTAAATAAAATTAACATCTAGCAAAATGGAAAAATAAAATCTAAATGGAAAAATACATGCATATTAAAATAAAATAAATATATATACTATATATTATATATTCAAATATATTTTATACAAACCTATAAAGTATAAATGATACTAAAATAACCTAATCATAAATGTAAGTGATAACAGTAATTCTTGCTTTAGCAAACAGCATCTTTAACATCAGCATGCTAACTTTGACCGAACACGTTCTAAACGTTAGTGTGCATCATCTGAAGAGCTGTTTAAGACATCCGAACAGGTTTGGGATCTGAATTACAGTTTAAATCCAACATAGAGAGCCTTTTAAACGATTCCCTTGCTGATATTTGACATATTCATATTAGCGAGTCCATCGAATAGCTCAGCAGTAACGGTTTTTAAACTGATTTGCAATTAAGTCTTGAAACGCTAATGTTTTGACGAGACGCGTGCGTGTGAGTTCACTTAGCAACTCAATAAAATTAAGACAATGCCTGAAGAAACACACACACACACACACACACCTGAAAATGATCCAGACGCACTCGTTCACCTCACACGCAGCAGCCGCTCCAAACTCTAGCGAGCTGCCTACCTAGACAGCTTTTAAGGCATCACATGAGCGTTGTAGTTGTACTTATAGTTCTAGACAGTGTGTGTGTGAGACGCGCCCCATCCGCACGCTCACTTTGACTATAGCAGTGCATTAGGCCCTCATGACAATTAGCCTGGGAAAAGGTTTACGACCGCCAGGCCCACAGGAGCGTACAAATCGGCACAGCCGGAGGCAGCCTCTAGAACAGGAAGGTAATTACAGCTCTTCTCATCATAACGCCGAGAGGAAGCATGCGACATAACACACTCTTCCCCCCGCGTGCTCTTCTCTTATACTGCTAGAATTAATTATCATGCCTTTACTCTTTGATTTATTCCACGATTCATAACATATTTATACATTCAAGATGAATTATCATTTCCTTCAGGAATTAATCAAAAACCAGAGGAAGGACCGGCCCTACGTGTTGTCGCTGGATCAAAGAACGAGCGACTTACCTTGCGGCGGATATTCAGGCCACACCGCAAGGCCAGCCGAACAAACAACGGACAGAGTATCCTGATTTATGAGGCTGTATAACTTACAGTTAGTGAGAACCTGTTAAAACAAGCATGCACCTGGTATTTACTTACAGTCCAAACTAAGATGCAGCATATAAAAGTCAACATTAACAACCTGTAGTGTGACATTTCTGAATGAAAAGGAGGAAAAAAGGAGGACGGGACTTGATTGGGTTGCAAAATGTGCATTATGATATTATTTCTTAATATTTTAATAGGTGAAGGGTGGAGCAAGATACTATAT
The DNA here is from genome assembly GCA_027564155.1 of Gymnocypris eckloni scoliostomus. Lineage (NCBI taxonomy): Eukaryota > Metazoa > Chordata > Actinopteri > Cypriniformes > Cyprinidae > Gymnocypris > Gymnocypris eckloni. Next base: position 27,573,291 of record CM050420.1, on the reverse strand, counting down.
TACTTTGATTAAAAGATTTTCCTTTTGAAATATTGTGCACTGATCAATCGTTCGCATAATAATATTAGAAAGAATATTTATTTTACTGTCTCTTCTGCTCACCAAGGCTGCATTTATTTCCATGAATATGCAGTAAAAACAGTCAAATTGTGAAATATTATTACAAGTGCTTTCTACTTGAATATCTGTAAAAATATAATGTATTCCTGTGATTAAATCTTAATTTTCAGCATCATTACTCCAGTCTTCAGTGTCACATGATCTTCAGAAATCATTCTAATATACTGATTTACTGCTCAAGAAACATTTCTCCTTATTATAAATGTTGAAAACAATTGAGCTGCTTCATATTTTCAGGATTCTCTGATGAACAGAAAGTAAAAAAGAACAATTTATTTGAAACAGAAATGATTTGTAGCATAAATGTCTTTACTGTCACTTTTGATCTAATGCATCTTTGCTGAATAAAAGTACCAATTTATTTTAAAAAAGCACTCAAACTGACACAGAACAGTAGTTTATATTAATAAAGTAAACCGTATTCGTTTTTATTTCTGAAAAGTCCTGTCCGAGCGAAGCCCCAGCAATAGCGCACACAAAACACACAACATATCTGAATCACAATCTTCTTTTCTCTTCCCTTCCTGTCACTCTGTGCTACACGTGTCACAGAAAGAGCATCAAATGTCCAGAAGTTCAATAAGGTGCACTACATCAGCTATAAAACATGTCTGCACATCCCCGACACAAACGCATCCAGAAGTAAACTAATGTGTGCACGTGTGCAGAAAACCCATCCACTCCACAGATGAATAATTTAGTGCTGAGTGTCTTAAATGTTCTTCTGAAGCACCCCAGAAAACAGGTGTCTGCCCGTGAATCCCCACAAGCTGAGCGAGATGAATAGCGGGTCTGGTTTGGGTTGTGTAGTCAGCTGGATTGCGTCTGATAATGACGGGTGAAGATTTCTGGGCCGCAGGGGTTAATGGCACGAAACAGAACCGAGTTGCTAATTACATGTTCCGAACTATTTATCAGATTCTCCATCTGCACAGCGCCACGACTCTCATTGTGCACGCTAAATTACTCCTTGGATTATCTTTGTAAAGCAAGTTTTCATAATTAGGGCCCTGCGTGGATGTTTTCTCTCTGCAGACACTGAGAGGGAGAGAAAATGAGCTGACTGGTTCATTCGGGCCTGACATCTTAAACCAGCGACACAAAAACATCTGCTCCTAGTCAAAACATCCTAAAAGAAAGTGTACCGGATTTCCCAAATAGATCCCTATCACGAAGATCAAATATGATATTGTAGGAATAACAGAACTTGTATTATATTGGACCAAAACAAATTGGACAAGTTTAAGAGTTAGTTTTACCAAAAATCTAAATTATTGTTAACAACCATAAAAGTAGTTCATAAGACTCCATAAGTGATATATTCACATATGAATAAAATATTTATTTAAAATGCCAGGAGTTTTAAAATCCCAAAAATGTTTAACCCTATAAAGCCCATTAAGGCAGATTTCTAAAGCCTCTAATGTCGAGTTCACACGGCACGATTTTAGCCAGATTTTTCACTCGCCGACAGGTTTTGATAAATCGCCGACAAATGCCCGACATCGGAGGCAAATCAGTGCTCGTTCACGTGTGTGACAATCACGCAGTGTGAATGATCAAAGACGCGATCTGAGGTCATCGCCGATGCGTCGCCGACACCCGTGAAATATTTGGCATGCTAAACATCTGGAGCTATCGGCGATTGAAGATCCTGCTGTGTGAATGAGTTCTGACTGAAAAATACATCTGTGATGACCTACAGCCAATGACAGAGCAAGATACAGCGCAGCGGGAAGCTCGGGGACGACTTTTTACAAACAACGTGCATACATTTTTGGCATAAGAATATACAGATCGGGTAGGCTACATGAAGATGAAGAAGAGGCTATATTTTTCTTTAAATAATATTCTTCTATAAAGGACAAAAGATTGCATTTTTCTTTGTCATAATTTTGAGGGCTTTTATAGGCTATAAGAAATAAACTCATTATAAAATGCACAACACGTTGATTTCACTTTTAAGTAGGTTACTTAGATTTGTGTATATAAAAAATTCACAGCAGAAGTATGTTTGTTAACAAGTCATCTTTGTTCATTATTGTGTTATAGACAGGTCTTATAGACCATAATATCTGCGTGATCTTGCGTTATTTCCTTCACTTCTCGTGTACGTTTGGCTGTAGTTTGTAGATCACACAGAGTTGTCGGTGATTCTTCCGATTGTAAAGTCATGCAGTGTGAAACCTCCTGTCGTCGATCCATCGTGCAGTGTGAACTCGGCATAAACGATCCAAACTTTGCTGAAAAACCTGTTGAACACAATCAACATGTCTCCTGTCGTCTGATTGATAGTTCAACTTTTTTAGCAAGTAAAAACATTTTAGTGTAATTATAAAACTGTATTTTTGCTGTGAAACCTTTAGTGATTTTTATCAATTAAATCATGTAGAATAACTTTTATATTGTAAGTAATATTTCAAGATGAACACTTACAGGACTGAAGCAGGTTTACTTGACTATCCAGACATCGCTTTTTGAAAAATCATCTTAAAATGTATGAAATATGATTCATCAGGCTTTTGAGGAAAGTTTATTTGTTCATCTCTCAGTCATCATTGTATTGCACTGCACTATAAGTTTCGAAACTACACAGTGGGACGACTAATATTGTATGCATTTTAAGTATTCTGCTATAATGTTAAAAACATCTCACTGATTTACATTATTTACAAGCTATCAGAATGTCATATTTTTGATCATATAAATATCAGTATCTGCACCAAATTGCATATTTTTGCTCACTTTGAGCCTCTTTCCTTTCATATTCTCACCATATTTGCCATAAAAGCTCATATGATAAGCTCAATTATGATACTTAACACATGCAAACTTTACTTTGTCTAAAGGTTCAATAAACTGTTCTTTCTTTTTTTTATTTGATTATTAATTGACCATTATTTCTTCTGTCAGGCTTTAAAGAGTTAATTTCCGTGTGGTATCCTAAGGGTGCATTGTGCCTTATTAGTCCAACTGGCAGTGATTTACTAGGACCTTCTTTTCCACATGCTTGGCAAACGTTTGCACACATTTTCCCATCTAAAGGTGAGCGCTGTGTGGCGTAACACTCCTCAGCGGGCACCTCTCTATTGAGACACACACGCCGTCGGACGCGAGCCTCCTCACAGTACATTTTATTAAAATTACCTTCATTATAAGACACTCTTCATTATAAAACCAAAAAGTGCTGCTGGTCTCTCAGGGCCTTTGGATTAATAAGGACAGCGATGTATTTTAAGCCGTAAACTCGACTTCTTACTGTCCTTAATCTCCTTTCCACTTCACAGGCCAAATTAACACCTCTCCCCGGCTCTGACGGGACCTCATTAGCTCACTTCCACTCCGAAAGAGAAAAGACCAGGAAAGAAGAAGAGAAGACGGCGGTGATGAAGAAGAAGAAGAAGGAGGAGACGACCAATGACAGCCACCAGCTCGGGGATTAACCCTTTCACACGACCGAACGCTTCGGGAATCTAGGTCGACGCGTGTTTCTAATCAGCCGCCTGGTTAACGATAATTAGCAGGCGAGGAAGGAGGGGAGGAGAGGGAGGGACGCGCAGAAACGAAACAGAGAAACCTGTCATGTCGCAAACACTTCAAAGCCGACGACTTCTCTTTTAAAAGTGGCACGATAAGGGTCCAAGAACCACCAGGGACCTCGAAAAAGTGCAATGCTGGAGAAGGGAGGAGAACGAGGGCCGAAGAGACCTAAACACACACACACAGACAGTGCGCACGCTTCAGCGGGGCCCAGAACACACAAACACACACACACACAGACAGTGCACGCTTCAGCGGGGCCCAGAACACACAAACACACACACACAGACAGTGCGCACGCTTCACTCACTGTTAAACTTCTCCAGCGCGGTAAGTGGTCCCTGTGAAGTTTACCCATCATGCACCTCTCAGTCACGGCTGCTCCAGATCTCCAAAATATAAAAATACATAGGTTGTTCCAGTCAACACAATATAGTTATTTAATTATTACACCTGCTCACCAGCTACATCCCTGCACAGCACACAAATAAAATCACATTAAGCTTTTAAAAATGTGTCCTTGGTATTTTTATTATATATTAATCATTTAAAAAATGTAATAAGGGACTCAAGGCACTCATGCTATATTGTTAGTATATTCATCATCATGTTGTAAAGGTTATAAAGAAAGAAAACCCTTGATTTTCGCAGTTGTTCATGAACCCTGGATAAGGATTTTTTTTTTAAGATCGCATTCACAAAAATTGCACAAACTATTTAAAAGTGGTTCACAGCTAGAATTTTTTTTATATGATTAAATAAAAAATAATAATTTATATAAGTTCTAGTTGTGATTAAAAAAATGCATAATTGCTTATGATGCTTATGCTTATGAAATATTTTGAAGCAGTGCAAAAATAAATAATAATAAATACATAAAATCTAACTTGTTTTTACTGTAAACTTTGTTCACTATTTTTTTTATTTGAGATTTTAAAAATTCCTTGATATTTCCAGGATTTTCATTAAACTCAGGAACCCTGATTGTAATTATGAATGCCCTAATGCTATGTCTATTCACAGAATAGCACAGCAACAAATCGTATAGCTTAAATCAATGTTCATAATCAGACATGTTTCCAAGTAAAAACAAGATATGTAAATGCCAGGACTTTATCCAATGTGAATAGATCATAAAAACAAGTCTACAGCAGGTTTAATGGCACAGATATTTGAAGTTAACTCTATAGTAGTGAGGTTTGTTAGCGCCACAGCCACGTTAAGGACATTCAGCAGGACCTCGCACTCACAATGAGCTCGACGCTCAAAAAATATGAATGATATCCCGTCACTAGTGGCCACTGGAGACAGATCTGAGATGCATGTTAATATCAGACATGAGCACTTGTGATAGGACGATAAAGTGATAGTTCAACCAAAAATGAAAATTTTCTCATCATTTTCTCATTCTCAAGTTGTTCCAAACCTGCATAAGTTTCTTTCTTCTGTTGAACGCGGAAGAAGATATTTTAAAGAAATCATCTGTGTTCAACAGAAGAACGAAACTCATACAGGTTTGGAACTTGAGGATGTAAACAATAGCTCAATCTTTTGGAAAACTCTCTCTTTAATATCAGGCCTAAAACACTTTTCCATGAAAACCATTGCATCCGCTCACAACACAACATCATGTGGCCAGCTGGACTCAGTGACAGCAGCGAATCACTCCTGATGAGACGGGAAACCTGCGCTTTCATTTCAGTATGCCTGAGCTCTCTGGACCACAGACGAGGATCGTAAATATGATTTATGTTCTGCTGTTTAATGGCTCGAGCACTGGCTTTGAGAGGAGATCAGATGACTTTCTGGACAGGAGCATGTCAGGGAAGGAACGGGGAGTGCACCATTACAACAGCATGACAGAGAGAGTGAGAGAGGTACTCCTGCGTCTTAATGGAGGAGAGATGCTACTTAAGTCTGACGGGAAAATGATACCAGTCAATACAGCGAAGGGAGGGGATGGAGCGCGGATACGGATGACGTGATGCTGAGAGAGTTTTGATCCCTGGGAAAGGCAGCAAACTGCTCCATGAAACATACAGAAACAATGACGGATGCTGAAATTCATCGAATGATTTGGATGTTAATTCATGTATTATTTCTCCAAATCTCTGCAGCATGAGCAGATATGAGAGCAGCGTTGTTTCTGAGGTGGATATGATGGTATCTCCATTAAACAGGGAGTGTTGACTGACCTGAGCTTGGAAACTCTTGAGAACGGGTGAAACCATCTCCAACACCTCCTAAACACAGAGAAACAGAGACAACACTGATGAATCCCTCATCAGAAACAGGTTTTTAAACATTTTCATTTTGCTTGAAGACAATAAAACCTATTTTTGAAGTCAGTAAGATTTTTTTATGCATTAGTGTGCATTATTTTCAAATGACAATTTTTTGGGGGAGAAAAAAAAAAGTGGTATTGGCATAATAATAAAATTACAATGCAAAAGATTCTAATCATCATACAATAGGTCATATTTTATTTATGCTAAATATATTTAAATATAATTTTTGCTCTTGATTTTGGGGTGAAGAAAGACCTGGATATTTTTTATAAGATTCACCACAAATGTTAAATAACATTTCACAGTTAAGAAAAAGCTAAACAAATTAATAAATCTAAGACTGAAAAACTTTTTATGCTTAAAAGATTAATGAACAAATCGGTCAGACATAAAAATATGTATACAAATATTACTTTAAGTAAAATAAACATTAACCAAAATAAAATACAAAATCTAAACTGGCTTGACTAAACTAAAACTATATAAACATAAAAAGCATAAAATAAAAAATACAAAAACAACAAATAAATCTAAAAATAGCAATAAATATAAAGTAAAATATAAAAATTAAATCTAAATAAAATTATTACCAAAAACTACTGTATAAAAGTATATCAATAAACTAAAATAACATTGGTGTACAGCTTCAGCTGTCTATGGGAAAAATCATTTCACCAGGACCTTGAACAACATACATGTTAACAACGAGACAAGTACGACAGAGACACTTACTGACTGAAAATCACACTGAATCACACTGTAACACATAACCAGAAGTTCATCCACCTAAAACAGCACTGAAAGGATGACAACAATCCAAGTACTTCAACAAATGCATGAGTTTTAAACCACGGTTTTCAGACTTCCATTGCATTAGTATTGTAAATCCAAATAAAAAATGAAATAAAAATGACTGTCTGTGGTAATCAACAGTACGCCACATTTGTTGTATTGAACCGAGAACCTTCAGCTGAAGACAATAATAACTTCTCCATTAACACAAATAACTCATCTGATTCTCCTGTCAATCCATTACTGACGCTATGTTCAATTACGCCATACGGCTAGCATGAAGCCCATTCGCTCCAGACGTTTGCTAATCTTGTAAATTCTGACTGTCACTGATGACATTTGTGTCAAGTGGAGAGCAAACGAGGCGTCGGGCTTCTGAGTCGAGAGGTCTGACGCCGGATCGTGTCGAAGCTTCAAACGCAGCCTCGGAAAAAAAGGAAGGCCGCTAACGAGGAAAAATGTAAAATGTCAAAGCATGTATAATGAGAGACGCGTGACAAGCATTCCCCGCTTCGTCACCTTTACCTGAAGAGGAACCGGAGGTGCAGCTCCGGATTAGAGTGACGGGAATTTAAACGGAGAGGGACTTGAACTTAAAGACGTTCGGAGGAGGATTTTCCTCCACTGGAACGAGCAGCTCATTTTCTGAGAGGTTTTTCTGCTGATGTCTGCCTGTTCTGGGCTGGATGTGACAAGTAACGTCAATAAACAGCAGATACTCTGTTCCACTATTAGTGCTGATGCTGGAGGGACGGATGGTGTGTCTCTGTGTGACAGAGATGCTACTATTCTGAGGTTTATGAAACCAGAGAAACTAGATACAAGCTCGGGAGTATTGACTAGAAATGGCTCATACTGGAAGAGAAGGGAGAGGTGGAGAAGACAGGGGAGGAGACTAAATGTCAAGAGGGGCGGGGCAGAACGTGAAATGGGAGGAGAAAACCAGAGGGGCGGAGACAACAGTAGAGAAACTGAGAGGCAAATGCCCTTCTGATAGATGCTGTAGTTTGTTTCAAAAACCATCTAGCTTTATTGATGGCTTTTCAAAAAATATATAAACCGTTAGCTGTGCATTCTGAGAAAAAAAGGATTTATGAGCAAAAGTATGGGGTTGGTATGATATTTAATGTTCCTGAAAGGCTTTTATGTTCACCAGAGCTGCATTTATTTGTTTAAAAATAATGTGAAATACTGCAATTTAAAATAGCTGTTTTATATGTGAATATACATTCAAATGTAATTTATTCCTGTGATCAAAGCTGTATTTTCAGCATCATTACTCCAGTCTTCAGTGTCACATGATCTTCAGAAATCATAATAATATACTGATTTACTGCTCAAGAAACATTTATGATTATTATCAATGCTGAACACAGTTCTGCTGCTTCATATTTATTTTTTCAGGTTATTTGATGAATAGAAAGTTTAAAGGGAAGCATTTATTTAAAATATAAATCTTTTGTAACACTATAAATGTCTTTATTGCCACAAAAAATAACTTACTGACCTTAAATTGTTTAAACAGTAGTTTATATCATTAATAACATGTCTCGCTCTCTCACCTCTGGGACATTTTTCTTGAATTCGCGGCTCAGTTCCACCAGGTGATTATGGGAGTCCTCGCTCTCTTCCTGTCGGCCTGCTAGTTGTGCCGCCACTGAATTTAGCTCCCTCTACAGAGACAAAGAGAAAGAGAGAGAGACGCTTTAGAGAGGCCTGCCAACACTCATATACACAGCTTAGTACATACATTAATAAATATACGCTGCTGAATATTAACTGTGTAATCCATCATGATCTGATAGAAGGGCGACTGCTTACTGTAAGCTCAGCCCCATTAATAATTAAACCAAAATAAATCCAATGCCTACAGTAGCAGAAGGCCTTTTAGATAATCAGAATCCAAAATAATCAATAACTCTGCAACAGTCATGAGAGAGAGAGAGAGAGAGAGAGAGAGAGAGAGAGAGAGAGAGAGAGAGAGAGAAGAGAGAGAAAGGAGGAGACAGAACAGACAGAAGACAGAGAGAGACAGACAGAGAGACAGACAGAGAGAGACAGGAGAGAGAAGAGACAGACAGACAGAGAGAGAGAGAGAGAGAGAGAGAGAGAGAGAGAGAGAGAGAGAGAACGGAGGGAGAAAATGGCACATGCACAGAAACTCTGAATATTCACCAATATCCATCTTATTCAGCTGACCTGGTGAGCAGAAAGACTGAAATATGGTTGAGGACGACTGTAGAGAGGTCGGAACGAGCAAAATCAATATCAGAAATTACTGCTGTGTTTTTTGTACATACATATACCATCACATTAACATGGTTTTTCAGACATTGTGCCATAATAGTAATACCATTTTTAAGACTGTTCTATGAAGTTGAACTGTATACCTGGTACATAAACATATTTCAGGAAGAAAAACAACACTCTATATATAGACAGCTAGACAGACAGCTAGACAGACAGACAGACAGACAAACAGACAGACATAGAGACAGACAGACAGACAGACAGACAGACAGACAGGCACAAGCACACAGACACAGACAGACAGACAGACACAAGCACACAGACACACAGACAGACAGACAGACAGACAGACAGACAGACAGACAGACAGACAGACAGACAGACAGACAGACAGACAGACACAAGCACACAGACACAGACAGACACAAGCACACAGACAGACAGACAGACAGACAGACACAAGCACACAGACACAGACAGACAGACACAAGCACACAGACACAGACAGACAGACAGACAGACACAAGCACACAGACACACAGACAGACAGACAGACAGACAGACAGACAGACACAAGCACACAGACACAAGCACACAGACAGACAGACAGACAGACAGACAGACAGACACAAGCACACAGACAGACAGACAGACAGACACAAGCACACAGACACAAACAGACAGACAGACAGACACAAGCACACAGACACACACAGACAGACAGACAGACAGACAGACAGACAGACAGACAGACAGACAGACAGACAGACAGACACAAGCACACAGACACAGACAGACAGACACAAGCACACAAACACAAGCACACAGACACAGACAGACAGACAGACACAAGCACAGACAGACAGACAGACAGACAGACAGACACAAGCACACAGACAGACAGACAGACAGACAGACACAAGCACACAGACACAAGCACAGACACAGACAGACAGACACAAGCACACAGACACAAGCACACAGACAGACAGACAGACAGACAGACAGACACAAGCACACAGACACAAGCACACAGACAGACACAAGCACACAGACACAGACAGACAGACACAAGCACACAGAGACAGACAGACAGACACAAGCGCACAGACACAGACGGACAGACAGACAGACAGACAGACAGACTGACACAAGCACACAGACAGACAGACAGACAGACAGACAGACAGACAGACAGACAGACAGACAGACAGACAGACAGACAGACAGACAGACACAAGCACACAGACACAAGCACACAGACACAGACAGACAGACAGACAGACAGACAGACACAAGCACACAGACACAAGCACACAGACACAGACACAGACAGACAGACACAAGCACACAGACACAGACAGAGGTGCATCTCAATAAATTAGAATGTCGTGAAAAAGTTTAGTTATTTAAGTAATTCGACTCAAATTGTGAAACTCGTGTATTAAATAAATTAAATGCACACAGACTGAAGTAGTTTAAGTCTTTGGTTCTTTTAATTGTGATGATTTTGGCTCACATTTAACAAAAACCCACCAATTCACTTTCTCAACTAATTAGAATATGGTGACATGACAATCAGCTAATCAACTCAAAACACCTGCAAAGGTTTCCTGAGCCTTCAAAATGGTCTCTCAGTTTGGTTCACTAGACTACACAATCATGGGGAAGACTGCTGATCTGACAGTTGTCCAGAAGACAATCATTGACACCCTTCACAAGGAGAATAAGACACAAACATTCATTGCCAAAGAAGCTGCTGTTCACAGAGTGCTGTATCCAAGCATGTTAACAGAAAGTTGAGTGGAAGGAAAAAGTGTGGAAGAAAAAGATGCACAACCAACCGAGAGAACCGCAGCCTTATGAGGATTGTCAAGCAAAATCGATTCAAGAATTTGGGTGAACTTCACAAGGAATGGACTGAGGCAAGGCATCAAGAGCACCACACACAGACGTGTCGAGGAATTTGGCTACAGTTGTCGTCAGAGTCGTCTTACCTGGGCTAAGGAGAAGAAGAACTGGACTGTTGCCCAGTGGTCCAAAGTCCTCTTTTCAGATGAGAGCAAGTTTTGTATTTCATTTGGAAACCAAGGTCCTAGAGTCTGGAGGAAGGGTGGAGAAGCTCATAGCACAAGTTACTTGAAGTCCAGTGTTAAGTTTCCACAGTCTGTGATGATTTGGGTGAAATGTCATCTGCTGGTGTTGGTCCATTGTGTTTTATGAAAACCAACGTCACTGCACACGTTTACCAAGACATTTTTAAGCACTTCATGCTTCCTTCTGCTGACCAGCTTTTTAAAGATGCTGATTTCATTTTCCAGCAGGATTTGGCTCCTGCCCACACTGCCAAAAGCACCATGACCATGGTGTTGGTGTAAATGACCATGGTGTTGGTGTGCTTGACTGGCCAGCAAACTCACCAGACCTGAACATAGAGAATCTATGAGGTATTGTCAAGAGGAAAATGAGAAACAAGAGACCAAAAAATGCAGATGAGCTGAAGGCCGCTGTCAAAGAAACCTGGGCTTCACACCACCTCAGCAGTGCCACAAACTGATCACCTCCATGCCACGCCGCATTGAGCCAGTAATTAAAGCAAAAGAAGCCCCTACCAAGTATTGAGTACATATACAGTAAATGAACAGACTTTCCAGAAGGACAACAATTCACTAAAAATGTGTTTTTATTGGTCTTATGAAGTATTTTCATTTGTTGAGATTGGTGAGAATTGGTGGGTTTTTGTTAAATGTGCTTTTTTAATCCTTTGGCAGAAACAGTTTTCAACATTGCTAATAATCAGAAATGTTTTAAATCAGTATATGAGAATGATTTCTGAAGATCATGTGACACTGAAGACTGGAGTAAATGATGCTGAAAATTCAATTTTGATCACGGGAATAAATTACATTTTACAATATATTCACATAGAAAACAGTAATTTAAAATATTACTGTTTTTACTACATTTTTTATCAAGTATATATATTGAATTGGTCTTACTATGCGTATTAGTATACAACCCCCTACAGAATTCATTCAAACAACACTGATCAAACTCATTACATGTCATGTTTAACAGCTCAACCTACTTATAAAACATCTCCATCCTCACATTCTCTCACGTCAAAGGTCTTTGTGTTCAAACTAAAGCTAAAAAATGAAAGAGAGGGCTTTTCAATTACTGTACCAAATTCGTACATGACATAAAAATTAATTTACTATGTTTTAATTAATCTGTACTCTTACTTAAAGGCAATCTAGAAAATGATCTAATGGGAGAGGAAGAATTCCTGAGGACAAAAGCTGTAACGCAGCCCCAGATTTACAGCACCGGCGCTTGGATGCTGTTCAAACTCTTCCTTTTCTTCACTCTGAGAAGGGATCTAGATGGCCAAAAAGTGGCTTATTTGACCTCTAGAAGGACTTTAGACACCAGTGCAGTGCAAAAGGACGCTTTAAAACACAATACGGCATCATGACAGCATTTGTTGCTGTAAGTTTCACCAGTGACTAAAACACCAATGATCAACGTGAAATGAAAAGACATATTTCATGGAAGTCATTTACAGAGCTGTTAAGCCATAATTGTTTAGGGACTGGACGGGTTTGATGGACTGTGATGGTTGGATTTAACCTCTATTAGCTTGAAGCAGTCTACAGGCTGTTAATCTCTGTAACTGACGTACAGACCAGAACCTCGACATGAAGCGACACACGGACAGTTTCCAGAACCGCTAAAGCCAGCAACCCAATCACAAGTCAGCACAGCTTTCCTTCTTTAGTAGACTTTGTAGTGTGCACAGAAGGGTGGTATATATCTACAGAAGCGTGACCTTCATTCTAAATGAACATGTAGGGCTGTGTTTGGAATTAGACGCGTCACCTGGCTATTGTTCTTTGTTTCCATTCTTAATGATTTCTTACTTTAGTTGCAGGATTTATGTATAATGTTTGTTCAGGGAGTCTACAAATACTCGACATGAATAAAAACATGAGATTTTTCACTTTTATGAAGAATATACACTACCATGTAAAAGTTTGGGTTAAGAAATGTTTTTGAAATAAGTCTCTTTTGCTCATCATGGCTGCATTTATTTATTTAAAAATGTAATATTGTGAAATATTACAATTTAAGAATTCTGATTTCTGTTTGAATATATTGTAAAATATAATGTATTTCCTGTGACGCAGCGCTGTATTTTCAGCATCATTCCTCCAGTCTTCAATGTCACATGATCTTCAGAAATCAATTATTATTGCTGCTTGATTATTAATAATGGCTCTAACAATGTTAGAAACAGTTTGTGTTACTTGATATTTTTTGTGGAAACAGCATTTATTTGTTCTTTTCATTCTTTGGCTCTTTCATTCATTCAATTACTATTTTTTGTTCTTTCTTTTGTTCTTTCAATCATTCATTTGTTCTTTATTTATTTCCTTCTTTTTCATTCACTCTTTCATTTGTTCTTTCTTTCATTCACTCTTTCTTTTACGCTTTTGTTCTTTCGCTCTTTAATTCTTTCTTCCATTTGTTCTTTTGCTCTCTTTCATTCACTTTCGTTAACTTTTTCTTTCTTTCATTCTTTTTATCTTATTTATTTCACTTTCTTTTCTTTCTTCACTCTTTCTTTCTTCCCTGGCCAGGCAAAAATCCCAAGTCAGATCACAGAAAAGAGTATTAATACTCCAGAAAGTGGCATGATTTGATTAACATCTGTGGCTCAAACAGTGAAGATTAATACTTCTGATTAAGGATTTGAACAAACACAAACTCTTTAAGTGAGAAGAACAGCGATACTGAAGAAACAGCTAATTGCCTGAGCACAAACTTCACCGCTAAGAAGCGTTTACAGAAACTTGTGCTTAAGTTTTAGCAGCACGAACAGTAGGAGTATATAAAGAAAAAGCTTTTTTATTAATAGTTTTGACATCTGACACATCACAAACAGCATCTTTGCTCCCTGCATCGTCTACAGAGACGAGATATCAGCAGGAGCTGGAAATAAACCTGCTCGCTCTCACCTTTCAAGAACAAACTGTTGTTTTTATAAATGTTTGTTCATTTGTGCTCAGACAGCCATCAGACCCGCCTGATGCTAACGCGACGATTGCCAAAAGCTCTTTTTCTTCCTCATTTCTCTGCTACCCATGATGCACTGAGGCTCTGAGACGCCGGTTAATGCTGGCGTGCTCAGCAGGTGATGATCCACGTTAGTCAATGTCGTTCCGAGCAGGAGAATTACAGCACACATAAGATGCATGAACCGCGGTCTGACACGAGCCGTCGAAACTAGCTTTAGGTTACGCTCAGAAAACTTTCCCCATAAACAACTCAGATACAGCTTTAAAATCTGCTCCTTTTCACGCTTTATATTTATATTGATCAGTATGTTCCTCATTTATTTCTATATTTAACCTTTGTCTTATAGTGTTTTAAAATTCAGATTTGAGGCTAAATACTTTGTACAAGCCCCTTGAGGCTTTTCTTAGCTTACTTTCTTAATATTACAAAATAAAATGTTATTTTTTCATATTAATAATAATTATTACAATTAAATATTAAAATGCTTAAAATTTTGAAAACATGTCAAATACACTATTCTTATTATCATCATCAATACAAATAATAAAATATTACTATTAAATTGTTATTGTTGATTTATCTATTATTATTATTTTTAGTAGTACTACTTCTATTGTTTAGTTTAATTTGATTACATTTGAATAATACATTATTATTATGTTTTAACCCACATAATGGTAACCACAAAAATAAAATCAAAATAAAATGGAGATGGCAAACTCAAATCTTCTATTTATTTTTTTTGCTACCCAATTTACTGTTAACCATGTTGTTTCAAACCGGTATGACTATTTCTGTGAAAAACAAAAGCAGAAATGTGCACCGTTTTCCATAGATTGTAAGAGGATGATGATCGTAAAGCTCAAAAGAAGATATACCATACAAATATTCTACAATTACAATAAAATAACATAAATATACATTATATAAAAGTATTTAAATTTTTTTTTAAAGTAGTGCATCCAATTCGTGCGGTATGTTACAGGCCTTCTGAAGTCAATAAAGCAGTACAATAAAATGTGTAAAGAGCAGACCAAATTTCTGTTAATATTCTCTAAAAATATTTGGCTCAAACATACTTGACAATTTGACCTTTTGTGTGCCATAAAATAAAAAGATTTGCACAGGTTTGTAAGGACAGGAGGTTGAGTAAATGATGACTTTTGGGTGAACTATCGCTTTAAATCAGATTCTAGTTCCAGGAAAGCCACAAAGAAATGTCACTATTGATCAGTATTGAAAACAAGCCAGACTTGTGTGTAAAAAGAAGACATCTTCAGTCAAACGTTCGACGTTTTAAGGGTTTGGAAAAAGGCAATCAGACCTGTATTTTCAGGATGCGCTGGGCAGCTAGGTCAATATTGAGCCCCTGTCATTACGCCTGTGCCAGTCAAACATCCGTCTGTAATTGATGAGTTCCCCTCTGGGAAGCTCTGCCGATGTCACGGGGGGCGGGATAGACCACTCGGGGGCGGAGCTAAGCTAAACCAGCCCTGCTGAGGCCAGCATCTGTCAGACAAGCCAGCGAGGAACATTGATTGGCCGAGGCGCTTGCGTTCACGTGCAGTCGACCGACTCCGTAGAGGATGTGTGACGTCGTTGACGGTTGAACTTGACACTGAATCAAACACGTCTCCGAGCGATCGAGATTTATAAAAGCACAACAAAAGATAACTAGGGGTTTACTAAATCACATCTGAGAGCTTGTCTTCAGTAATAACCAGACAAGCAATGAAGAGCCATAAATGAAAATGCTTACTGTAAATACACAGACTGTTAGAACACAAAGATATAACCTTCAGATTCACTATAGAGCTCGAAAAAATCTTTACCATCGATTAGCACAGAATCTATGGCACCTCTCGCTGATGACAGCAGGGAAGAGAGGAAGTGGACATGTGGGGAAAGCATGAGTTCTCAACCAGCGAGCCAGAGTGTTTGGACCAGCAGAAATGAACTGCAAAAAATGGGTGGTTATGGGAAAAAATGCAGATGGAGGTATTATTTTTCTTTTTGTATCCCATCTAATTGCAATCATAGGCAGATGTCTGCGAGTGTGACAGCATCAGCAGAATTGCTGCTGAGAGCACAGAATCTTTGTCTAAAAATAATCAGACGTTCTGGGCTCGGCTGTTTGTTATAATGGTAATCGATGCTGCAGGCTTTGAATTCCATCAATTTATAGATCCACTCTGTTCTGCCTGGTGATTGTGCTGCCTCTAAACCCCTGCTGCACACACACACACACACACACCATAAAAAAACACAAAAGGTTCACGCAGACGGGGACCATTACCTATGCAACCCTGCATTCACGTTATACAACCAAATTATATCTAAAGAATATTGACACACAGAGAAACACAAATATAAACATCAGTGGAGAAAGAGAATAATACAACTATGCATCATGCATTCAACACACGAACACAGAAACACAAAAGATTCAGACAGACAAGGGCCATTACCTATGCATGAAGACATGTTACACAAAAAATATCGATAGAATAATGCAACCTTGCATGCAAATTATACAAACAATGATATTTAAAGGACCATTGCATGCAGGGTTGCATATCTGCATACACAAGTACTTTATACGCAACCCTGCATGCATGTTATATGATAAAATATTTACATGACTACTGCATATTCATGCACTTATGCAGTCCTGCATGGGCATCATGCAAATACATGCTATCTACAGAATACAGATATGCATGCACTCTCTCTCTCTCTCTCTATATATATATATATATATACAGATGGTCTACAGGACCATCTAAAATGATCATTACCTATGCATGCAGATATGCAAACTTGCATGGACATGTACTATATAGAAATGCTATCTGCAGGACTATTATCTGTGCATGCAGATATGCAACTCCACATGCATGATATATAAAAAAATGCTATCTACCCTGCATGTACTTTACAAATATAAACAAATATCTACAGGACCATTACCTATGCATGCAGATAAGCAACCTTGCAACCTAAAGAAATGCAACAGAAATCTACAGAACTATAATGCTGTAATGCATATTATAGAAAACACTTATATCAGCCCTAGTTGCATTCAGATATGCAACCCAGCATGTAAGTTATACTATTCTTGCAGACGTGTAAAAGAAGAAAAAAACATCTACAGGGCCATTATGGATGCAACTGTAATATGCAAAAATACATAGTCCTGCATGGCCATTATACATATCTCCACAAGACACACAGAGAAACACAAATATAAACATCAGTGTAGAAACAGAAGGTACAACCATGCATTCAACGCCTGCGTGCACACACACACACACACACACACACACTGGTCACAGCGAGGGACAGCAGAAGGGCTAGTCTATGATTTAGATAAGTGCGGTTTCTTTTCATACGTTTTCTTATCTCCTCAGTTTGTGTGTAAGGCAGAAGATTTGTCCTTAGCTGTTTCAGATTAGTGCCGCTTCTCAGACGCCACATTCGAGAGGAGAGATCGATCAATGAATCAAATCAACACAATCAATACGGCCCATCGCTGGAGTCTAGTCTGGCCCCCGCATTAATACTGGCACCAACCCCACCCCCTCAAACCCCCCGACACGCACAAAAACAACAGCACTTCTCTCTGCTGCTTTGTGTGTGTGTTTGAGAGAGATCCAGGATAGGGCCGATTCTGGCCGGTGTCCATGGCAGAGATGGAAGATGAACCGTTATCTGCCCTGACTTGGACAGGATTGAAGAAAGTGGCCCGCTGGACGTGCTCAGAGCTGCCATGAGCCTCAGCGCCACACTTTCATTTGTTTACCCGTAGGAGAGGAAAATCCCAAATGGGATCTTTTTAATATCTCAATTGTTTCTCCTAGGAAGAATCGAGATAACTCCTCTAGTGGTTTGGAAGTGACGTCTCAAACTGAGCTCAGATTGAACACAAGAAAAGTCAGAGATTTCTTAAAGGGATAGTTGTTCACCCAAACATGAACATCTGTCATTTACTCTTCCTTCAAGTTGTACTAAATCTGGATGCTTCTTTCTTCTGTTGAACACAAAAGAAGATATTTTGAAGAATGTTGGTAACCAAACAGCTGCCGGTAGCCATTGACTTATATGGTATGGAAAAATACTATGGAAGTCAATGGCTACCGGCAAGTGTTTTCTGTGTTCAGAAGAAGAAAGAAACTCATTCAGGTTGAGGATGAGCAAACGATGATACAATTTTCATTTCCGGGTGAACTATCTCTTAAATATATACTCAAACATTTCTCATCCAATGATCAGAGCTTTAGTTAGGCTAGTTGAAACATGAAAACCTCCATTAAGTCTCTCGAGATATGAAAAATCAACCACTGTGCAATGAAATGTATTGATCACGCAGTGCGCAAGAGTTGAGCACATTGAAAAGTCAAGCAAATTGTTTGTACTTAATGGTGACATCAACAAGATGCACGTCAATTAAACTGATCAATCACACTGTAAAATGTGTTATTGGTTGCACAGTGAACATCTCACATAAATGAACATCACAGAGTTAAAATATTTTGTGGCGGCGTGTGAATTTAGTGGTCACCGTCTCTAGAATATCACATCTTGACACCTTTCTAAACCTGCCAGCAGAGGCTGGGAAATGATTGCGAATAATTAATCCCAAACCATCAGCCGGCTCTCGGCAGACAACACGCCGGCTCTTAAGACGAGTGTGAGCGTTACAATGATCGGGGAAGGTGTGACTCACGTCGTCAGGAATTAGTTGTCACGCTGCACTTCATTTAGGAGTTTTAGCACCTAGCACGCCGCAATCCATCAACACCTTGTCTAAAGCACACGTTCAGTTCGGAACCGCTTCATCTGTCGGGAAACGCACGGTTCGGAGCTTGTGCTCTGTAAGAAAGGACGCATGCGTTTGAAATGAAGAAGTACAGGCAGTGCTGTCGCTTTGGAATAAAACCCCTCAAGCATCTATCAGAGGGTTTTAAACCAAAGTTACGCCTCAGCAAGGGACTGAAAATATTGACTCGTTATAGAGACTCCTGGTCATTTAAAGGATTGAAAAACGGTCCACCTACTGCTCATAGTAAGAGCTGTATTTGAGCAAATTATTTTTTACAGGAGACCAGTCATTCCTGTGCCAGGCAGAAATGCAGAACAGAGTGGTTTAACTTATGATTTTCTGAACACATTTATCTGAACACTCTCAGGAAAAAGGTACAAAAGCTGTCACTGGAGCAGAACACTTTCAAAAGATAAAAATATGCACCTTATTTACCTCTAAAAGGTGCATTTTAGCACCTAAATGGTACACATTAGTAGCTTTTGAAAAGGTGCCACTCGAGTGACATCTGTTGTACCTTTTTCCTGAGAGTGAACTTACACTAGGTCTTTTGTACTGACAAGTAGAATTCAGATTCATTTTGACAAGATCTCATTCATTTCATTTGACTTATTCACCTGGAAGTAATGCACTCCTGTTGATTCAGTTGATCTTAACAGCATAGCATGCAACCATATACTGTATGTATTATATGTGTGTGTGTGTGTGTGTGTGTGTGTGTGTGTGTGTGTGCGCGCATGTTTATGTGGTTTATGAGGACACAAATTTGTATAATGACATGGGTATGACATAGGTATTACAAGGAGAAGGTGATTTATGAGGACATTTTCAGTGTCCCCATAATTTAAAATGCTTATAAATCATACAGAGTGAGTTTTTTTGAGGGAAAGTTGAAATGCACCGTCTCCTGTGAGGGCTAAGTTTAGGTGTAGGGTAGGTGTAGGGCAATAGCACATACAGCTTGTACAGTATAAAAACCATTACGCCTATGGAGAGTCCCCATAAACCATAAAAACCAACATGTGTGTGTGTGTGTGTGTGTATATGTGTGTGTGTGTGTATACGTGTGTGTATACGTGTGTGTATGTGTATACCTAAGAAAATCCTCTATATATACAGCATAACTGAACATTAAACAGTAAGTTTACACAAAATAACACTGATAATACATACATAAATGTACTATTTTTGGCTATATTTCTTCTAAATCCCTAGTATTGGTGCATTATGAATTTTATGCTCAGAGTAATCACACCATTAATTTAGCACCATGATAACTTTAAAAAAAATGAAATAGTTCCAGTTTCGTGCAAACTAGAAAGCACTGTCCATTTTTAGTTACTGCAACAAAAAAGATTCATGTATTGCACACCAGAAAGTCAACAGAGATATTTGTATTTGAATCGTTTTCCATTTTCTGTCAATTCGAAATCTCTCACTATGCACTGTTCACTGCCTGCAGCTCCAGCGGTGCCCTGTGCTCCAGGGGCTTACAGTTGTCTCTGCACATTAAGGATGAAGGGTGTCATTTCTCTGGATGTTCAAAATATGGATAATGCTTGACTGCAGAGAAACTGTAAGTAATTCCTAGGTTTATTACACCAAAAAAACACATTGACTCTTTCAAAACAGCCGGAAAAGTGCCGAAGACACCTGCCTGATAACAATTACTTTTGCAATTGTGTCTGATAATGCTAAAAACACAGACATTACACACGTAGAAAACTGTATTCTACACAATTCTTGAATAAAAAAGACTGGCATTAACAAATATCAAAGCATTTAACAAAGCAACCACCCTGACCTGTGTGTCTTATACACGCTATGATTTTTCTTCTTAAGTCAGTACTTTAAATCAAACAGGTATTTATTCTTTCTATTTAGCACTTTCTTTGTCCTTCTATCACTCGAAGCAGTTTATTCTTCAACATTCACGATTTAAAGCTGCTTCCAATTAGCGCTGCAAACGTACGTCCAAATGAGTCCACGTTATTTATCATCATCATAACGGCTCATTGTTCTTTTCACACTCACTCTGTGGTTACAATCAGACCAGCCATTATCTCACACAAGCGCCGACTCTGTGGCCGTGCATTTACTGGCACGAAAAAAAGAAACATTAAAACAGTGGCCTGGATGAACCCGTGCAGGTTTCACCGCACAAGAGATGTTTTCTGCTGTTTGTTTGTTTATTCTGACACGCCGTGGTTTATTAAGCAAGAGTCAAGAACGCAAGACTATTGAAAAATCACTGTGTGGATAGAAAAAAAGAAAGAAAGTGGGAAGTGTCTGGGTAAAATTTATTGCAGAGTAAATATAACGGTGTTAAAAAGAGCGATATAAATGGGGGCCAGTGACTTGACAATCCATAACAAACGGCACCAAATCAGTCGGAGCAGGAGTTTACCTCCGCAAAGTCTCCACGACACGCACACAAAAAGAGCAACGCTGGCCCACTTTCCAGAAGAAATCGACGGAGGTGGGGGTGAAAACTGGCAAGCAGCGGGTAACACGGATAACCTGCCATTGTTTATTCTCTCTTAAGAAATGTCAATCTGTTTGTTTCTCAGGTGTGCTCGTTTTTCCTGTTGTTTGTGCTGTTTCTCTTCCTCCCGCCGCTCCCCTGTCGATTGCAAGGGGAGATCAAAGCCGAGCTGCTGGAAGAACGTGAATATTTCAGGTGAGCCGAGCGGCTGCGTTTCATGCCACCTGTGTGACACCGAACCGGGTCCAACCCCTCGCAATTACCCGATCTCCGGAGGACCCCTGAGAGCCCGGCGACACCAGCTAGGGCCACCTGTCAGAGCCCAAAACTCTTTTATTCCTACCCAACGCGCGCACATGTGCGACAGAAAGAGATATTCCTCATCCGAGACAAAAATAAATGTATCTGGAGCGCAGAGATTGGGAATATGGCCCGCGTCAGCGAGGCACGGTTAAAACGAGGATGAAAAGGGAACGTGCGAGGTTGCAGAACTTCGGGAGCGTCACAAGAACACGAGTATCTCTTGAGGAACGCGTTCAAACTTATTCCACATCAAGAAGTAGTTTAAAAAGGCCACGGCCCTACCAAAAAATCCTGTAAGGCTTCTAAGGCGCCACCTATTTAGATATCATTAAGGTGCACTTCATATGTTATGATTATGTTATGATATCTTACTCTAAGGCCACACTGCATTGCTCTCTGACAACACAATCCCAGATTGCAGACCCTTTTACAAATAAATACATTATTTACAAATATATTACATAATTATATGTAATATTGACTGTATATAGTAAATTAAATATAATTTTATACTTTTATATACTATACTGTTTGTATACTTTATATCATTTAATTTTAACATGTACACATTCTACATCTTTATTTTTAAATAGCCTATATCCAAATAAAATCAATCATTTATTTTAAATTTTAATAATATTTTTCAATATTTACTTAAATATGATTAAATATACACTTAATACATAATATAACAAATATTAAGTACATATTTTACATTTAACGTATGCATTTATTCACTTTTTAATGCCATGCCAGCATCAAGGCTATTTTCATGTCGATCTCAGAATAAATTACACAAAGTATACAATTAACAAAATTTACAAAATTTTACAAAAATGTATAAAAGACTTTTCAAAACTACACTAGACAAAAATTATAAAATAAATTCAGGTGATTTTTACATTTAATATTTTTTTTGCACTTTAAAATATATCAACTTGAAAACAGTTATTTTAAATTGTAATAATATTTGATCCTTTTTTTTACTTTAATGCATTAAAATATATACTTTATACATCATATATTTAATATAAAAATATAAATTATATATTTTAAAAATAATTGTAAAATGTTTTTAAATATATCAAATAAATGCTGCCTTGTTGAACATCTTAAAAATCTGAATTTGGAATATAGTTATTTGTTTACAGTATATTTAGTTACTTTTTGGTAAATAAATCCCAATTTTATTTACAAAATCACTTTAGCACTTTATTTACAGTGTACCTTTCTGTAATGAGTTTAATATTATATAACATATCTCAACTCATTCCAAAACATACATAATTACTGCATACACAATGTATCACACTTCTACTAAATTACCCAATATCGGTGTGTATTATGTATTTAAGCTTATTAGAGTTATCAAGCCATTAGCGCAGCAACATGCTAATGTCAAACTCAATTGGAATCAATTAGTAAAACTATTTGTGTGGCACATATGAGTTGCTGTCTATGCCAAATCAGACCCTTATGAGGGTACATTTCAGTGAGGATGCTCCCTTAGAAGGCAGCTGCCTGTGTAGGTAGTAGGCAGCACACTAGATTTTATAACAGAGCTAAAAGACTGTTCACACAAAAAGCTGCCAAATGTCCTAGCCTGGATCTAACGCTAGAATGGCTTGTGTGTGTGTGTGCGTGCGTGCGTGCGTGCGTGCGTGCGTGCGTGTGTGTGTGTGCGTGTGTGTATGCGTGTGTGTGTGCGTGTGTGTGTGTGTGTGTGCGTGTGTGTGTGTGTGTGTGTGTGTAAAAAGCATTTCAATGCTTGAGCAGTCATCTCTTTTCCCACAGCCAATAAAGCTCCTCCTCAGAGTCCACACCAATCTGAGCAGCACTATTCTCCGGCCGCCCGTGTCAGGAGCTCCGGGAGTTAAGAAGGAGGCAGGCGGTGTGTGCGGCTGTATGATGAGCTGAAGGTGTAGCGGGGACGACGCAGAGCGAACGCCAGCAAAGCCCTCGCAGCAAATTCAGTACATTCCTCTGTGTCAGAGCGGCCGACACACATTAACCGTTTACATGGGAGGAAACACAATCTATTTGATGCTACACTGCCCACATGTCTAAAGCCTTCCCTTCAAACAGCAGCGCTTCACACGTTTGACTCTCATCTCATATTCTGAGCAGGTACGCCGGGAAACACACTTCACATACTCGGAAATCACTGTTTGAAGTCAAAGCTGAGAGTAAACGTGCTACATTTCTTTAGATTTACTCTGGGATGGCCATTTTTATAGGTTCCTGTAATGTATGCATGCAAATAAATCAATAAAAAAGATGAACAAAAAACAATAATAATAATAGAAATAATAATGATACAAAAATACGATAAACAAAGATAATGTTAAACAAAAAAAGAGTAACAAATTCTAGGTTCCTGTAATTTATGCATGCAAATGAAAAAACAATTTAAAAATGATAAATAATAAAATTATGATAAAAATACAAATAATAATAATAATAAATAAATGACAAACAAAAATTTTTTGCAGGTTCATACCAAAAACGTAGATAATTTATATATGCAAATATCAGACAAGAGAAAAAAATATGAAAAAATACAATGATAAATACAAATTATAATGATAATTTAAAAAGATAAACAATTATAAAAAATACAATTCCTGTAATCTATGCATGCAAACAGGCAAATAAAGAATTATAAAAACTTGTAATAAACAAAACTGATTATAAAGATAAATTATACTAAATATATCTAATTTACCAAAACAGTGATAAAGATAATTATAAATAAAATACTGATAACTAATGAAAAATACACTCTGAAATCAGTGTTTGATGTCAAAGCTGAGTGTTTAGAATTACTCCTAGTATGTACATGTTCATAGGCTGCTGTAATTTATGCATGTAAGTCTCAGGAAAGTCAAGTATATAGTAGATGTTTTCCCGGAGTAAGATCAGCCATCGACAGAGAAGCGAAGATGAATGTGACAGGCGTCTGGTCAGTGAGCTCGAGGTAAATGTCACCTCACTCATTACCACACAAACACAACACGGCCAACCGCTTCATGATAGATGAGTGAGCCAACAACAGACTCCATCAGCACACGTGTCAATCCAGCAAACCAGAATCTCCCGCTTTCTGATTGGTCAATTACCCCTGAACCATCGCTGACTGCTTATGTGAAGAATCTCACGATCACTGAACATGATATAAAGCCTTAAAACAACTGAAACTGAAGAACACAAACGCTGTTTATGTTTAGAATGGCATATTACTTGCAGTATTTTAGCAGCAGATGAGCTATTACATGTGCAGAACACAAAGTTTACATTTGTTTCTTAATTGATTATGTCACCAGAAATAAGTGATTTCTTACCCAAAAAAGTAACTATATCAATTATAATCTCTAAAATAAAGTGGTTATTTTGATGTGAACATGTGACAGTATTATAGTATTATATACTATATATTACTATACTATATAATACTATTATAGTATTATAATATTATATACTTTTTTACAAGCATTTGCCACACTGATGTCCTACATGCTATTTAGGGGACAAAAAAAAGCTATACGATTATTTTAGTATGATTAAGATACTATAATAAATTGTATTAATATTTGTATAGTATCATATAATATTGTATATTAATAAATTATTAATTAATATATTTGTATATATTTGTCTTTGTAATTAAAACTATTTTAGTAATTGTGTTGTTGTTTTTTTGTCAGTGTTATTATTATTTTGTCTATATATTTATCATGTTTTCTTATGATTTTAGTTTTAGTTAACTGTAATAACTCTACACAATATGTGCAGTATGCTATGCAAGTATACTAGTAAGTATATAACATGGCAACAATGTAGCATGCCAATGTAACGGCAACAACATAAACAAACTCTATTTGCCGTTGTCCCGCATACTAAAGCAAAAACAGCTGTTCATACTATATACTGTACTGTGCAGTATGCATTATGCTAGTGTACTAGTAAACAACATTCCAAGTACACTTCTGAAAAACATGCAACACCATGTGGTCAGATAGTAATACTAATAGAGCATACTACTTCATAGAAGCTGCAAGTATTTAGTATACCGTTGTCCTGCATTATATTTAAAAGCTGTCCATACTATATACTGTACTGTGCAGTGTGCATTATGCTAGAATACTAATAAACAATGACTAAAATAATTCTGTATGCAGACACACCTATACATACTCGCATATACATATCAAACTGATCCATGCATATGAACCTATAAACACTCGCACATACATATAAACTTGATGCGTGCATGCATACACACCCATAAATCACTCGCGCAAACATACAAAATAAAATTCACAAATGTACACAATTCTGATAAGAACGACGCATGCTTTAGATGTGCATATACGTATATGTGAGTGATTTCATATGTGGATATGCGTGAACTTTTCAGTGCAATCGGAAGCACTTCCGGCGGCATCTCCAGATGATCTCCAGATGCCGGGATATTTGAAAATGCTTAACGTG
>CM050420.1:27497118-27542118 GCA_027564155.1 Gymnocypris eckloni scoliostomus | reverse complement strand
TGGCTGGCTGGGAAACATACCAGGAAAGTAATAAAAATAATGCACCATGGAACATCCAAAGTACTAAACATGATAATGCCATAATACTATTTGTTTATAAGTGAAGAGTTCTCAGAAAAAGTAAATAATAAAAGTTGCATGGTGCTACCACTCATTTTCAGATTTACATGAATTGCAGTACAATCTCAAAACACTGCAGTACATGATACCATCAGAAGAACAAATGTTGCAGAACAAAAGGAATAAATGTCTGTATTTATGTATATATATATATATTCAATTCAGTAACATTTTGCTATGGCTGTAGTTTTGGTTAAATATCACAACCTTGTTATGAACTGATGTGGAATTGAACAGATCAGTTCAGTTCAGACTGGAGCTCAGTTCGGGAATCAGGTGAGGTAACAGGCGGATGTTTGCGGCTCTGGCTAAGGAAACGGTATAGAAGCTGGTGTGTGTGCAGGTGTGAGGCGTAATGAAGAGTGACTGTCAGACATGCCGAGGGTGAAAAGAAAGCTGTTTGTGCAGGTCAGATGAAAGTGTCGAGGAGGAGACGCCTCGGTGAAGGGCCTGTCAGAGGCTCTCAGACCGTCCGGCACGGGCAGCAAATGGGCCTGATCCGCACGCATTGTGCGCTGTCTGCGCCGAGAGGAACGGGAGAGAAACTGAGGAGACAGACAGACGGGGAAGGGGAAGGGGAGGGAATTAGATCCATGCTTTATTGCGTCTCCGACAGGCATGTTCCGGCTCAGAGGCGCTGGCTAATCCTCACCTCACCCGCTCGCTCGCTGGAAAACCACGTCTCACTGCAGTTTCAAACACACACATCCCTCGACGGACCTCCCATAGCTCATTTAACATCAAACTTCCAGCACAACATTCCCGCGAGCCAAAAACACTAAAGCCTTTTTCTGATCAGTTAGGAGGTTTGTGCCACAGATCCGTCTGCTTTTAACCCTTACAGCTCATTGTGATGGTTTATCAATATAACAAAAAATATATTTGACAAAAATATGCAGCAGCACAACTGTTTTTAACATTGATAATAATCAGAAATGTTTCTTGAGCAGCAAACCCTCAAATTAGAACGATTTCTGAAGATCATGTGACACTAAAGACCGGAGTAATGATGATGAAAATTCAGCTTTGAATCACTGGAATAAACTTCATTTTAAAATATAATTTAAATAGAAACAGCTCTTTTAAATTGCAATAATATTTCCCAATTTTACAGTTTTCATTGTATTTTTTTACCAAATAAATGCAGCCTTCCTGAGCATAAGAGACCTTTTTCAGAAACACTATATTTCATTTATTTATTTAAAATGTATATATTATACATTTATTTAAAATAACTTTTTAAAATGAATAAATATGAAGTAATTAGTAATTGTTTATTAGAATTAATAACTTCAATACACAATTAGTCTTCCAAGTACAATTGTCATTATTATTATTAAATAATTGCTGAAATAAATACATAAATATATTATTATTGTTATTATTATTTTTCCATAACTTACTGTAAATTGTATATTTTATTTGAATTTCTTTGCATTAAAAATATTTCTCATCATCATCATCATTTGTGCTGTTGCTGACTCAAGCTGTGGTTAAATCGCTGTAACGCACCCGTTCAAAACGTTCAAGCCCTTTACCATGCAGGACTATGGGGTACTTTTTTCAGATTATGAAACATAGTATGATTTGTACAATCTTTAGTTTTCTTATTTAGACATGAGAAGTTACCGACTGTCTGGAGGGAATACGAGGAAGCCAACAGATTGTGATTAAACATACGGTTACTTGACCTCCTCAGCCACTGAACGCAGCACAGACGTTCAACACTTAACCGCTTATATGAGCTCTTTACTGTGTCCCGCTACAGTGAGAGAAGACGCTGAAGAAGCTGCCAAGGCCAGAGAAGAGCTGCTTTCAGGAGCAGCTGGCAAAGCACAGACGCTCACGCAGAAGACCTCCGACTGGCAGCCACTCAACACAACACTTCAGCCTGAGAACGATACACACACACACACACACACACACACACAGGCCCGAGCACACAATGGCTTTCATCATCTCAATGAAAGAAGCAGCTTGAAGCGCTTCAAAGGCAGACGCATTCACCAGCTCACGTTCAAGTAGCTCAGACCCAGAGCAAACAGAAAAACGTGAAGACTGAAACAGTTTTGACCCGCTATGACAGAAGGATCATTTCCGATCATCACGCCGGTAAGTTTTTCCTCCATCGCAGGGGACAATAAAACGCTCCTCTTGGTTCTTCGCCGACTAAACGCAAACTACAGGTGATAAAAAGCAAAAAGCGCTCAGGAAAAAGCGGCAACGCAATGGCGTAGAGCGAGCCAGGCGAGATTTATCCCTTCACGGCCTTTTGACACTAAATTAAACTGTTGAGTCCATTCCCCGTGCCAGCTAGTTATCTTTCTGGGCTAATTTAACACTATAATTTACGTTCCATATAAAATACGTCCTGATATGGTGCTGTCGAGGCAGTACATCATTCTCGCCGAGCGCTCTGGTTTCGGCGAAAAGGATGGAATTAGATCATATTCATGATGCAATTAAACACTTCAGTGAGAATCAATGTAAAACTGATGAGCCCTGAAAACAATGCATATGGCAGGGAACATTAGAACGCATTACCTTCCACTGGAAACCCTCGGCAGATGCAATTTAAACCCCTCCAACACTCTCGGCTGCCGTCGCCGCAGCCTCATAACGTGCAGCCATAATAAATGATTTTTTCACAAAATTATTCAACTACTAAATTGCCCATGGTAACTGAATATCAGATGAAAGTGATGTGAATTATTAAGAAGAGATACTGTTTGTTCTTACCCAGAGTATAATAATGGCACAAATGAGGGGAGAGAAAGAGAGACGGAGGGAAAGAGAGACGGAGGGAAAGAGAGGCAGAGTTGTTGGTAATAAACAGCTCTGAAGGAAGTTGGTCTGTGACTGTGGTCACCTGCTGTGATGATGGCATTGACCATTTCCCAGTGGACTGAAGTGCAGGATTGTGGGTGGTCTAGACGAACTAGACAGATTATCAAACGTTTTCGAGCTTCTCTCGTAGGCTCGATGCTAAAACGCAATCGCATTTCATTTACTTCATAATAATTTCCACTATGCATGTTTAATTTTTAATAAAAAATATCAGAACTCAATTTAAACAATATACTTCTCTCCAGTGATGTAATCAGGACATATTGGATCATTTAGTCCGCTTAAACTCATCTGCCTCCAAATTTAAAAGCCACGCCCACATCTAAACATCCAATCAACAATTGATGCAAAGACCCAAGTCCCGCCCTACTTTTTCCCCCTCAATAATCTGTTAAAGGTGGGGTATGTATTTTTCAAATGCTTTAGAAAACAGAGGCAGGCCAAGTACCACCATAACAAACTTGTAGCCAATCAGCACAGCAGTAAGGGGCGTGTCTACTTAGTACACATGAAGGAAATTAGCCGAGCCTAGCGACGACAGAATTATAGAGATGGAGGATAAAAAAAACAAGAGGAAAACGTCTGGAACAAAAGAAGGCTTGTCTACAACCGGACGTGACAAAGCGACCGCTGAAAATCATTTGAAATTTGTGTCAAAACATCATAAATAGAAAGCGGCAGCAGTTACCTGTCGGGGATTTGTCGTCCATCCGGTGTAGGCAGCATCACTGATTATGACTTCTATAGTATTTTGTCTCGCCACTCACATCCGGTGTAGACATGGTGTTATGATAAGGCAAGAAGTAGGACTCGTGTAAACATCGGATCAGCTTTCCAGCGCTGGAGAGAGCTCAAGGAGCGGGAAAGCCAGCGATCGGACGCCGAGGTTGCTTTGTTTCTTCTCGATTACCTGGGTTGCATACGTATGTGTGGGGTGGAGCTATCAAAATAGGGGCGAGACCCTTTTGGGGTAGGGGCGTGTTTGTTTTGGTGATTTTAAATATCAACATTGGCTTCCAAAATCACTTATCCCACTTTTAAGGCTCATTCACACCAAAAATTATAGCTATAATTAGAACTGCACACTCAATTTAAGATTGTAAACCCAGTATATGTATATCTATGTATATGATGCAAAAAATCCATTCATTTGGATTACATTTCTAACAAACTAAAAAACTTTGATGCATATTTGTCGGTCATAGATAAATGAAACAGGTATTCTGCAATCATTAACAAATTATTGTGATGTTTTATGAACTTTTTTTTTCAATTCAAAATGCATTTGTTCAAATTACTTAAGATCAGCATAAATCTGTTCACTGTGAAAATGAATTCAGTTAAAAATATGAACATGGTTAAATATGGCTAGCAATAATATTTATTTAGTAAGTTAAATGTATGAGATTGATAAATATATAAGCCTCATTTATGAGTACTGTAACAGAAATCTTACCGGTTTCATTTAATGCCAAACATGCATCACATTAAGTAAGCCACATTAAATTGAGTGTTATCATCATCCACACCAAAGTACGATTGTCTGATTATTGTTAGTGTGCTCTGTAGTTTTTGTTATCTGTCACTTTAAATACTCAAACTCTTTAAAGTCAAGTGGTTTCTATTAGGCTGTCGTTGTTATTGTTCATTAACTGGAAAAACGAAAGTGATTCTAATGATATTGTTCCTCTCTATAGCTAATGTTATAGCTGTAGTGTGGACTCTCATTGAATTACACTGATTATTAAAGGTTTATAGTTATCGTAGTTGGTGTGAACGAGCCTTTACACAGCAGTAGACAATATCTCACCACCTCTATTTTAGACTTTAAACTTTATGACTTTAAATGCATGAAGATGATCAATGAAATCAACACTTTCACTTGCCATTGTAGCCAGGATTACTCGTTCTGGACAAAATATTAGTAGTACTACTAGACAATGGTCTATATAAGTGCATACCATAGTACTTACAAGGTACACCATGGTGCTAAGATTGGTACATATACATAAACACATGGAAGTACCTTGCTACTGTTCTGTCAATAAGGATTAGGATTTTGAATGTGATGATTTATTTCAATATATTATTCACCACAAGTTTTGAGACAATTAAGGGGTTATTTTCAAACCCTAAATAACATTTCTTTCCATTACATATTGAAAACTAAATGTGACCAAGTCTTGTCATTCCTGAGAGACACATGTGCACGTTTAATCCAAACCCAGACTCAACAGCACTGACGTGAACCAATGGGAAATGTGTATAAAAGTGGACGGAGCGTGCATTTTGGAGCAATTAAGCATAATTTCTGACAATGTGAGTTTCTCCCTCTTGAAATGGTAATTACACTTAATAATGCTTTAATCTGTCCATCACAGACGAGGTGAAAGGGAGGGGGCACGCTAAAGTGCTCCAGGGTCACAAAGTGTCAGGACAAAAGCTAGAGGTCGCACAACACCACGACAACCAGCTCATCACACACACACACACACACACACACACACACACACACACACACACACACACACACACCCTCTCTGTTCTGTCAGAAGCCTCAAAATTACACTAGAAGAGAAAAGAGTGGTGAGAGAGAGACTTTAATGCAAACATTTCATAACAGCATTAAGTTCAACTTAAACATAGAGAACAGACTGTGAGCATAAAAAGAACAGAATAAAAGCTATATATATATGCTAGAGAGTACTCGTAAAATATTAAATAAAATGAAAACTGACAAAAAATATGAGGTATCTTCTACTCATCTACAGAATTTTGTCAAATGCTCTCTAGAATAGTAATATTCGTTCTGCTATTGGCACTGGAATTTGACTTAGCAATACCAAGCAGCAAGTCATTGTTTTGCCAGGCTGCAACAAACTAACGTCTTCTGGCTTTCTTTAAAAGAAATGGACAAGTAGGCCTTACGTCAATATGTTCCTCGCCAGCTTCCTGTTCTAACAGGAAATTTCAACGCAAAGGGTCAAGGTTTGGCTGGTGAGCATGGCACAGTTAGCCCCTGCTGGCAGATGTCGTTACTACATCACCTGAAAAAAAGATAATTTCTCCATTCATGGTCATTCAAAAGTTGCAGTAGATTGTGATCAAATAAAAAATTTTGCAGGCAGCATAGCAAAAACCAAAAAACTCCCAAATAAATGCCTCCTATGAGTTGGTTATTTTAATAAATCTTATTTTTTTTTAAAGAGCTTTTACAGCTATTATTGAATTAAAATCTGACTCAGTTACACATTGGGCATTTATAGAATATGATATGTATTATATCAAAGATAATGTATTAAAATAAGAATAATTCTAATGGATATATATTTTTTTTCTTATATATATATATATAATCAATTTACAATGTTAATATAAATGGTAGGGCAAATGAATAATTGCATGTCAATAGATTTTAATTAAAATTGTTTTGAAAAACATTTTATTTTCATTTAATGCTACTTTAATTAAATTCTAATTATATTTTAATTAAACTATTAAAATAAATATTTAAATGGTAAATAAATTAATAAATAAAATGCAATGCAATCTAAAATGTACAACATATTTTGGTAAAATCATTTTTGTAATTGAACAAAAATTAAAAGTATTTAATGTAAAAAAAAATATATGATTTACAATGTTTTTTAATACAAAGAGACTACAGAATACTTCATAAAACATCATGATATTACAATCTGATACCTTCATTGCACAATGGCAGTATTTTTTTAATCTAGTGAGGGAGTCAATTTTTTGAGGGATTACGATATTTTGCCCACTTAATTCCATTATAACTTCACTTAATCTAATATGAATGTGTGTGACAGAGAGCAAGCTTTCTAAATGACTCTCAGCAGCTCGAGCGAACATGAGAGTAATGCTAACACAAACACAAACAAATGATACCTTTGTACCCCGTGTCATTTGTACTCTACGCAGGAAGAGAGAGCGAGAGAGAGACACTCTTCACGGACCATCTCTCGCTCTCTCTCTTTCTGTGACCACTTCACCGGCAAAATGAAGAGGAAAGACAACAAATCACTCTCAAATCTGCTGCTGTTGTTCCACAGCCTATCAACGAGTCTCTCCCGCCTGGCCACGTCAATACTGAAGAGTGATGGCCGTTTGCTATATGATTGCCTTTTTTATTTTCTCTCTCTTGCTCACCTTTCTCTTCGCCCCTTTCTATTCTTCCTCCTACCGCCCGCTCCGCTCTAATCAGCACGGCGGGCCGAAACAAAAGAGGGATTGTCTCTTTAACTGAGAGCAGCACTGTATCACAGCTTTCTTCCCTACTTCCCCGCTTTATTAGCAGCGCAGCGGACCACTGTTTATACTAGTGGGTATTCCGTGTTTGCTGGAACAATTACAGTATGACAAATGGTCCATCAACGCCATCTATCAGAGGTCGCTTGACAGGAATCCTATACGCAGGGCAGCCATTCGTCCCCTGCCTGCCTTCTCCTGGGCACCATGCTTCAGTATCCATGACAACACGCAAGCCGCTCGCCGCGCGACGCTCCTTGATGAGAGATGGCACCCGAGAGCGGCTCTGGAAATTAGCCTTTGACACCCCACCCCCGAAACGCGCTCCCAGAAACATCCCAACCCCCAAGAGTCTGCGTGCACGCGAAAAATGGTGCCATGACCCGGACAGGCTTCGCCCCACCCCCAGCCTGTATAATCACCGGACCCAAACACAAACGCGCACACACCTCAAGATCTCGCCGGCGTGGCTTATCTGAGCAACTAGAGCATGCACAAGATGGCTGATCGCCACTCCTGATATCCCATTATCCTCAGCAAATGTAAATACAATCGCCCTGCGCGCCGGATCGCGCTTCAGCCCCGGAAAACAAGATTGACATTTCATTGAGCGGCCGCTCTATATTAAACACAGGAAAGTATTTGCTTTGCAGCCAGGTTTGCAGTTGTTCATTATGCCTCACCTTTTGGCTTATTGATAGAGGGAACTCTGGGGTATTGGGAAGGAACTAAATTGCTTGGGACTTTCCTTGGCGAGGAATAGATAATGCAGCTTTTAATAAAGCGGTTTTGGACAAAACGGGCGCCGATGCAGGCAAATGCGGGATTCGGAGCTTTGCGGACATCGTGCCATACTGTGGGAAACCAAAAATAAAAGAGGGAGATGCAACAGAAGGATCGATATTTGGGAGGCAGACGGCTGGAGCAGACGAAGGGGGTCAGAGTTTGACCTCCTGGGTGACCTTTGTCTGGTCTGAAACAAATACTGTGGGAGACGGCTAAAAAATATAATGCGGGTCACTGACATCTCACTTATTGTCTGTCGTGACCGATCGCACTTTGACTTCTGCACAGGCTGCGGCTCGTGATAAGATAAATGAAACAAATTCAGGCCAATTGAAAAATTCAGTATTTGTCAAGTGAAATATTTAGTCAAAATCGGCTAACAGTGGAAAATAAATATTATCTAGTAAACTGTGCAAAAAGTAGTAAAGTCATTCTAGTTTTAAATTATAATACAATTGAACTTTTTATGGCACCTTCCCCCTCTATAATACATAATTTGTTTATTTTTGAAAAAATATCTAAAATTAGAGAAATTCTACACTATATTTTGCATAATCATTTATTTAGTTGAACACAAATTAGAAAGCAGTCTGATTCACAAACAAATGACTCTTATGAATCAATTATTTTAAGTGAATCAAGAACATATGGAGCAATCAGTTTGGTCCGATTCACAAACAAACGACTCTTTTTATATTTGTAACGGTATGTGCACACCATCCATCACATTATGCATTGATTTCTAAATTAATATTTTAATGCTATGTCAGTTATCTATAAATGAAATACAGTGCAAATAAGAGTGATACAAGCAAAATAAACAAATAATAGTTAAATATGACTTAAAAATAAAATAACAAATCAAATAAACTAAATCTGAATTGAATCAAGAGCTTGTGTATCAGAGACGAATCTGGAAATTTGATTCCAGCCCTATAAGTTTCAAAAAGTCTTTTCAAAAGTGAAGAAGCGCCCATATATAGACATCACACCAGGCATGGCAGCATCAGCTACTGAAGCATGTATACTGCACACTGTGCACAGGCCATGTAATGCTCTATTACTGAAGTCATAAAACACTATGCTGACCTGCCGAGTAGAGTAACTCATTTTAGTAGCGTGGCCTGAGCTTAAATGCAAAATGTCAACGGCTATAACCCCTCTGTGCCAGCAGCGCCCACACTGATGTGGCACAGCCTCTTTCTTTTGGAAAGCCGACAGTTTTGCAGAGACTTGGAGTCCTTAATTATCCCCCGACTTAGTCTAATTCAATCAACACAATTTCAATCTGCCGACAAACAGGCAAAATCACTCCCGTCCCCTCCAGTACAGAGTCTGAAATATACACGAAGAGGAAGTCGAGCTGACGGAACAGATGAAAACTAGATGCCACATAATCTTGCTGCTTAAATCACGTCTTTATGACTGATTATGAATGAACAGAAGCCTAGGAGTGAGCCGATCACATGCTGCTCTCTCGTATAAAAATGCATTCTGGCATAAATATACCACCAGGAAAACCATGGCAATACTACTGTTTGCATTTGCAAAGTAAAAACAGTGGAAAGTGCAGTGAAAACAGCTCATCGCTTTCTTCCGCACTCAATGCATTTGTTGCCCTTTTTATAGTATGCATGTGTAAAAAATATTAAATTAAATTACCTCACTGCTTTGCTTTTTATGTGCACATGGATATATAAAAAAAGAAAAGAAAAACATTTATATATATATATATATATATATATATATATATGTATAATTAAATTAATACATATTAATGCAATGTATTTTGATTAGCATATTTAGTATAATTTACTTTAATATTCATATAAAGTATATTTTAATATATTAAATCAATAACATTAATTTATATACAAATGAATGCATAATATATGGTATTTTATATATACACAATTTTATATATAATAAATATTTGTATATATTTATAAAATCATATTCGATTATTTATAATATTTGTATTATAAACTCATAATATATATTGCATGATAGATATATATAACTAAATGATTGTTATAAATAATAATATATATATTATATACACAAATAAATCTGACTAAATCTGAATCTATAACTATGGCACATCACAGACGTCAAATCATGTTTTAAAATAAAACTATAAAAATATCCTGGCGCATCCTTTACAATTCAGACTTAACAGTTTCTGATCATTGATCAAAATCAATGAAGAAAAAAAAAGTCATTGATTTGACCCAGCAACCCTCATGAAGGCGGTCTTGACCCGACCTTAAACATTCTCCGGGGATCCTGACGCATCCCAACATGCGTGGACCTTCATTTAAAGGTCATTAGGTTTTAATTGCACGGCTAATTCCCTGTGAGGAGTGGAAGCGGCGTGCCTGGGAAGGCCGGACAGGGTGGAGGGGGAAGTTAAACCATTGTGAATTGAGCTCTTAAAAACCCAGAAAGCCATCAGAGCAGAGATCCACCCCATTCAAACAGCATCCCATTCAATGCTCGCACCACGTTATTAGATTTAATAAGCCCAAATAGCAGCCCGGCCCCGCGCGTCATTATACAGCCGTTACTTTCTTGCCGACTGCCAAGACTGTTTTGCGCCGGCTTCAGACTGCCAGAGCCAACAATCGCAGATTAGTGAAGCCCTTCTCCCATTTCAACAGAGGTTAATAAAAAGCGACAGGGCTAAGTCTGCTCTGATTAACTATGCTGAGAGATATTAGCGCAGTTTGTTACATCAGATCATTATTGGATTAAACGGCGCGCACGCTCGCACTACAATGAAATTTTCATTTTCCATTTACAAGATGTACACACAAAGCCGGCTCTGGGAGTACACTTGTCAGAACAAAGAGGGTATTATTTGTTCCTCTTTTTCAAAGTGACAATCTCAAACTGATACTACAGTCTGACGATCTTTCCTGTGACGTTCCCGGGTCAAGCGATTACTGGAATTGTTTTCACAAAAACAAAAAGCAAAGATTAGTAAAGCATTCACACCAAGAAGCCTCAGTAATCGACTGCAACCATGCAAGGATCTGTGAAGGTTTAGAGCCCCCCCCAAAACAATCAGTGTCAGGATGTGTGTTTACATATTTGTATATGCATGTGTGTATATATATATATATATATGGTGAAAACTTCTGAAATGTGTATATTTTCTTATTTTGCCTTAATACGATATTTTTAAATTTAGTACTACCCTTCAGAAACTGCTAAAGATAGTAACATGTTTCCCAGAAGACAAGTTAAATCTATCCCGATCTTCAAATTCATACACATATATATACACACACACACACACACACACACACACTGATACTACAGTCTATTGATCCTTCCTGCGACATTCCCAGATCAAACACTTACTGTAATTGTTTTCTCAAAAACAAAAAGTGAAGATTAGTAAAGCATTTGCACCAATTAGCCTCAGAGAACACCTTTCGATTGCAACCGTGCAGGGATCCGTAAGGTTTAGAGCAAAAAAAACACAGTTTTGATGAGTTTATTGTGTCTGTTGAGAATTTGGCCTTTTGTTCGCAACTAAACCAGATCAT
Organism: Gymnocypris eckloni scoliostomus; assembly: GCA_027564155.1. Lineage (NCBI taxonomy): Eukaryota > Metazoa > Chordata > Actinopteri > Cypriniformes > Cyprinidae > Gymnocypris > Gymnocypris eckloni. Next base: position 27,530,542 of record CM050420.1, on the reverse strand, counting down.
GCACCAACCTAAACCTGACCTAAACCCGTCCCTAAACCTTCCCCTGACCTTAATCAACCTACTATTGAAGCTAGTTTCTTTCTACACAGATTAAAGAGTTGCTTGGGAAAAATCAATGGAGGTCAGTGGAGAAGAGAAGTTATTTCAGCACTGTGTTTATAAGCTTATCATTAGGCCTAATGAGAACAACAACATGAACAGATTAGAAAGTCTATATTTCAGAGGAAAGACAATTAAGCTATATCTGAGGACGTCGCCATGCGGGACACGCTTACAAAAGTTGAGCATTTACTTGAATGTGAAGCATTTGTGGTACTAAGAGAGCAGAAGTGATTGCATCTAAAACAAGCATCACTGTTACTCTTATTCTCATTTTATTAAGTGATCAGATTAACAAGACCCTACAGACCAGAATATCACAAAGATTATTTCCACATGGACCAGTAAGAAACCACCGCAACCAATCTGAATGCCTTAGCAACCATACAGAACACCCTAGCAACTGCATACCAACACCCTAGCAACCACCCACAACCTCCCAGCATCATTCACATTAACTTCTTAAATGTCACTGTGATTTAATGGAGGTTTAATATCGATTGTTTATCTAAAATAAACCATTATAAGTGTATCATATTATATTGCTGTATTTGCCTTGTGAAGCTTTTATGTAAAGCGCCTTCAAGCAACTTTTCAGGGTGCTATATAAGAAAAATGTATTATTATTATTATTATTATTATAAAAATATCACATATATTATAGTTAATCTAAAATGACTTAAAAGAATATTGCATGAAATCAAATATACGTAAAAATGAAAATCTGAAATATAAATTAATAAAAAATAAATATACAATCAAAAATTATGACAAATCCACAAACAAAAATATACCAATTTGAAATAATAAAAAATAAAATAGTATTTAATTACAATAAACAAATAAACCAAAAACTGAAATAAAAATGAATAAAATCTCTCTCTCTCTATATATATATATATATATAGACATTTATTATTATTATTATATCAAATATATTATACTTAATCTAAAATAACTTAAAAGAATATTGCCAAATAAACCAAAAACTGAAATAAAAATGAATAAAATCTCTCTCTCTCTCTCTATTTATATATATATATACACACATACATATGACTAGTGTTGTTAAAAGATCCGGTACTTCGGTACCAAGTCGGTACTAAAAAAATGAAACCGTCACGGTACCAGGTTTTGTAAAGTACCGGTGCACCGAGGACCCGGTCAACCCGGTCCTGGATGTGTACTTGCGTAGGGCCGTATGATTTCCGCGACGCAGAAAACGCGGACAGAATCGCAGAACCTAGTTTAAAAACCTAATTTACAGTTTTAACACGGAATGTCATGAAATTTGTCACGGTTTGGATGAATTAATCAAAAGTAGATCATTGCACTTAAATCAAATCACGATATGGACTCGTATCTGTAAATATTAAGCACAAAGTCAATTTAAATATGAATCCCGCATGTTCTGCGAGTCTCTGTGTGTGTGAATGAATGATAGAGACGTGTTTGTTTTACTACATACACTGAAACAGTGATTTCATCATCATCTGCCGTCTAAATAAAGACATAAATACATAAACAACATCTCCAGAACTGCTCTCAGAGTCACTTCATTTGAGTAAAACCAGCGTCATATCATATACACACAGAACTTTAAAGGTATTCACAGCAACCCGTCAAAATAAAAGTTCGGTTTAGACATTATGCCAGAAATATATTAGACTATTATTTAGTAGAATGTATGTGATACTACTACTACTGTTTAAAATAATGAATACAACTTTATTTTCTAATAAATAATCACACAATATTTATTCCATGTTTTAATTTTAATAGTAAATCCCCTTTATTTACCAAAAAATTAAATGTGTATAAATTTAATCAATTAAAAGACCAATTAAATTTGGGTGAAACTTGTTATTTTAGTTTGACTTTATTAATAAAAATAGTCTGTTTTTTTTAATTAGCATGTTTTTGTGTTTTGCTTTGGTACCGAGAACCATGGATTTTCACTGATATTGGTACTGAATACTGAAATTTTGGACCGTGACAACACTACATACGACATACATATTTTTATAAAATTATAATAATATAAATATCAAAACACAACAACAGTGCTACAATATATATAATTTATACATAATAAATTATAATGAAAATAGAAAAAAAGAAAACTTATTTGAAATATTAATTACAATTAAAAGAGATTCTAATTAACACAATAGAATACAATTTAAGGAAAGCAAGCCTGTTTTTCAGGACAGATGTTGAATTGGTGTCTCTTTTAAATCCTCTAAACAGAAACCAGTCAAGTCCTTACTTTCTATTGAGCACAGAAAACAGAAATGTCATCAATAGCAACACTTTTACCATCACACCATATCATAATGATAAAAGCCTGCACAAGACCATGTTCTTCCTTAGACCATAAACACAAGACATTTAACAGCTGTATATGTGAGAACCCGAATTCAATTTAAATCATTATTTGAGAAAATCTTCCCTTTGACTAAGTTCTGAAATAAATTTGCATATATTCAGATATCATCAACTTCACTGGTGGCTCAATTTTCCTCTCAAGAAGCTATAAATACTGAACTTACTCTTTTAATGCTACCTGGTTACCCTCCACACATTGGTTAATTATCACATGTACCTGCTACGAGGCTTTCGCCGTTATTACACCAGCTACAGATCCGCTGTCTGATTAACTTTAGCTTCAGCCGTCCCACTCTTTCCACCCTCTAAAGAGAGAGGTCCGTCCCTACGAGAGCCAAACCTGCTTCCAACAGCAGAAGAAAGAGTGGGCTTCAATTAGTGTGTCTCCTGGGCCCCCGTCCCATTACCTGCCATAAATCCTGATGCTTTACGATTAGGTGCATAAAATGAGTCATCCATCTGGACAGTAAATAAAAGCTTGTCAGTGGCCTGACGCCAAGCCTGAGCACGGCTTCCTGTGAAACTGGCCTCTGTATGTGGACAGTCAGACGTCAGCGCCATCGAAACAAGACGGAAACTGTCTGGATAAATCAGACTTGGGTTATATGGGGAAAAAATGATGTAGAAACAAATTTAATTTTGAAATTGCTGGTAAATTTCAAATCTTTTTTTGTCACTTCTATAGTCACAATTTATACTTCTATCTAACAAACCAATGGTATGAAGTAACAGAGGACAACAGAAATTAAATTTGGATGAACTATTTCTTCAATGGTGCGATTGCCCAAAGTATTTTAGGTATGAATTCTTGCAAGGCATGTTTTGCATAGAATTGATGCACAGGGACGAGTCCTTCAACTGAGATGTGATCATACCCATCAGCCACTGAACAAATGAAGGCAAATATTTCAAGAACTTAGGCTGGCAGTTATGACTCAAAAGCGTTCGCTGTTGCACGCCAGACTTGTGCATTTAATATGGCTACAACAAAAACCTTTCAACTCTTTGTTTGCTTGCCTTTATCTTTTTAACATGATGCAACATCAAAGAACGAGGAGTCAATCAGGAACCGAGCCGCTTCAGGCCTGCCAGAGGCCAAGGGCCGCGGGAAACCTCACCGCAGGGGCCGAGCGACTCCTGATAGACCCTCACGCGTCTCAACGACATCATAAACGCTGGAGATTCGTTTGCGCTGGGCTGAAATGACTCCCTGAATGACTGCAGTGCATATCAAACAGAACCAAACCAAACAGAGCCGTGTTTGAGTGTTTGTGCGGGACCAAATCTTGTTTCAATTTAGTAAGAGAGACAGAGAGGAGACTGAAGATGATTAGGGATTCAGGGAATTAGATTCAAACCTGAACTCACAGCATGAGCACCACAACACAATGCCTGTAAAGCAAGTGCATTTTCCATTTCTTTTTTAATTACTGCAATTCGTTTTTACAACCAAGCATCATGATTTAAAGAATGGATGATTTAATCTAAAACAATAAATGCATACATTTGTGCTATATTTAGTTTTGTGTGAGAAAAGCGGGTTTAACTTCACCAACAACTCATCACAAGACACACAAGAATCTTAATTTATTGGAATAAACTCATATGAGCTCATGTGTTTTCAGTGAATAATGATAGGAATCTCACACAAGTATATTATATTTTACATTCATCATTTGAAAAATTAAAAAAATATTAAATGCATTTTTATTTGCATATTAATTGAATACATTTTTATTAGTGCTGTCAAATGATTAATCGCAACTAATCACATTCAAAATAAAATTGTACTGTGTATATTCATTACATATATATAAATAAACACACATACAGTATAAATGTAGAAAATATTTACATGTATTTACATGTATATATTTATATTCCTATAATTTATATTATATATATATAAATATATTTAATATATAAATGTAACATATTTTTCTTAAATATATACATGCATTGGTGTGTATTTATATACACATAATAAATATACACAGTACACACACATATTATGTGAACAAACTTATTTTTAATGTGATTAATCGTTTGACAGCATTCATTTCTTATTAATGAAATAATGCATTTTATTAATGAAATAATTAATTTACAAATAAATAAATAATGATATACATTTATTTATAAATACAAATCACATGTATTAATGAAAATATATATATTTTTTTACATAACTACATAGACTAATACAATAAAATAATAGATTACATAAATAATAATAATAATAATAAATAATAATAATGATAAGAAATTTGCTTTATTTATTTAATATATTTGCTTTATTTATAAAAAAAAAAAAATTAATAAAACATTTAACAAAACTATAAAATGTTGTATAACTATTATATCCATGTTTGTGACACAGGTGATGCTCACCGGCTCACCTTCCTGAGCATCTTTTCTGTCTTCATTCTGATTGGCTGTTTAAAGTTCTCGTCAAACCATCAAAAGATCAGTTTGACCTCCACCAATCTCCATCCTCGTGTCCCAGCACTGACTCAACACGACTCTTGTTCATCACACTGCTGTCACGTTACATCATGTCTGTCAATGAGAAAAACTGCACTTCCTATTAGCAGCAAGCATTTCGCACTTGCTCCCAATTTCAAAACACTGTAAAAATCACAGTCGAGGGGACGTATTTATTATTGCTCTGTGCATGGGGAGGATAGTAGACTGATTTATTGTGCTGCAATGTTAAAAGTAGGACACTTTCACAAGAGGGGGAAGTTCTAAAGAAGAAGTGCGGAGAGCTTATTTGCTAAAGGCAAGCAATCAGTGAGGAATTCAAAAACTAGCCTGGCCTCCAGAGCTCTATAATAAGGGAATGAGACGGGGGGGTGTACCGGCTACACACCACACACACACGCACACACACATTCTCCCATGTGACACCATAAAAGTATCTTGAAAGCAAGGCCAGCTATTGTCTCTTTGTTCCGACACGGCTGTGAACATGTTTTTATGTGTGGTCCGAAATGCAGCGAGCTGCTGTGTGCTGGTCAGCTGAGGTGATATTAACACAAAGCCCAAAAGAACCGGGTACAGGAACAAGATGTTTGACATTTACACACATCACAATATACCCAAATGTAAAACACAGCAACCTCGCCATTGAAGACTACAGCATGACTACTGTAACAACCTCTTTTGATTCAGCGATTCCACTGACATCATGCACAATATTTCATCTCTTCTGAATATGTACACTAGATTTATGTAGGAACAGAAAAAACTGAAATAACTGTTTACTGAAAAGCTCTCAAATATTACACACAACATAAAACACTCACAGGCAATCAGCAAAGGACAGAAAAGAAGAAAACCTGCTATAATACCTTGCTGTAATAATAATAAAGATGATTAAAAATAGTATTATTATTAGTAGTAGTAGTAGTATTGTTATTATTATTATTGCATGATTTAAATTATACAATTAAATCAATAAATGATTATATTACTACTGCAAAAATAAATGTAGTGTAAAATACAGTTTTTATTAAACTGTTTATACAGTTTATACAGTTAATACAGATTATAACGATTATTATTATTATTATTACTATTATTTTTATTATTATTAGTCAAAAATATTAAAATTTTAGAAATTAAACTAATAATAATCATTACTATTCCATTAAAGTATTGTTAAAATATTTTATACTACTACTACCACCACTATTAATAATAATAATAATAATAATAATAATCATTAATTATTATTATTATTATATTTAAATTATACAAATAAACTAATTTATAAATGAATATTTCACTCTTGAAATAATACATTTGGTGTGTTTTATTGGTTTTTATTATTAATAGAATAATAATAATATTGTTTTCAAAAAAATTACAATTATAAAAATTAAACTACTACTACTAATAATAATAACAAATATGTATATAAAACATACAATTAAACAAACAATACATTACTATTGCCATAATAAATGTACTGTAAAATAAAAATATTTAAATAATTATTATTATTATTGTTGTTGTTTATTATTTTGCAGAACAACACTGAAACTATAATACTAGTATGTATGTCTTACATTATATAGAGCTTTAATTTAGGCAGAAAACCACAGCAAGAGTAAGCTAGTAAACAGTTATTGGCCAAGCTGGCCAGCCATCCTTTCATTTACTTTAGGGTGAAAGAAATGATGGATATTCAACAACAGACCGCGCTTTAATGACGGTACAGAGATGATAACAGAGCTGGCTTCAACTAAAAGTTAGAGGAAAGCTGTTGCACAGTCACTTCTCCGGCCATCCTACATAATAAAAGCACAGCCAAACCAAAGTGCTGCAGACACACTCCAACAGTCCTGCTAATGTGTGAGCGCTGCAGTGAAGCCGGAGATCTGCATACAGTTAAAAGACAAACAGTCCTGTAAATAAAGACGGCTGTCCGGCAACTGTCTTCCCACGACGCCATTATTGACCCCAGTCAGATGCTCTGCTGATTAAAAATTGATCCCTTTGGAAAAATCTAATCAACAGAACAGGATTCTTTCATATGAGGAGGGCACAGCTGCTGACACGAGGGCTGCAGACCTGTGATTAACCCCTGATCCGCCACGCAAACACACACACATGCTCTCCCTCAAGGCCCCGGTCCAGACGTCTTGAATTATTCAGGAGGCTCGGCGGCCACCTCACCTCAATGTATGCAGGCCGCTGCTCTTAATGGACCATCCGGGGCCCCTGAAGAGCGGTCAGCGGAGGGACGGGCCGTTTGAGCATCCGGTGGGCTGCTGGCGGGGTGTGAGAATGAATTCATCAGCGAGGGTCAGCGCAGGTTAATGATGCCACGCGTCTAGACGGCCGCCGCTCTTGGCCTTTGTCCGAGAGCCAGCTGCGGGTGAGACGGGAGGGCTGGGAATAAGAGCGCTTCCCACGCCACACAGACTATTATTCTTTAATCACGAGACATGAGGGTCCTGTTCGTCATGTTTTATCTAAACAAACAGATGCCACAATATAAACGCTCTACAACAGTGGAGTGATAGTGTACAATATTATCATGTCTTGAGGGCAGAAGGCTGCATCAATTATGAATAAATGCCTAAATTTGAAATTTCCATCCAATGTGAGTAAGAATACAGATCAATCTGAATGCTAAACTGTTGATGCCAATCAAAAACATTCAGCAGATTCAACTGATCTCTCAAAGAGATAGGATTTTAGTGCTTCGAAAAACCTTGAAAAACATACATTTTACACATTCACTGTCAAAAAGAAAAAAATGAATGAGTGTGGGGGACAAATGCATCAAGAGAATCAACTAGTAAGTGTATTTACTTGTCTCATTAGTGTTTAGCGCAGTTGTTGTTGCTAGGAAACGCTTGTTTTGTTTACTGTGTGGAGACGTGCTGAAATCACGTAATCGCAGTAAAAATCGCAGTCAAAACAGTAATATTGTGAAAAAGTATTACAATTAAAAATGTCTATTTGAATATATGTTAAAATGTAATTTATTACTGTGATACAAAGCTTATTTTCAGCATCATTCCTCCAGTCTTCAGTGTCACATGATCTTCAGAAATCATAATAATATGCTGATTTGAAACATCAATGTTATCATGTTATTCTCTATTCTGAATAGAAATCTTGTGTTATAGTATACATGTCTTTACTGTCACTTTTGATCAATTTAATAAAATAATGAATAAAAGTATTTAAAAAAATGTTTTTGACCAACCCCAAACTTTTGAGCAGTATTGTAAATAAAAATACTTAAATTACTTTTATAAGCAGAAAAAAGCTATATTTGCTTCTACAGAAAAGAGCATCTTGCAAAGAGGAGACCATTTGTGCAATAGTTTGAAATAGACACAAACTTCAATAATAGTGATGATCATCAACACAACATTAAATCTGAAAAAAGGGCTTTTAACATCACCACATGATATGTAATTAACAATAACAGTATAAGAAAGCCTTTAACACTTTAACTTTACTCATGCAGCAATTCACGCGGGAGCTCATAGACCCTCAAGTTATATATAAATGTATGCATATTCAATATAATAATGTGTTTAATGTAAGAAATTTATATTTTTCAGTATTTCTTTTTTTTTTTTTTTGGGAACTTTTTAAAGAGACTAGTTGGAGAGACTACAGCTTCTCGTAATTCCCATTTTGGAGAAATGTTTTGGTGTTGCATGCACCCCAAAAACATGTTTCACGTATGAAACTCATGTTATGCTTGATTTAACTGTTGTGTCTATCTCAATATCCAGCTCAACCATCCACTGAAACAGTATCACAGTGAAACCCGTATCAATCTTTCTCCTGTTGAACCTCGGTTTCTGGGTCTCCACAAACTACAAGTTCACGGTAAGCTTTCTGAATTCATAAAACCACTTCTAATCTGTTAAACCCCAAAGAGTCCGAAAGCCTCTCCAACACAACATCCCGTGATTAGAGCCCCGTCGTACGCCACTCAATACTCAACCTGCTATCATTACACACAATTACTGCAGCATCAGCACCAGCTCAACCTGTTTAGTAATCATTCTTCCAGGAAAGGGAGGGTGCTGGAGGCTGGCAACAATTTTGTCGTCATGAGACCATCTCCTTGGTGATCCCGTTGACCAAACCTCATGTGTGCAATTTCGGCTAGTAGTAAGATAGTGAAAGCGTTGCGTAATTATCTCAGCGGTGGGCTTCCAATTAACCGATAATATCACAGACTAACATGTTTCACCACGGATAAAATCAGGTCCCTCCCTACACCGCTGCCCACTGAAATCATTATGAGAGCTAAATGTGTTATGAATAACATTTCAAAGGCCACACATGATGCTAACGCACTGTAGAAGATGTCAGTAAGTGTTTATAGTCAAACATCAGCCTTGAGAATGAACCTCTCAACCGAGGAAGCGCTACTAACCTACGCATCTATTCCAAGTAGTTTAATAGCCAGCACTGGCACTTTAAAATGCTCATCTTCAACCCTGAACTAAACAGTGTTATTCTTAACTAAAGAAAAATCTATTAAGAATTATTGAAATAAAACTAAATTCATATTTATACATATTAGATGAAAAACTAATGAAAATTATAAATAGTGAAAATTTGAAATTTAAATGTTTATTTAAATAAATAAATAACATTCCCCGAAACAAGCACTCAGATCATTATTATTATTATTTTGATAAATAACAGATATAAATAAATAAATGTTGCACTTATAACTACATTTAAAGTAATAGTAAAAAAAGTAAAGTTTGAAGTAATAAAATCACTAAAAATGAAATGAATAAATAATAAAATTACTACAATTTAAACAAAAATGTAAAATGTAAAATATAAAAAATGTAATTAAAAATACTAATATATACTATTATAGAATTCAATAGAATAACACTGGAACTGCAAACTGAAAGAGATCAAACCAATCAGAACACATTTGAGGTTAGTTATTTAAAATGGGTTCCAAGACTTTGGACCAATGAGAATTCAGCGTGGGTGGAGCTACTTTACCACCATGCTTTTGACCACAGTAACAACAAAAACATCATAAACATTGATGTGATGTATTGAGATCTATCACAGAAACAGGTGTTTTATAAAATATATGAAGACATTCTGAGGTAGTAGTTTTAGCATACTGTATGCTAAAATGCTTTTTCTCTTAACTGCTAACTGTGTTTCTCTACAATTTATACCTGAAATGATTAATCTGATCAAAGTATAGTTAATACATCTTTGCATATGCACACTGAATCAGTGAATGCAAGACCTTTCAGTTGAATGGTAAAAACAAATACACACAAACTGAAAACCACAGCAAACTGTTCTGTGTGTAAGTTCAGAGAGACAAAGCGCTTAATGTGCATCTGATGTCTGGTGTCATAACGGCGGAGGTCAACCGTCCCGGCAATGACAGAACTAAACTCAAGGGCAGGCGTCCCATCTGGAGTCGCCCTTTACAAACGCTACAGTCAAGGTGTGCAGAGAAGTCACACAGCAGCGCGGAGGGCAATCCCAGCGGCCATGTAACAACACACAGGAAAAAACACAGAGAGGGACACAGCATTACATAACATCAGATTCTTTCACCGTCCTTCCAGCAGGTGCAGCTGAGCAAGCACAAGTCTAATTTGAGCTGGTGTCGTTCATATGAAAGGACCACTGGGGAGGAACGGCTCTCATATTCACACACTCCAGCGGAGAACACACTAATCTCACAAAGCTACAACTACTTATTTTAGTCATTAACACAATTCAGCGCAGTAAATTACCCCTCGTCAGCCGTGCTGCGGTACCTACCTACACATACTAGAGCACAGAACAATACTACATAAGTACTGCATAACATTCAAAGAAATATGCGCATTACTTGGTTTATAAGCATTCTCTTATTTTTTTAGAACATACTATTTAACCTAAGTACATTTTATTTTTTATAAATAATTAAATAATACTGATTTAAATTGATGATAAGCTGGCTTTGATGCAGTATTCAAAATTATTCAAAATAAAATTCATAGCACACAATTCAGAAACAGTATATGTAGGGCTGTGCGATATATCGAACACGCATCTCGTCAGTAAAGCCGGTTCTGTGATTAGCAGTAAATCTCCATCACCTGCTTTCAGGTGGAGCGACAGTTAATACACAGAGACGTAGATCACTGACAAGTGTAGATGCACACGATCATCATGTTCAATATATCACACTGCCCTAAGTATACGTCAATTACAATATAACCCAACAGTAACAACAAGAAGCACACCTGCTCAAACCCCAGAACAATTCTCACAATATTATTATTATATTAAATAAACCAATAAAACACAACCATGTCCCAGCACAAAAATTGTAGGTTAATACAAAATTATATTTAAAAATTTAGATAAATTATAAACAAATTATACATTTAAGTTGAAATTGTACAATTAAAACTATTATACGTATTTATATATGAAATTTGTATTTATTTATTTTATAATATATAAATAATAGTGCAGTCAAACAATTAATCGTGATTAATCACATCCAAAATAAAAGTTTACATAATATATTAATGTGTACTGTGTATATTTATTATGTATATATATATATATATATATATATATAAATACAAACACATGCATGTATATTTAAGAAAATATGTTATGTTCATATATTAAATATATTTATTTATATGAAATATAATCATATAAATGTTTATACATGCAAATATTTTCAATATATATACTGTATACGTATATTATGTAAACAAAAACTTTTCTTTTGGATGCGATTAATCATTTGACAGCACTAATACATAATAAAATATATAATACAAATAATACAAATGTCAAAACATAAATTCACTAAAACTTTCAAAAAAATGATTTAAATAAAAAGCAGTCAAATAAATGTTAGTAATCAATTCACATACTAAATAAAATCATATCTAATCAAATGTATATTAATGAATATTAGTATAAATGACTATTGTTGTTGTTATTAATAACAATAAGACTATTATTCTTATTAAATGAACAAACAAATAAATACTACTTTTTGTAGATGCATGGGGAAATAACGTGTCTTGAAAGGGCTTCAGTGTAGACGGATGACAATGATACCACTGTTGTTGGTTTGGAAGATTTTGGCGGTGAAGACCGATGATAGCGGTTCAAGACCAGCAGGCCGCTGCAGAGACAATTTTCCAGCCCAGAATGATGGAAATGTGTGGAATGGGGTCAGATTGAAAAACAAGGTGATTTTAATCTAAACCCTACGGAGGACGGACATCACTTTATCCAGCAGTTACTGTACCCCGGGTTTGCTGTTTTTAAGAGATGCGAGCGCTTGTAATGCTGGCAGTAAAACAGCTGTGAAGAGCATTCTGGGATTAATGCACAGGTCAGAAGTCTATCTCAACTAAAGATGCTTCATATCCAGCTCAGTGCTGCTGGAAACCATACAGAGAGCTCCTGTATTTACAGACTGAGCTTTCAGTGCAAGAACTGAAATGACATTGATTTATAGCACCACAGATTTCCCACATATAGAAGCTGCCGTCAAACCAAAATAACAGCTTATATTCTATGGAAAATAAGCTGTCGATACATAAACAGTGAAGCGCCGGAGCACAAAAAGTGTTCCCTTTTGAGAGAAAGATCTAGAAAAATTCAAAACAAACCATTAAAATGTTTGAGCTCAGTGTAAGATGATTGAGTTAGCAGCAGGCTTTAGCTTTGCCAACATTCATCCAGTCATGCTTTAGGAAGGCAAATTGTATTTTCACCAAATTGATTTTCTCCTCATTGATTTTCTTATTTTACAAAGGCATTTTGTGTGGTACAGTCCTCTGTTGCAGTAACATCGGTCATCTCTGCACAATAACCAAACCTGTGCAGGTATCACATTAGATGCACTGAAAGCGGCACATAATGTGAACAGTTCTGAGAAGCATCAACAAAACTACACTTCAATTCTTAAGCCAAGTGCACACTACAAGAAGCCAACGAAATCTGACAAAGAGCAGAAACTGTGAGAGAGCAAATAGTGTGCAGCGTATACTTTATTTTGATAATACTGAGAATTATTCGTGAAAGATGGGATGAAAAATGCACATAAAACCATGTTTACAAAAACCGTTGCACACAATCGAGTGTGACAAATTATGAAATGAAAAACGTACAATTTATTCGCTCTCATGTCAATCTAAACCAGTAGAACTTGCTTGGTTCTGTGGAAACCAGAAGACTTTTAGGAGGTTTTTGATCATGCAATTAAATCATGACAACTTTTCATTTTTGTGTGAACTGAAACACTTGTGTCTGATGAATGAGGCTCAGTGTGTCAATGCTAAACGCTTCACACCGTAGACACGGGGTCTCTGAATGTCACATGATTGATTCAGCGAGTGATGTGCAGTTACCTCAGAAATACTTTTGCATTTCAATCCAATTCTGTGTAAAAATGCCTTAAGATTTTGTTAAGATTGTTAAAATCACTACAAATATTTGTCCTGGTTCATTCATCACAGTGGATGTGAAAGGTCAAGTAAGATGTATTGCATTATGGGATACAGTCTCAAACAGTACACAATATCTTACAAAACCATTGTTATTTTAGGTTTAATCAAATTTAGTATAAAGTATATACTATACATTATAGGAAATATATTATAGAATATGAAATAGAATAATCAAATAGTATATAGAATATATACAGAATAGAATATAGAATAGAATATACTATACATTATAGGAAATATATTATAGAATATAAAATCTTTATTTGTAATCATCAGCTTTCATTTTAGTTTAGGTTTTAGTCATTTTGCTACATGCATTTGTCATTCTATTATTATATTTTTGTTTCTATTTATTTTATTTTTGTTTTGTTTCTATTTAATTTATTTTTGTGTTAGTTTTAGTAATTTTAGTACTTCAACTCAAGCTCATTTTACTTCAGTTAGTTGCCAAAGCAACATTTCTGATCTTTATATTTTGCTTTATTTTTTATTTCAGTACTTTTGGTAATTTTAGTACTTCCCTTCAAACTCCTTTTATTTCAGTTATTTTCCTAATTCTCATTTAAGGTTTTTCATCTAGTTTCTATTTTATTTTAGATGTTGCTAAGGCAACATGTAAATTTTTTCTACTTAGCTTTATTTATATTTATATATTTTTATTTTTTTTACTTTTGCACTTCAACATAAAATTATTTTATTCTGGTTAGTTGCCAAAGCATCATATCAAAATTTTATTTCAGATTTCTGTTATAATTTGCCATTTTTATTTTTTTATTTTTTATATTTAGCTTTATTTTTATTTCAGTGTTAGTTTTATTAATTGTAGTACTTTTAATCAAACTTATTGAATTTCAGTTAGTTGCCAAGGCAACTTTTATTATTTTTGTTTTTACACACATTTCTACTTAGCTTTACTTTTATTTAAGTGTTAGTTCTAATAATTTTTGTATTTCATCTCAAAGTTTTCAATATAATATCTATATTTAATTTTTAGTTTGATTACCAAAAACTACAGAATCAAGCACAATTGTATAGAACGTTCACACTGTGTAAAAAAGCGTCAAAGCAACCCGAAGTCATTCATTTTCAATGAGACACCACTGGCTATATGAGTAAGTTTAATTTTTATGTAAATATGCAGTGGGACAATGCTGCGACAACCAATGAGAGCGCATGCAGTAAAGATCATGTGATCCGCCACCAAGATTTAACCTGAAAAGCCAGTCCAAAATCACTTTGCTTGGCTACTGCAGTCAAGCAGGAATACCTACAGTACAAGTACAGAGACCTCTATCACGTCCATGCGTTTCAGGACGAGGGGCCGAACAGATCAGAGCAAGCCCCCGTCGCGGTGACCCTCATCTCACATTTACACCCTGTCGGTGCGGCCCGAGGGAAACGGCCGGCTCCTGCCCTCTCCAGCAAGGCCTGCAGCGGCGTTTGGCAAAACCTGCTGCTCTCGACAGGGGCGCGGAGATGGAGAAGCAACGGAGAGAGAGCGAGAGGAAGAAGAGAAAGAGAAGGGTCCCTGGAGGGCTGAACAATCAGACAATTTCAAGATCATGAAGCATTAAACCAATCCCGGCAGGGTACACTAATTAAACAGCCGGGCCCAGCACCGCCAACCAATCCCCACAGAGCAATTAAATCCATCCCCTCTAAAACACTGTGGAACCTGTCTGGGGAAAACCACAGAGAGAAAGAGAAGAAAAAACATAAAATTCATCTGGAGAGAGCGAGAGAGGGGGGAATGCGGTAAGCTACTAACAAGGGGAATTGAACGGGAACGATTCAATTCGACGCTTTGTTCTTCCCATCTTTATTTTCTTTAATTACTACAGTCAAAAACGCCCTAAAAACTCTTTTCCTGAAGACCCAGAGACCACCGTTGTCTTCCAAAAAGCATGACCCTGCCGTTAATTCATAATAAAGAGTTCAGGAAGCTCTTCCGGACGCCTGGAGCTCCTTAATAAACCGGCGGAGATGATCACGGTGTCATCGAGCACAATCTATTCACCAGCGCACTGATCAAAATCATCCAGGGATGAAAAACGACTCCATCATCCGTCAAAGAGCTCCTGGGCGACTCCGGATAACTTCAAATCCAAATTGCATTGGAAAAGCTTGTGTAATAATGTCACTATCATCAAAGATCACATTTGTAATCCATATCAACTTCCTGTTTCTTGCAATACGCTTCACGAAACACGCTTGCAATGCTGAAGCGGTGTAGAATGACACCAAAAAATGACATCTTTTGGCGGTTAAACTTGCATTCATACATGATTTGAAGCAGTAGAACTAATTAAATAATCAAAATGAGATGCAAAAATGAAAGCAAGGATCTCTAGGAGCGTTTCGTCTGCAGTTTGTATCTAAACTGCCCTTTGGCGTGTCGAGGCGTCCCACTGGTTCCAGTCAGAGCTGATTTTCTCCGTTCCTCTCTGAAGCCGTTGTGTAAACACTAGAAATGACAATTCAAAAAAGACGAAAGACTACGGATAAACTGCATTTAGATTTACTTAGCAGGGAAGCGCACACATATGCAAATTTAATGCACGCCACTAAATGTCACCAAACATGCAAGAAATGTGATTTGTTTATATAACACGACAACAACGACGCTGTGCTTTGATACATGATACAGATACTGAACATTTATGATTTACACTACTGTTCAAAAGGCTTGGGATTTTAAAAAGGTTATGAAAGAAGTCTCTTCTGCTCACCAAGCCTGCATTCATATGATCAAAAAATACAGTAAAATCTGTAATGATGTGAAATATTATCACTATTTAAAACAACTGTTTTCTATTTGAATATATGTTCAAATGTCATTTATTTCTGTAATAAAAGCTGAATTTTTTGCATCATTACTCCAGTCTTCAGTCACATGATCCTTCAGAAATCATTGGAAAATGCTACATCTATTATTGGTTTCAATGTAAAAAACAGTTGTGCTGCTTCATATTTTTGAGGAAGCTGATCGTTTATGAATAGAAAGTTCAAAATACAGCATTTAATTGAAGTAGAATTATTTTGTAATGTTATAAATTTGCTGTCACTTTTGATCAATTTAATTCATCCTGTGTTACTTGCAGTTTCTTTGTAATTTTACGGGGAATTTTACGAGTGATAAATGTTTTCATAGTAAATCATCCGCAATATTTTTTCTCTGCAATAGTTAGGATTTCCTTACCAAATAGTAGTCATTATTATAGCTGTCATTTTTTGCATGATTCAATGATTTTTAGTTCTACTTCACTGGGTGGCAAAAAAGAAAAAAACACATTACACGTGCAGCCACTCACACACACACACACACACACACACACACACACACACACACACACACACACACACACACACACACACACACACACACACACACACACACACACACACACACAATCAGGGGGTCTTCTTTATCCCTGAAGGGCAGAATGGACAATAGAGAGCTGAATTATGGTGACTGAAGAACTGGCTGATATAAAAGAGGCACAGAGAGAGCAGGAGAAGAAGAATGGAGGGGATTCAATAAGGCCTCTGTAAAATGAACAAGAAAGGCCGGTGCTCAATACTTCTGCCATCAGACAGTCAAAACAAATAAAGAGGGCCACCGTACAGGTACACAGCTCAATATGGCCTCACTCGCTCTGCTTTGGCTGCCAGCGGGGAGAAGACACAGCTATATACTCCAACAGATGAGCCATTAGTCTCTCTCTCTCTCTCTCTCACGATCGGGTTTATGGGGCCGCTATCGGGTTTAGGCGGTCGTCGAGAGCCAGGCCTTTACCTCACCGGTGCGCTAGACTAATGTCTCCCCGAAGTTTTGTTAAAACCTCGTTATTTACTGAAGTGCCGAGACCATCGCCATCCCGAGAGTGTGAGCGCGCCGGGTATTAATATGAAAATGCAGAGATTCATTGCCATGACGAACTATCAGACTCCAGCGTGGATCGATGGGGAAAAAATTGAGGATCTGTGCTTTTGGGACGTCGTTAAGGATTTAGAAGAGGAACCGGCTTAAACAGGAAGTGTCTGTCATGGTTTAGCCAAGAGTGTGTGTGTGTGTGTGTGTGCGTGTGTGTGTGTGTGTGTGTGTGTGTGCATGTGTGTGCGTGTGTGTCACCTCAAACACACGTGTGAGGGTCAGCGGTGTGATCTCTCAATGCAAATCTCCTTATGTGTGGTGCTTAAATGTGTGGTGACTAATTCCTACAGCTTCTAGTGATTCTGGCCAATTCACAAATGAATCGCTCTGATGAACTGATTCGTCTCAATGATTCAGTTGAACTGTTTCGCAAAACATGCTGAAGTTTAATACATAGGGTTAAGGGTTTTGAAAATATCTTTAACAACATTATTAAGACTCATTTGTTTATGTTTGGAATAAAACAACTAATATGACATAACCTATAAACTAAATGAACAATTACCTCAAATAAACAAGAATAATTCAGAAATTTTACTACAAAAAAGAAAGAAATCTAAAACATCACACAGATATGAATGATTATTTCCTTCAATTCTCAAAAGAATCAGCTTTGGTTGATTCTTTTTAATGATTCGGCTAAACCAGTTTGCAATTTGCAAGATGCTGAAGTTTATAGGGTTAATAGTTTTGAAAATACTGTTAACAGCCACAACACTGAGAATATTATGAACAATATTATGTTTTTAACCTTTTTTCATGTTTGGAACAATGAACAACAGAATATGCCATAACTTCAAATCTAAAACAAACAAACAACAAATAAACTGGAATAATCAGCAATTTTACCACAAAAATTAAATGTTTGTTTATTTTCTTCTTAACGTCATTTCAGCATTTATGGCTTTATTCATGGCAAGAACCAGTTAATCCATACACAAGTCTGTCTTACACACAAGTCCATCTTATACACAAGTCCATCTTACACACAAGCCCATCTTACACACAAGCCCATCTTATACACAAGTCCATCTTATACACAAGTCCGTCTTACACACAAGCCCATCTTACACACAAGCCCGTCTTACACACAAGTCCATCTTAAACACAAGTCCGTCTTACACACAAGTCCGTCTTACACACAAGTCCGTCTTACACACAAGTCCGTCTTACACACAAGTCCGTCTTACACACAAGTCCGTCTTACACACAAGTCCGTCTTACACACAAGTCCGTCTTACACACAAGTCCGTCTTACACAAGTCCGTCCTACACACAAGCCCGTCTTACACACAAGTCCGTCTTACACACAATCCATCTTACACACAAGTCCGTCTTACACACAAGTCCGTCTTACACACAAGTCCGTCTTACACACAAGTCCGTCTTACACACAAGTCCGTCTTACACACAAGTCCGTCTTACACACAAGCCCATCTTACACACAAGTCCATCTTACACACAAGTCCGTCTTACACACAAGTCCGTCCTACACACAAGTCCGTCCCCACACAAGTCCGTCTTACACACAAGTCCGTCTTACACACAAGTCCGTCTTACGCACAAGTCCGTCTTACACACAAGTCCGTCTTATACACAAGTCCGTCTTACACACAAGCCCATCTTATACACAAGTCCGTCTTACACACAAGTCTGTCTTACACACAAGTCCGTCTTACACACAAGTCCGTCTTACACACAAGTCCGTCTTATACACAAGTCCGTCTTACACAAGCCCATCTTATACACAAGTCCGTCTTACACACAAGTCTGTCTTACACACAAGTCCGTCTTACACACAAGTCCGTCTTACACACAAGTCCGTCTTACACACAAGTCCGTCTTACACACAAGTCCGTCTTACACACAAGTCCGTCTTACACACAAGTCCGTCTTACACACAAGTCCGTCTTACACACAAGTCCGTCTTACACACAAGTCTGTCTTACACACAAGCTGGGGAGGGACCGCTTACAATCTTCAATTCACCTAACCTGCATGTCTTTGTGCTGTGGGAGGAAATGAAATGTAAAGTCACACAGGAATTTGAGAGATTCTTTTGAGCCGTTTGATTCCCAAAAGAATCAGTGAATTGTTTTTTGAGCATGTTCACTGAAAAAATGAACCAATTTGCTAAAGCGAATCAGACTGAATGCAGATGATACCCAAATGCATCTACCTCTGAAACGAGATAAACACGCTGCTCTGGAATCTCTTTTTGCATGCCTGGATGAAGTGAAAACATGGTTTTCTCAATGAATGAATCAAAGACAGAGGCTATAGTCTTTGGCCCTAGTGAAAACTCAGGGAGCAGAAGTATCGATCTGGACTATCTTGCTCCTTTTACTTCTTCCTGTATTAAGAACCAAGGTGTTTTCTGGGATCAGGGATTCTTAAATTTGATAAACAAATAAATGCGGTTATTAGTTCCTGTTTTTTTCAGCTGCGCCTTCTCTCCAAAATGAAATCTTTTCTCTCTGTGAAAACTTTAGAGATTGCTATCCATGCGCTCATTACAACTCACTTGGACTGCAACTCTCTCTATCTCGGCATTTCTAAATATTCAATCGCTCGTCTCCAATTAGTACAAAACGCAGCTGCTAAATTCGTCACGTTACTCCAATTCTGAAATCGTTACATTGGTTACCTGTGCATCTTAGAATTGAGTTCAAAATTCTTCTCTATGTTTTTAAATCTATAAATAATCTGACACCGAGCTATTTATCTGATCAACATTATCCATACAATCCAACTCAAAATCTGAGGTCTGGTGATCAAAGACTTCTCTCTGTCCCCAGATCACGGTCCTAAGCTGTGGAACAGCCTTCCAGCCTGTATCAGATCGGCACAGTCTTTAAAACATCTCTTAAAACATATTTATTTTCTTTGGCTTTTAATTCACTGAGTTTATGGTATGAATCTGTGGGTTGTCCTGTGTTTTATGTTTTTGATTGTTCAGCACTTTGGTCAGCCGTGCTTGCTGTTTTTAAATGTGCTATATGAATAAAACAAACTTGAACTTAAACTTGAAACTGAATCAAAAGTGAGCGCTCATTCATGCAGAACACACAGCCATGATTTTAGGATGTTGTGGGTCATTGCAAGGCATTGCTGTGCATTTACTAAGGTCTTGGGGGTGGTTGCTAGCTGGTTTCTTACTGCTTCAAGGAACAGATGGGCCATTGTTAATAACCTCAGTGTAACACACACAGTGTTAGCGAGTCACTGGCTTTGTGTAGTTGAAGAAATAAGCCACCATCGTAGCAATAAAGTGCAATGCTCTATCAAAGCACATGCACGGAGGGTTAATCCAGGAACTGTGGAGGTGAATGGGGGGAAATAAGTGTGGACAGGTATGAAAATCGAGCCCTAGGAGGGTCACAGCGATTAAGAGGCTGTTTTATGACAGACCGGCTCTCTCGCTCGGTGAAAAAACGGTTTATCATTCCTCTCCGCGTGCTGAAGTATCCGCTTTGAAGTCTCGAGCGCTAATTCTACAGAGGAAGGTTAAACTGCTTAAATCTTGAGTCAGTTTCACTTCTCCTCTAACGTTGTCGGCTGAGCGGGAGGGGAACGTGACTCTGGGATCTTCACAACTCAATTTGCAGACACCGTAAAAGCCTTTTCTCGATGCTTTGTTTCCTCCGCCGAAGCTTCACAGAGAGAGATGGAATTTCCATTCTGCCAGCCTGATGGATAAGAGATTGTTCTAGGCAGCTCTTTTTGTGAAGGGTGAGACATTAGGGTGCACACTTAGGAAATGTTTGTTTCTCAGCACAGACGGAAGCTCTCGGTGGCGAATATGAGTTTATAATTGCTTAATTCGACACAGATTAGCTTTTCACAACAATCTAATGATGGTCAGCGCAACACATACTCACACACACACACACACACACACAAGTTAATTTTATTACTCCCTGGTTCACGTGCCTAATGGCCTCATACATGCACAAGCACTGCTCTTCATAATTAATATGCGTCGGGAGACCAAATTGTGAGCTAAACGTCACAAATTTTTTCAACAATTTAAAACAATGATTGTTGCCAGCAGGCACACAACGTCATAAGACATTAATATTTGGTGAAATTTTGATTGCGACATCAGGTGATCAAAGTTCAATTCAATGTCTAATGTCAATGTTAATTTGATGTCCAATACCGACGTCAGCTGATTGTGTTTTTAGATTGTGTAACCAAAATCCAATGTTAAGTCAACATCAAATTGGCGTCAAATACTGACGTCAACCCAATTTTCATTCTCTACCGTCTATCCGACGTCATCTCCAATGTCAACCTGATGTTATATTGACGTCCTGTGCCTGCTGGGTTGCATCGTTATGAAGCCGGTTCATATTTAAACAACCAAAGAAACATTCACAAATCAGTGCTGACCTTATAATGTACGTAAAAGTCTGCAAACACTAGCAGATCTTCTAACTTGATAAATTTGATGCATCTTAAATGTGGGATAAGTGTCGGGACTCCAAACTGAGAGCAAAACATTGCAAAACAAATGTTTTAACAATTTAAAATCAGTGTTACAATGTTACTATCGTTGTTATGAAGCCCAAATAAGCTTGTTCTCATCTAAAGAACCACTCAAACATTCATAAATCAATCCAGAACTTATAATATACTTAGCAGATCTACCAACAATGGTGAAGAGCGACTCTAAAGAGTTTGATGCATCTTCAATCTGGATTATTTATGAGCTGCGACGCTAAACTGTGGACAAAATGTCACAAAAATGACTAAACAATTGCATCATTATGAAGCACAATAGAGTTGGTTCTCATTTAAAGAATGAATCAAACATTTACAAATCAGTCCTGAACATACAACATAATAGCACTTCTGGAAACACTAGCAGATCTTCAGACAACAGAGAAGAGTAACTTTGAAGAAACTGATGCATCTTACTGTGAATTAATATGCAGTGTGAATCAAAACTAAAGGCAAAACATCACAAAATAGTATGAACTTGAAAAGTTTAATGCACCTAGCTGTGAATTAATATGCATCAGGACTCCAAATTGAGAGCAAAACGTTGGAAAAAAATGTTTAATTGATTAAAAATCTGTTCTTGCATCGTTATGAAGCACAAATAAACTGGTTACCATCTAAAGAATCAATCAAACACATTCACAAATCAGTCCTGAAATTATACGCAACACTTGCAGATCCTCCAACAAAAGCGAACAGTCATTTTAAAGAGTTTGAAGCATCTTACTGTGGATCTACATGGGAATAAACAGTGTATATAATCCTGTGTATAGTATCTATTAAACCATCATATTTGATCGTGATGCATTAGCGCAGTATAAACGGTCTGTAGTTCTGTTGTGCTATCGGTTAGTAAACGTTGCTGAGGTTTCCTCTCGACAACAGCGTTTTATCCCTGCAAATCCCAGCGCCTTACAGAATATCTCTAAACCGTTTCCAGATCCAGCGCATTTGACAGCAACAATAACAGCAATAAACACAGATCCCCCTCCACCGTGAATGAATTCAGAGTTGAAATGAGTCTTTTTCACGGCCAATTGGAGCTGGTTGGGGAAAAGCTCTGAGCAGAAGAGTGATGGCACTGTTTGATGATATTACAGTCACGTTTTGAGGTGTAAAGATGACATGCAAACGCCCGAGTCATGCAAAACGTGGTCCTTGAGAAACTGCACAAAGACTGACAGTACACTACAGCCTAAGACTTAAAGATGAAGCCTGTTTTTGCACCACAATGAACACTTTTCACATTTCCAGGATTCTCAGAAGCTCCATGTCATCAAAGTTGAGTAAACCTCCACAACAGTGAACGGAAACTACAACAAATATAATGTTGGCTCTAATAGCAAACTATATAGCACTAACATACTATAATAGCAAATCTTTGATTTCCTAAAAGAGAAAGTGTCGAGTTGCATTAGAAACACTCGTGCAGCAGCGTGATTTAATGTAGAGGCAATATAACACAAAATATAGTACACATTTTAAATGCACATTAAATTTAAAAATGAAAATATAAGTTTGCTAGGTTTACAATGTCAAAAACTGCTAAAACACATCATAACAGTCATGGTTTCTAAACAGGTTTCTGCCATTGAACATAGGGCTGGGCGATATGGCCCAAAAAATTATCACGATAATTATTTTCATATCAGTCGATATCGATAATTATCACGATAAATGTCAAATCTTTATTTCTTTCAAGTTTAAAGCCAGATTTTTGCTCCAAAGTGAAAGTTTTAGAAACCAGACCATTCATTTTCCTCAACACAATAATTATCTAAATAGATATGTATTTCTTAGTTTCTGCATGTTCTAATGAGTTGATATTGTTTCAAAATCAAGAAACCGGTTTGGGTTGTCTCATAATATGAATGATAATAATATCACTTTTTTGTCTCTTAGAAATACACATTTGATCGTAGCTTGAGTTAGGATGCAGTAACATTTTTGTTCATTATCAAAATCAGTAACATCTTTACATCAGTAACATCTGTAGCAACCTCAGTTTTATATAGTATAATGTATTCTGACCACGTTTTTATTTTTATTAAGCATTGGTCTCCTAGCATACATTTAAATAATGATAAACAGTTAAAACCACACATATAGCACCTCAATAACATGGTCAAAATATAACTAAATGGTTTTTAAGTAGTCTATTTGTATGAAAGACAGTAGTCTAAAACCATTCAGTATAAATGCACACATGCTATAGCTGCCTTAACCATACATACTTACTATAATTATATACCATTACACCTGTAATAATATTAAATGTGAATATCCCACATTTCTGCCACAATACCATAGTGCAGTGAATGTTACTACAGTAAATCCATGGTAAATAATGACGATGTGCATATTGAAAAGCCTTCTGACTGTCTCGTTGCAGTGTTTCTCATGCTCGCTTTTCTCACATTAGCGTGTTCGACGAGCTTAAAGCGGCGCTGCAGAATGGTTAGTGTATGACATCAAAGTACCGCAGAGCAGATGAAACCTATGCTTCGAATAGCTCGCGGTACTTTGATGTCTTACACTGACCATTCTGTGCAGCGCCGCTTTAAGTCGAACACGCCTACTGACTGGATCTCACAGCGCTGCTTAGTGATCACGTGACCGAGTAAACGCATCTGCTCTAGTGAGCTCGTGCCGCGCGGCAGTTTGAACTGTGATCCGAGCGGATAAACGGTCCGTGTGGCGCGATTCAAATGAGTCACGTGGTTTTGTTCCGCTTTTGGCGCATAAACATTATATCGAAAATTTTTCGAACTTTTTATATCGTTTTAGAGGAAAATTATATCGCGATAATTATCGTTATCGAATTATCGCCCAGCCCTAATTGAACATATCATGACATGATCTATTTTGCATAAAAAACATAAGCGCCTACGGATGTTTCTTAAGTGGAAAAATTATTTAGCAAACTCGTTGATTTCATGCTTTGCTGCATTAAGAATGAAGTAAAATACGCATTGCATCTGCTACATTAAAGCATAAGCATAAAGTATATTCTTATCTTTTTTCCAAGCTTTCTCATTTTCTGTTAAGTTTAATACTAAAATAACTAAACCTAATAAACACAAATAAAATACTAAACATTATAAAAATGACAAAACAGCATAAAATCACGGAAACTTTACATTTATAAATAGTTTGAAAACTAATTAAAAGAATTCACAAAAACACTATTAGTATATTAATGACACTAAAATAGCACTGGTTTATAGCTAGCTACCTGAAAACAACAGTTGTTTTAATGTCATATTTAAAGTAAACTCAGCTTTAATCAATGCATGTTAAAAAGACGTTTTACTCATAAACATTTTAAATTGTCATCTGCTAAACTATCACTTAATAAATGACAGGACTGCACTCTTGAAA
Source organism: Gymnocypris eckloni scoliostomus (assembly GCA_027564155.1). Classification (NCBI taxonomy): domain Eukaryota; kingdom Metazoa; phylum Chordata; class Actinopteri; order Cypriniformes; family Cyprinidae; genus Gymnocypris; species Gymnocypris eckloni. The sequence continues at coordinate 27,505,225 of CM050420.1, read as the reverse complement.
TGCACTGGAGAAGTATTTTGTGTTTATTAAGTTGGCTTGTGAAAGCCAACTTACTGAAATCCTATTTAAACTTCTTATTAAGTTGGCTTGGGAAAGCCAACTTACTGTTATTCTATTTAAACTTATTATTATTATTATTATTATTCTTCTGAGACTAAATTTCTGACTGCTACTCCTCCTAGAGCTTTAACTCTACAAACTCGAAACTCGCAACATATCTCCGAACTATTCTGACTCGAGTTGCTATATCTTTTCTAAGCGATCGGGTTTATGCTAATCGTACAATTAGCGAAAAACCGCGCAAAAAAACGCATCGACAATGCATGGCGGCAAACTTCGACGGGTTGTAGCGCAGAGCGAGAATTTCGTAGAAACTTGTGAATCACAACATTTGAAGAGGCTATCAAGCTGAGCGAGTTGATACCCCGCAGTGGGGTATAAGTTTTACCCCTGGGGCGCAAGAGCCCCCCAAAATTGTCCCATAGACTTACATGGTGAGGGGACGGCCCATGAAATAGCATATAGGTTGAAACTACGATGGTAATTTACATAGGAAATGATCTATTGACTCTTTCTATCTACTGACTCTATCTATCTACTGACTCTATCTATCTATCTATCTATCTACTGACTCTATCTATCTATCTATCTATCTATCTATCTATCTATCTATCTATCTATCTATCTATCTATCTATCTATCTATCTATCTATCTATCTACTGACTCTATCTATCTATCTATCTATCTATCTATCTATCTATCTATCTATCTATCTATCTATCTATCTATCTATCTATCTATCTATTGACTTTTTCTATCTATCTATCTATCTATCTATCTATCTATCTATCTATCTATCTATCTATCTATCTATCTATCTATCTATCTATATGCCAAGAACATGCTAGTCACTTGCTAATCATGCTGGCAACATGCTAGCAACATGCTAATCATGCTAAAATCATGCTAGCAACATGCTAATTATGCTAGCAACATGCTAACAACATGCTAGCAACATGCTAGCAACATGCTAATCATGCTAAAAACATGCTAGCAACATGCTAATCATCTAAAATCATGCTAGCAACATGCTAATCATGCTAAAATCACGCCAGCAAAATGCTAGCAACATGCTAATCATGCTAAAATCACGCAAAGAAATGCTAAGAACATGCTAATCGTTAAAATCATGTTAGAAATGCTAATCATGCAAGCAACATGCTTGAACATGCTAATCATGCTAAAATCATGCCAGCAACATGCTAATCATGCTAAAATCATGCCAGCAACATGCTAATCATGCTAAAATCATCTTAGCAACATGCTAGCAACATGCTAGAACATGCTAATCATGCTAAAATCATGCCAGCAACATGCCAAAGAACATGCTAATCACGCCATCAACATGCTAATCATGCTAAAATCATGCAAGCAACATGCTAATCTTTTAGCAACATGCCAACAACATGCTAATCATGCTAAAACATGCAAGCAACATGCTAATCTTGCAGCAAACATGCCAGCAACATGCTAATCATGCTAAAATCATGCTAGCAAACATGCAACATCTTAATCATGCTAGCAACATGCAAGCAACATAATCATGTTAGAACATGCTAATCATGCTAAAAACATGCTAGAACATGCTAATCACGCCAGCAACATGCTAGCAACATGCTAATCATGCTAAAATCATCTTGCAACATCAAAGAACATGCTAATCATGCTAAAATCATCTTTAGCAACATGCTAGCAACATGCTAGAACATGCTAATCATGCTTAGCAACATGCTAAGAACATGTTAATCACACTAGCATGGCAACATGCTAATAATGTTAAAATCATGCAAGAACATGCTAATCACGTTAGCAACATGCAAGAACATGCTAATCATGCTAAAACATGCTAAAGAAATGCTAATCACGCCAAGCAACATGCTAAGCAACATCTAATCATGCTAAAATCATGCTAGCTACATCTTGAACATAGCAAGAACATGCTAACAGAATCTAATCACGCCAGCAACATGCTGGCAACATGCTAATCATGTTAAAATCATCTTTAGAACATGCTTAATCACGCTAGAACATGTTAGCAAGAACATGCTAATCTTGCTAAAAACATGCTAGAACATGCTAATCACGCAGCAACATGCCAGCAACATGCTAATCATGTTAAAATCATGCAAGAACATGCTAAGCAACATGTTAATCACGCAAGAACATGCTTGCCAACATGCTAATCATGCTTAAAATCATGCTAGCAACATGCTAATCATGCTAAAATCATGCTAGCAACATGCTACCAACATAATCATGCTGCAACATGCTAGCAACATGTTAATCACGCCAGCAACATGCTGCAACATGATAATCATGCTAAAAACAAGCTAGCAACATGCTAATAATCTTAAAATCATGCTAAGAACATGCCAAGAACTTCTTAATCACGCCAGCAACATGCTGAAGAACATGCTTAACACATCTTAATCATCTTAAGAACATGCCAAGAACATGCTAATCATGCTAAAATAATGCCAAGCAACATGTTAATCACGCTAAGAACATGCCAGCAACATGCTAACAACATGTAATCACGCCAGCGAACATGCCAGAACATGCTAATCATGCTAAAATCATGCTAGCAACATGCTAATCACGCCAAGCAACATGCTAGCATCTAATAACATGCTAATCATGCTAAAACATGTTAGCAACATGCTACAAGAACATCTTAATCATGCTAAAAACAAGCTAGCAACATGCTAATCACGCCAACATGCTAATCATGCTAAAATCATGCTAGCAGAACATCTTAATCACGCCAAGCAACATGCCAGCAACATGCTAATCACGCTAGCAACATGCAAGAACATCTAATCATGCTAAAATCATGCTAGCAACATGCTAATCACGCTTGCAACATGCTAAGCAACATCTGTAACATGCTAACAACATGCTAATCATGCTAAAAACATGCTAAAGAACATGCTAATCACGCTAGTAACATGCTAACAACATGCTAGCAACATGCTAATCACGCCAAGCAACATGCTGCAACATGCTAATCATGTTAAAATCATGCAACATGCCAACAGCAACATAATCATGCTAGCAACATGCCAGCAACATGTTAATCACGCCAGCAACATGCCAGCAACATGCTAATAATGCTAAAATCATGCTAGAAACATGCTAATCACGCCAGCAACATGCATAGCAAGAACATGCTAATCATCTAAAAACAAGCTAGCAACATGCTAATCATGTTAAAGCAACATGCCAAGAACATATTAATCATGTTAAAATCATGCAAGCAACATGCTAATCACGCCAGCAACATGCTAGCAACATAATCATGCCAACATGCTAAGAACATCTCATCTAGCAACATGCTAAAGCAACATGCTAATCATGCTAAAATCATGCTAGAAACATGCTAATCACGCTAGCAACATGATAGCAACATGCTAACAACATGCTAATCACGCTAGCAACATGCTAGCAACATGCTAATCACGCTAGCAACATGCTAACAACATGATAATCATGCTAGCAACATGCTAGCAACATGATAATCACGCTAGCAACATGCTAGCAACATGCTAATCACGCTAGCAACATGCTAGCAACATGCTAATCAGGCTAAAAACATGCTAGCAACATGCTAATCACGCTAGCAACATGCTAGCAACATGTTAATCATGCTAAAATCATGCTAGCAACATGCTAGCAACATGCTAATCATGCTATCAACATGCTAGCAACATGCTAATCACGCTAGCAACATGCTAGCAACATGCTAGCAACATGCTAATAATGCTAAAATCATGCTAGAAACATGCTAATCACGCTAGCAACATGCTAGCAACATGCTAATCATGCTAAAAACAAGCTAGCAACATGCTAATCATGCTAGCAACATGCTAGCAACATGTTAATCATGTTAAAATCATGCTAGCAACATGTTAATCACGCTAGCAACATGTTAGCAACATGCTAGCAACATGCTAATCATGCTAGCAACATGCTAGCAACATGTTAATCACGCTAGCAACATGCTAGCAACATGCTAATCATGCTAAAAGCATGCTAGAAACATGCTAATCACGCTAGCAACATGATAGCAACATGCTAACAACATGCTAGCAACATGCTAATCACGCTAGCAACATGCTAGCAACATGCTAATCACGCTAGCAACATGCTAACAACATGATAATCATGCTAGCAACATGCTAGCAACATGATAATCACGCTAGCAACATGCTAGCAACATGCTAATAATGCTAAAATCATGCTAGCAACATGCTAGCAAAATGCTAATCAAGCTAGCAAAATGCTAACAAAATACTAATCACGCTATCAGCATGCTAACAACATGTTAATCATGCTAGCAACATGCTAAAATCATGCCAGCAACATGCTAATCATGCTAGCAAAATGCTAGCAACATGCTAATCACTCTAGCAAAATGCTAGCAACATGCTAATCATGCTAAAATAATGGTAACGACATGCTAGCAACATGCTTATCTATCTATCGATCTATCTATCTATCTATCTACTGACTCTATCTATCTACTGACTCTATCTATCTATCTATCTATCTATTGACTCTTTCTATCTATCTATCTATCTATCTATCTATCTATCTATCTATCTATCTATCTATCTATCTATCTATCTATCTATCTATCTATCTATCTATCTATCTATCTTTTATGTAAACTTCGTACTTCAAACTGCTAGCTTTTAAAACTAAGTCTATAATACTCAGACTTTTCCTGTTAACTCAAGTTTGTTCACAAACTTCTTTATCTAGTTATTATTATTCTTCTGAGACTAAATTTGCAATTCTATCTCCTCCTAGAGCTTTAACTCTACAGACTCCAAACTCAGCCCAGGTCTTCAGACTGTTCTGACTCGATATGCTATATCTTTTCTAACTGATCAGACTTATGATTTTCATAAAACTGAAGATTAAAGATGATAAAAATCCCATAGACTTACACTGACGGAGTGTTCAGATGAGCCAAGACAATTCAAACTCACAATTCAAACTTTATTTAAAATTCAAATCTAAACAGACTGAAGCCCATTAGACTCAATCAGACTTCCCTTTATGTACTATTTCTATTAGCTACATGCTAACAAATGCTAATCATGCTAAAATAATCTAGCAACATGCTAATCATGCTAGCAACATGCTCAACATCTGCTAATCATTCTAAATTAATGCTAGCAACAGGCTAGCAACATGCTAGCAACATGCTAATTATCTTAGCAACATGCTAGCAAACATGCTAATCATGCTAAAATCATCTAGCAACATGCTAATCATGTTAAAATCACGCCAGCAACATGCCAGCAACATGCTTAACAACATGCTAATCATCTAGCAACATGTTAGCAAACATGCTAATAATGCTTAAATCATGCTAAGCAACATGCTAATAATGCTAACAAGCAACATGCTGCAACATGCTAATTATGCTAAAATCTTCAGCAACATGCTAGCAAACATCTTAATCGTCTTCAAGAAAATCTTAGCAACATCTTAATCATCTTAGCAAAATGCCAAAGCAACATGCTAATCATGCTAATCATGTTAGCAACATGCTAGCAACGTCTTAATCATGCTAGCAACATGCCAATCATGCTAAAATCATGCTAGCAACATCTTAATCATCTTAGCAACATGCTTAGCAACATCTAATTATCTTAAAATCTTGCAAGCAACATCTTAGCAAACATGCTAATCATGCTAAAATCATGCTAGCAACATGCTAATCATGCTAAAATCAGGCTAGCAACATGCTAGGAACATGCTAATCATCTTAGCAAAATCTTGTAACATGCTTAATCATGCTAGCAAAATGTTAATCATGCTTAAAATCACGCAGCAACATGCTAGCAACATGTTAATCATGCTAGCAACATGCTAATCATGCTAAAATCATGCTAGCAACATGCTAATCATGCTAGCAACATGTTAACAACATGCTAGCAACATGCTTAATCATCTTTGCAACATGCTAACATCTAATAATGCTAAAATCATGCAAACAACATCTTAATCATGCTAGCAACATGCTAGCAACATGCTAATTATGTTAAAATCTTGCTAGCAACATCTTGCAAGCAACATGTTAATCATGCCAGCAAAATGCTAGCAACATGCTAATCATCTTCAATCATGCTAAGCAACATGCTAGCAACATGCTAATTATGCTAAAATCTTCAACAACATGCTAGCAAACATGCTAATCATGCTAAAATCATGCTAGCAACATGCTAATCATGCTAAAATCAGGTTAGCAACATGCCAACATGCTACAACATGCTAATCATGCTAGCAAAGGCCAAGCAACATCTTAATCATGCCAAAATGCTAGCAACATGCTAATCATGCTAAAATCATGTTAGCGACATGCTAATCATGCTAGCGACATGCTAGCAACATGCTAATCATGCTAAAATCATGCTAGCAACATGCTAACCATGCTAGCAAACATGCTAGCAACATGCTAATAATGCTAAAATCATGCTAGCGACATGCTAATCATGCTAGCAACATGCTAGCAACATGCTAATTATGCTAAAATCTTGTTAGCAACATGTTAGCAAACATGCTAATCATGCTAAAATCACGCTAGCGACATGCTAATAATGCTAAAATCACGCTAGCGACATGCTAATCATGCTAATAATGCTAGCAACATGCTAATCATGCTAGCCTAACTTATTCGCTACTTTTAAAACTTTAAAACTATTACAACTTAAACTTTTAAAACTTAAACTTATAAAACTAATAAAACTTAAACCTTTTAAAACTTAAACTTTTTTAACTATTAAAACTTAAACTTTTAAAACTTTCCAAACTTTTAAAACTTTCCAAACTTTTAAAACTTTCCAAACTTTTTTAAACTTTCTGGTCCGGCTTTCACAAGCCAACTTAAAGTTTGTTCACAAACTTTTTAATCTAGTTTGAATAGTTGTAGTCTCTGCACATTAAACTGGGACAAGGAAACGTTTTTAAACATCCAAAAATGACAGGAAAGATGAGCTAGAACACAAAAATACAAAAATAAACAGCCTCATAGTTTGATTTATGTGTTGCAATATAAAAATGTAAAAGCAGCAAGTGCGTATTTCATCAGCTTTCATATTGGTCACCGATGCTCTGCACACTCTGGGACAAAAGAGGACAGTCTGTTTGCACAGGGCTCTTGTTAGCCTGCTCCCTATTGGTCAGACTCAGATCCGTCCTAAAAGAGACTAGCGGAGACCTTTTGGCCTGTCCTTTCCACGAGCGCCCACGGAAATGCCATCTGGCTGGTGTGAATTATTACCACGGCAACGGCCATGTGACCTGAGACCAGTGGAAACCAAGGTCACCCAAACCTGTAGCCCATCTATTTCTGTGTCATCTCTTTTCTGAGGGAAGAAGAACCCGGCGTCCGTTCTTACGAGGACGTGTCCTATCGCTTAGGAAACAGATTAAACGAGGAACATCATTTAGTGTCGTTCTCATCTTCACTTCATAAAGCCTCAAACAAGGTCATTATCATTTACACAAGATACTTATTTTATAAAAAGTTAACAGAAATAAACAGAGCTGGCAAATAATTAAGAAATATTTAAAAGGTTTATTTAAACAAGTTTTGTTTGTTTTTGAATGTAGTATTTAATAATTGTAATAAAGTATTGTGTGTGTGTATATATATATAAACACACACACACACGTCTTTACATATTTATTGTTTTTATTTTTATCTAGATTTGTTTCTCTATATAAACACACACTTATAACATAAAAATATAAAGAATAGAGGATTAAATTATCCTTATTATTAATATTTTTTACTATAATTATTACTATTTTATATTATAAATTATAATACAAATATTAAAATATATTAAAAAACATCTATAACAAAAACTATAACAAGCCTATTTCCAAAACCATTTCAGTAACATAATAAGGTTCCATTTGTAAAAATGACTACATTAGTTAACAAACTACAAACGAAAAATACTTCTAAAGCATTTGATAATCTTAGTTCATGTTGATTCCAACATTTAAAATAAACAGTTCTATTAA